>CM053337.1:16597663-17012663 GCA_028583605.1 Dastarcus helophoroides | reverse complement strand
AAAAAATGTAATAATATTGTTTATAAAAAAAAATATTTACTATAACAATTATTAAAACAAAAAATATTAAATATTTTTAGTAAATACAGTGCAACCGCAATGGTGTTCCGGAGAAGTAAATAATTCTGATGAAGCGTTATTTTAAAATGGTAAAGGGGCGCCCGAAATTGGGCAAGGGGACGAAAATGGTCGTCGATACTCGGCACTTTTGTTGCAAGTCGACGCGAAATAGCAGCGTTCCTCTTGTCTTATAAAACATAGATGGGACCAAAGACTTTCATTCACACCGGCGACGGACGTGTAACAATAAAATCGTTTGGGGGGCTATCTAATATTATCTTTTTTTTTTTTGTTAACCATTCGCAGTTTTACGCGCCTCATGTGATGTTACGATGCGATTCGAGTGGAACATAAAAACCGTATCGACTTATCTGCTACAGTAAAAATTTCACGGTTGTGCATAAAACCGGACAACAATGATCAAATGTTTATCGTTGCTCGAGTAGTCGCATTAAATTTTTATAAACAACCGAGCGAATATAAGAAAATATTGTTCATAATATTTAATAGTTTTGCTTAGTAATCAAAAATGAACGTGTAACTTCATTAACGTGCGCCCGAGGAGAGAAATGTGTATCTTCTGTGCCGCGTGTTTTTTACTATTATTGAACATAGGAATTTCCAGTGAAAGTGCAATCAGCGGTGAGTTTTTTTAAGATGATTTGTTCCCGTTGCGTCAGTTAGGAAGTCGTCGGTGGCCCGCAATAGTTCCGTGTATCGATGTGTCCCGCGTGCACTTCCGGCTTGCGATTTTTTCTTGCAGATTATACGCCGAAATTCTTAATTCTTCCATGGGAATACACTATTGATTAACATCAACTTGGAAATGTATCTTAAATTATACAGGGTATCGAAACAAATAACAATATTTTCTCTTGCGTTCAATATGTTGAAGACACGTTTTTTTGAATCGTTTGGCATTTTCGTCGCGTGTGGTACGTCAAATGCACCCAGCTAGAAGTCAGAATTAAAAAAAGTTAAACGTTCGATTTTTACTTTTTTTTTATTTAAATTTTTAACTCCACATTTGGACATTTTCTACACTCTTTTTTAGAAATTCTGATTTTAAATTCGACGTTTTGACTTTTTTCTTAAATTTGACCTCGAAGGAATTTTTTTGAAATTTCAAATATATTTTCGAACATTTCTTCTTCACGTCGCGTCGTCTGGAAATTTCCATTTATTTTCTCCAAATTTTAAGAAAAGTTTTTGTCAAATATTTAGTTTTTAATTTTAAAGTTAACCTGAAAATTTTGATTTTTTTTCCGGAAAATTTCGAATTTATATTCAAAATTTTTTTAATTCCGTGTTTACTTTCACATTTTCATTTTTTTTTTCTATCTAGAAATTTTAACTTTGCACTTTCGATTTTTATCTTATTCTTCAGCTGGACAATTCGAGTTTCTTTTCAAAATGTTGACATATTGTTTAAAATTAGAAATTCCGCTTTCAATTTCTACTTTTTTTTCTGAAATGTTGAGTTTTTCGTTATTTGTTTTTTGTTCGAAATATTTTTTTTAAACGTCGATCTTTTTTTAAATTCTTACTTTTTTTTTAGATTGCGACTTTGTATTATCAATATTTTGATTATTTCTTGTCGTTATGAGTATTTCTATTGATTTAAGTTAATTTAGGTTGTCCCGCACGAGGTAACAACTTTTGCACTTAAATTTTAATTATCATAGTAAATATATACAGATCTATTAGAAATTCAACTGAATCTGTATGTTAATTGCATCAATAAGAAGATTGCATTCCATTTTGGGGTTCAATACCTGTCTAGATGATGTCAAAGCACCTTTAAATAATATCATTAAGAATTCACACAGGAAGTTAATCAGTCACTACAAAGCGTGACTAAATTTTAAATATTTCTTGTCCTTTATCCGAAATTAACAACTGATTAGTAAATAAAATGAGTACTCATAATTCTAGTTTTTAAAATTGTTTTTACGTTAAACAAGTAAAAAATGGACTAATCAAATTAAAATGAAAGCAGATAAGTAAAATTCCTTGTTTACACGTGATTGCATTCATTTGGTTTGACTTTTTTTAGCATGTGGCTACCAAACGTCACAAAGGCGATATTTAGTGAATAATAATGAAAGTAATGCTTATCACAGACGTATTGCTTTATGCAAGCCATATTGAAACAGGAAAAAATAAAATAAAAACCTTTTAAACTTTACGATCGACGCCGCGGTTGGGAATTGGTGGTAAAAAATCGATATTTCCAATTGTAAAAAGTCAAATTCAATATTAGAAAGAGTCTACATTTCAAATTTGAAGTCAAAATTTCAGCGAAAAACCGAGATGGTAAAAAAACGTAAAATCGATTGTAATCTCGAAATTTCGACTTTTTCCGGCAGCCATCGAATCAAATCGAATCGAGTCGAACTGAGTTGAATCGAGTGTCGAATTGAGTTGAATCGAGTGTCGAGCTGAGTTAAACCGAATCGGATCGAGTCGAGTTAAATAGAGTGGAATCGAATCGAATCAACTGAAATCGAAACAAATCTATTCACATCGAATCCAACCGAATCATAGCGAGTCCAAACGAATCGAATCAGATCATATGAAATCGAAAAATAAATCGAATCGAAAATCTAATTTAAAATCGAATCGAATAGAAAATCGAATCGAATCGAATGAAAAATCGAATCGAATGAAAAATCGAATCGAAAATCAAATCGAACATCGAATCGAATCAAAACTCAAATCGAATCGAATCAAAAATCGAATCGAATCAAAAATCGAATATAATCGAAAATCGAATCGAAACAAAAATCGAATCGAATCGAAAATCGAATCCAATCAAAAATCGAATCGAATCAAAACTCAAATCGAATCGAATCAAAAATCGAATCGAATCGAAAATCGAATCGAATCGAAAATCGAATCGAATCGAAAATCGAATCGAAACAAAAATCGAATCGAATCGAAAATCGAATCCAATCAAAAATCGAATCAAATCGAAAATCGAATTGAATCGAAAATTGAATGGAATAGAAAATCGAATCGAAAGTCGAATCGAATCGAAAATCGAATCGAAAATCGAATCGAAAATCGAATCGAAAATCGAATCGAAAATCGAATCGAATCGAAAATCGAATCGAATCGAAAATCGAATCGAAAATCGAATCGAAAATCGAATCGAAAATCGAATCAAAAATCGAATCGAAAATCGAATCGAAAATCGAATCGAATCGAAAATCGAATCGAATCGAAAATCGAATCGAATCGAAAATTGAGTCGAATCGAAAATCGAATTGAATCAAAAATCGAATCGAACTAAAAATCGAATTGAATCGAAAATCGAATCGAATCGAATGGAAAATCGAATCGAATGAAAAATCGAATCGAAAATCGAATCATATCGAAAATCAAATATCAAATCGAATCGAATCAAAAACCAAATCGGATCGACAGTTGGATCGAATCGAATCAAAAACCAAATCGGGTCGAAAATTGAATCGAATCGAAAATCCAATGAAATCGAAAATTGAATCGAACCGAAAATCAAGTGAGGATTAGTTTTTTTCAAATTTTTTAATTCCGAATTTTAAATATTCTAATCTCGATAATTCGAGAGTTTTTACGTTATAAATTTTCAAGTTTTTTAATTTTCTTTTGTCGACGTTTTTATTGTTATTAATTCTTTCGTTGATTTTCGGACTTTAAATGTGAATTTTTCATGGTGAACTCTTATTGACCGGAAATATTATGTTTATTAATTTTATTTAACATTTCTTCGATCCAGTTTGGAATGTGAAATGTGAAATATCGATAATTCCAATTCAGTTTTTTGTTTTCTGAAAATTTTTATTATTGTTAGTTTTTAGGTGAACTTTTTAAACCCTGAATTTATATTGGATTTTTTTTTATTTTCATCTTTTGGGGTATTGCGAAATTTTCATTTTTTTATTCTGTTGTGGTATTGTTAAAACTCTATTAACAATAAATTATAAACATACATCAAATCAGGTAGAAATGGGGAAAATAACAATTATAATAAGTAAATAAGTTGAACGCACTAACTGTTAATTTGAGTTTACAATTGTTCCCTGTATTATGAACATTTCTTACGTATTTAACATTAAAAGTAACATCCTGATTGTTTCTAACATTACGCAAGAAATATTGCTAATTAACACCGCAGGTAACACGAAAGCATTAAATCTATAAAAAAGACAAATACATTTCTCTGAATAATTATGAAAATTCCAAGCTTGACGAATCTATTTAAAAGGGAAAAAGAAATATATTTCACAATAATTATTCTTTCTTTTTTCGAAAGTCATTTTATAACATCTAAGTAAAATTTTCTTTTAGACTCTTGTATTAAAATAATAGATCAAGAAAAGTAGTTTACTTGTAATATAAAAACAAAAACCGAATAAAAGACCAAAAGGTCATCAGATGAAGGATCAAATCAAATCTAATTAAATAGAATTGAATCAAATCTAGTCGAATCGAATCACATTAGATCAGATGAAGTAGAAAAACAAAACATAAATCGAATCTCAAATCGAATAGGGAATTAAATCGAAAATTGAATCGAAAATCAAATAGAAAATGGAATTGAAAATCAAATCGAAAATTAAAACGAAAATCGAACAGAAAATCCAATCGTAAATCGAATCTTAAATAAAATCAAAAATCGAATTGAAAATCGAATCGAAAATCTAGTTGGGAGTCGAATAGTAAATCGAATCGAAAATCGAATGAGGAATTAAATGGGAAATCGAATCGACAAACTAAGTCGAAAATCGAAAGGGGAATCAAATAAAAAATCGAATCGAAAATCAGACAGGGGATCGAATGAGAAATCGAATCTATAATCAAAACAAAAATCGAATCGAAAATCGAATCGAAAATCGAATCGAAAATCGAATCGAAAATCGAATCGAAAATCGAATCGAAAATCGAATCGAAAATCGAATCGAAAATCGAATCGAAAATCGAATCGAAAATCGAATCGAAAATCGAATCGAAAATCGAATCGAAAATCGAATCGGAAATCGAACAGAAAATCGAATTGTAAATCAAATCTTAAATCAAATCGAAAATCAAATCGAAAATTGAATGGGGAATCGAATGGTAATTCGAATCCAAAATCAAATCAAAAGTCAAATGGAAAATCGAATTAAAAATTGAATCAAAAATCGAATCGAAAGTCAAATTGAAAAGCGAATCGAAAGTCAAATCGAATCGAAAATCAAATACGTAATCGAATCGAAAATCAAATGGCCAATTGAATAGTAAATCAAATCAAAATTGAATTGAAAATCGAATCAAATAATGAATCGAAAATCGAATCGAAAATCGAATGGGCAATCGAATAGTAAATCGAATCGAAAATCGAATGGTGAATCAAATGGGAAATCGAATCTAAAATCAAAGCAAATATCGAATGGAAAATCGAATGGAAAATCGAATCGGAAATCGAACTGTAAATCGAATTGTAAATCGAATCTTAAATCGAATGGGAAATCGAATAATAATTCAAATCCAAAATCGAATCAAAAATCAAATCGAAAATCGAATTAAAAATTGAATCGAAAATCGAATCGAAAGTCAAATCGAAAATCGAATCGAAAGTCAAATCGAATAACAAATCAAATAGAAACTCAAATACGGAATCGAATCGAAAATCGAATGGCCAATCAAATAGTAAATCGAATCAAAAATTGAATTAAAAATCGAATCAAAAAGTGAATCGAAAATCGAGCCGAAAATCGAATGGAAAATCGAATAGTAATTCAAATCCAAAATCGATTCAAAAATCAAATCGAAAATCGAATTAAAAACTAAATGGAAAATCGAATCGAAAGACAAATCGACAATCGAATCGAAAGTCAAATCGAAAATCGAATCAAAAGTCAAATCGATTAAAAACTGAATCGAAAATCAAATACGTAATTGAATCCAAAATCGAAAGGCCAATCGAATAGTAAATCGAATCAAAATTGAATTGAAATTCGAAACAAAAAATGAATCGAAAATCGAATGGGCAATCAAATAGTAAATCGAATCGAAAATCGAATGGTGAATCAAATGGGAAACCGAACGACCAACCGACCAACCGAATCGAAAATCGAAGGGGGAATCAAATAATAAATCGAACCGAAAATCAGATCAAAAATCAAATTGAAAATCGAATCGAAAATCGAATTAAAAATCGGATCAAAAATCGAATCGAAAATCGAATCAAAGAGTGAATCGAAAATCGAATCGAAAATCGAACGGGGAATCGAATAGTAAACCGAGTCGAAAATAAAATGGGGAATCGAATGGGAAATCGAATCGACAAACTGAATCAAAAATCGAAGGGGGAATCGAATAATAAATCAAATCGAAAATCGAACCGAAAATTAAAAAGGGAATGGAATGGAAAATTCAATCAAAAATCGAATCGGAAATCAAATCAAATATTAAATCGAAAATCGAATCGAAAGTGTAATTGAAAGTGAAATCGAAAGACAGTTGAAAGTAGATTGAAAGTCAAATCGAAAACATATTCGAAAATCAAATCGAAGGTTAAATGGAAAGTTAAATTGAAAGTCAAGTCGAAAGTTAAATCGAAAATCCAATCGAAAATTACATCGGAAATCAGATTAAAAAACAAAAATCGAAAATCAATACTACTAATAAGTTGTATTTTTTTTATTGACGTTTGGTTCAATTAGTTCAACATTTTTTTTTCAAAAAATTGGGTAACAACAAAGATATTTAACATTAATAACGTCAATGCAATGACCACAAGCTTCCCATTATTTTAATAATTAAAATTTACGAGAAATAATAAAAAAAAGCTGCATTGCAAATTTTCTCAGAGTTTGTTCTGACTGTAACGATTTGATGGTTTTTTTTAGTGAGTTGAATGTCACAGAATCTTAGGTTTTTCGAATAATTTCGGTGACCCAGAAGGAACCATTCTTCAGGAAACGTAACACTTTCTAGATACTTGATTTCAAATATTAATTTGACATCGTCTGTTAATTAAGTATCCACATTTTATGTATATTTTATGTGCATTCTAGAGAAAGTAACTACACCCTAACTTTATTTGTCTCAAATCAGCGAATTAAAAGAATTTTTAAACCACTTACGTAACATTGTTTATGATCTAATAACATCTAATTTAAAGTTAATCTAAATATAGACGAATTAAAATTGGGTGTATTATACCACAAAATGATGCATGATATAATAAAAAATTAGGCTTTCTCTTGATCACGAACGAGCATACACTTTTTCGTTACATTTGCATTGTGTAATTCTTGAAATATAAATATTTCTTAGATGAGAATAAGCAGCGTAGGATTTTTTGAAAACACTTGCAACATAAAAAAAATAATAAACGAGTTTGTTAGGGAATTCCACTAAAAGATGCAAACTTTCTAGCTTATTCCCAAAGTATCCCATTTAATGCAAAAGTGTGTTCGTCCGAGTATTCGTTAGCTTTTCACACTTCAATCACTGAATGGATTTTCTTTTTTTACACTCTTGTGTCAGAATAATAGAACAAAGAATATATAAAAACAAAAACCGAATTAATAAAAGACCAAAAAATTGTCAAATGAAGGATTTTTAGGCACCAATATCGAGTCGAATCAAAATAAAATCGAATGTAATCACATCAAATCGAATTAAATGGAATTAAATCGAATCCAACCGAATCGAATCAGATCAGATCAGTTGAAACAAATCAGAAATCGAATCGAAAATCAAATCGAATCGAAAATCGAATCGAATCGAAAATCGAATCGAATCGAAAATCGAATCGAATCGAAAATCGAATCGAATCGAAAATCAAATCGAATCGAATCGAATCGAATCGAAAATCAAATAGAATTGAAAATTGAATCGAATGGAAAATGGAATCGAAAATCGATTCGAAAATCGATTCGAAAATCGAATAGAAAATCAAAAATCAAATTGATTCGAAAATCGAATCGAAAATCGAATCGAAAATCGAATCGAAAATCGAATCGAAAATCGAATCGAAAATCGAATCGAAAATCGAATCGAAAATCGAATCGAAAATCGAATCGAAAATCGAATCGAAAATCGAATCGAAAATCGAATCGAAAATCGAATCGAAAATCGAATCGAAAATCGAATCGAAAATCGAATCGAAAATCGAATCGAAAATCGAATCGAAAATCGAATCGAAAATCGAATCGAAAATCGAATCGAAAATCGAATCAAAAATCAAATCGAATCAAAAATCGAATCGAACCGAAAATCGAATCGAAAATTGAATTGAAAATCGGATCAAAAATCGAATCAAAAATCGAATTAAATCGAAAATCGAATCGAAAATAGAATTGAAAATCAAATCGGAAATCGAATCGAAAATGAATCAAATCAAAAATTGAATCGAAAATCGAATGGAGAATCGAATAGTAAATCATAGAAAATCGAAGGGGGATTAGAATAATATTTCGAATCGAAAATCGAATTGAAAATCAAATAGGGAATCGAATCGAAAATCAAAGGGGGAATCGATTAACAAATCGAATCGAAAGTAGAAAATTGGTCTAGAAATCGTTTGATACTCGATGTAGCAAATAGGGTGTGTTGTATCTCGAAAAACTATTCCCAACGCTTTAAAACTAATTTTACGTCCAGAAGCATTAGGTAAAGATCTGATATCATCGTCTATCTGATATCATCGTCTATCTGATATTATCGTCTATCTGATATCATCGTCTATCTGATATCATCGTCTGTCTGATCCCATCGTGTACCATACTATAGGGCACAACTTCAGAAATAAAACCAAATATTTCGTTGGCAGTAATACCACATTAACGCCCCTTAACTTTCAGATGAAGACTACGAAAGACTCCCCACCATCTATAGAATCGACGACTACGACAAATGCCTCAGAGAGAACAAGCTCTATTGTAAAGTGACCATTAACCTCAGACCGAACAACTACAGCAACCCTAGTCACCTCTGGACCGTCATGGAGGTGAGTAACGCGTCATTGAACGCTAAATTCTCTATGACTAGGTTCTGGTGATTTCAGAGGATGGAACAGAACGAAAGATACTACGATCACAAGGTGTTAAATCACGCCATCTGCGTGGACGACTTCTGTCGAATCAACAGCATCAATAGAACGCACTACAACATATTGAGTGACTGCTACCAGAATAGGTTCCGGAATATCGGCGTGGTAGCCCACGTGGGCAAGTACGATTGCAACAACTACGACCGGGTGCATGTCCCCGGATTTTTCGACCATCTTGGACTGTACGTAATACTTTCGTTGTTGAATTTAAAATAAGACAAATATTTTACCACTAAGACGCTTTTTTCAGGTTAATTATAATTTCGTATGTAACTTTAGTCATCGTAGCAACAAATTTCCGGAGAGCTTTGTTTAAGAAAAATTATGATGCAAGTGAGTATTACTTTCCTTTAAGTTCATATTGTAACGCAATGTAATAGAATAGAATTGTAGAATTTAGTACGTAAGAAAAGTTTCTAGAATGATCTGATAAGGGGAAAGCGGCCTCGATAACGAAACAAACGGCAGATAAGCATTCCAGAAATTTCCGCAAACGATAAACCTTATCTGCTGAAAAGTTCTAGAAGCCGGGAGCCAAAACTATATAAGGCGGTCAGCTTCTCTCGAGTCAGTTAGAGTTAGTATAGTTAGTGAGTTAGTAGGAGTCAATAAGTGAGTTAATAGTTCAGTAATAAAGTGGGTATTATTCAATTGACGTGTTAATCAATTCGAACCGATAAAGCCCGTAACAATATTAATCATAATTCACATCAAGCAACAATGCCAAAGTTGTTTCAATTAGCATTCGATTAACATTCAGTTTAAAGTGATTTAGTAAGCGTCGCTTTGGCATTCGATCCCGCAGAAGAATCGGAGCCTCAAACCAACAAAAGATTGGCAGGCATATATTAAAACCGAGTCAATTACTCCACATAATTTCAAAAATGGCAGAAACCTATAAAACTATCTAATAGATCATTATTTCATTAGATAGATTCCAACTGGAAATTTAGACAATGTCGATTGTAGATTCACTGACATTTTGCGACATTTTTGACTTTGACAAGTTTTGCTTTAGTTTCGTTTTAATGGTTTTGTTACAATCATGTTATTATGTACTTTATGCGTCTGGTGTCCATGTATTTTGTATTTAGTACGTTCAAGTTAACCTCTGAAGAACAAATGTCGCGAAAGGTAAAACAAACGTACGAAAAATTTTCAGTTCCACGCAATTTACAAATTATAATTAAATGCAACGAAACAGTACAATCAAAAACACGGAAGAGGGTTAATCCTAACGAAGTATTAGAAGACCACGATTTGGAAGACCACGATTTGGAAGACCACGATTTGGAAGACCACGATTTGGAAGACCACGATTTGGAAGACCACGATTTGGAAGACCACGATTTGGAAGACCACGATTTGGAAGACCACGATTTGGAAGACCATAATCTACAAGACCAGGATTTGGAAGACCACGATTTGGAAGACCACGATTTGGAAGACCACGATTTGGAAGACCACGATTTGGAAGACCACGATTTGGAAGACCACGATTTGGAAGACCACGATTTGGAAGACCATAATCTACAAGACCAGGATTTGGAAGACCAGGATTTGGAAGACCACGATTTGGAAGATCATAATCTACAAGATCGAGATCTGGAAGACCACAACTTACAAGACCAGGATTTGGAAGACCACGATTTGGAAGACCATAATCTACAAGACAAGGATTTGGAAGACCACGATTTGGAAGACCATAATCTACAAGACCAGGATTTGGAAGACCACGATTTGGAAGACTATAATCTACAAGACCAGGATTTGGAAGACCAGGATTTGGAAGACCACGATTTGGAAGACCATGATTTGGAAGACCACGATTTGGAAGACCATAATCTACAAGACAAGGATCTGGAAGACCACAACTTACAAGACGAGGATTTGGAACACTATAACTTACAAGACCAGGATATGGAAGACCATAACTTACAAGACCAGGATTTGGAAAACCATAACATACAAGACGAGGATCTAAAAGACTACAACTTACAAGACCAGAATTTGGAAGATCGTAACCTACATAAACCAGGATCTGGAAGACCACAACTTACAAAACCAGGCGTTGGAAGACCATAACATACAAGACCAGGATCTGGCAGACCACAACTTACAAGACGAGGATCTAAAAGACCACAACTTACAAAACCAGAACTTGGAAGATCGTAACCTGCAAAACCAAGATCTGGAAGACCACAACTTACAAAACCAGGCTTTGGAAAACCATAACATACAAGACCCGGATCTGGAAGACCACAACTTACAAAACCAGAACTTGGAAGATCGTAACCTGCAAAACCAGGGTCTGGAAGACCACAACTTACAAAACCAGACTTTGGAAGACCATAACATACAAGACCAAGATCTGGAAGATCACAACTTACAAAACCAGGCTTTGGAAGACCACAACTTACAAAATCAGACTTTGGAAGATCATAACATACAAGACCAAGATCTGGAAGATCACAACTTACAAAACCAGGCTTTGGAAGACCACAACTTACAAGACCAGAATTTGGAGGAACAAGCTTTAGAGAATCATGACCAGACTTTTGAAACACAAGCTTCAGATGAACGGAATTTTGAAGAGCAAGATTTAGAAGACCAATATTTAGACGTTTTGCAAAACAAAGATTACGAAGACAGCCAAAATTAGGAGGTGTGGTGGACGACGTTATACTTAGAAACACAGAACTCGACGCTGATGAATACGAGGCGCAAAATACAGAAGGAATTGGGGCACCTAGCAACGAGGACTCAAAGTACGAAGAGCGACACACTAAAGAGGTAACGAAAAATGAATCTTCAAACATAGACACTGAATTCGAAAAGTACGATTTTGAGCCAAATGATTATGAAGGAAGAGGGGGGCAACCACCAAACAAAACAAGCGAAGTTTATGAAGACGAGCACCCAATAGAAGCAGCAGAAAACATTACTGTAAACAGAGAAGTCGAAAGTTACGAATTTGAGGAACAAGATAAGAATGAAAGTGGCAGGGAGACTTCAAATGATCTAAGACGCTATAAAAACAAGCGGGAGAGTGAATATGATGTAAATGGAGATGCAATATATGCAGATTATGATGACGATGAGCCCAATGATGCTGAAGAAAAATACACACTTAGGGAATTTCTTCGGAAAGACTTAGAAGACGACAAACAAGAGTCAGATGAACAAGACTACGAAAACTACGACGAAGAATACAACCTACAACCAGAAGATTTGGCCACCAAAATTAACAATGACCTGGTATACGAGGGCATGGAAGATAACTATGCAAAAGAAGAACATAAACCCTTGAATACATCCCAAAATAACTCAGCAAATGAAGACAATGAAAATGAAGACAATGAGGAATGAAGACTATGCGTATGATGAAGAGAGCGAAAGAAAAAAAGTAGAACCAGCGACAGATAGGAACGAAGAAGAAAACGACAAAATCGAAAAACCAGCTAACGATTCCACAAAGACCAGATGATGAATCCCTAAGAGGTGAAAGCACAAACGATGTCATCGTAGATCGAACGACAGAGCTGCTGGATGATGCTGGCAACGAATACGACTATCGAATGAATTTAGCAACGACTGAATTCAGCACCAAAATAACCAAAGACGTGAACCTAGACGACGAATATGTAAATTGGGCTGAAGAAGAAACTGAAAAGGAACCAGAACTGTCCTTCGAAAGCACTAAGAACGTAAAGGTAGACAAAGAAAATATAAATTGGGATACAAAAGGGATACGAAGAGGAAACAACGTGGCCATTGACCAGTTCCACAACTGCTCTAAGCCCTAAATACCTAAACCTAGACGAGGAGTACCTAAATTGGGATGAAAAACAAGAACAGAACCAAAGGATCAAAGCCACGAAGCCTCTAATCCTTGAATACATAAACCTAGACGAAGATACAGATTGGGAATCGAGAACTAAAAAAGAGAAAGTAAATTGGGATACAAAAGGATACGAAGAGGAAACAAGAGGGACTTTGTCCAGCTCCACAAGTACTCTGAGCCCCGAATTAGTAAACCTAGACGAAGAGTACTTAAATTGGGATGAAGAACAGAATAAAAGAACCAAACCCACGAAGCGTCTCATCCTCGAAAACATAAACCTAGAACGAAGATGCAGATTGGGTTAGAGAACCGAATAAAGGGAAAGCAAACTGGGATACAAAAGGATACAAAGAGGAAACAACGAGGTCTTTGTCCAGCTCTACAAGTACTCTAACCCCCGAATACGTAAACCCAGACGAAGAGTACTTAAATTGGGATGATGAACAGAGTAAAAGAACCAAATCCACGAAGCTTCTCATCTTAGAAAACATAAACCTAAACGAAGATGCAGATTGGGTTGGAGCACCGAATAAAGGGAAAGCAAACTGGGATACAAAAGGATACGAAGAGGAAACAACGAGGTCTTTGTCCAGCTCCACAAGAACTCTAAGCTCCGAATACATAAACCTAGATGAAGAGTACTTAAATTGGGATGAAGAACAGAATAAAAGAACCAAACCCAGGAAGCCTCTCATCCTCGAAAACATAAACCTAAACGAAGATGCAGATTGGATTAGTGAACCGAATAAAGTGAAAGCAAACTTGGATAGAAAAGGGTACGAAGAGGAAACAACGAGGCCTTCGTTCAGCTCCACAAGTACTCTAAGTACCTGCATTCGTAAACCCGGACGAAGAGTACTTAAATTGGGATGAAAAACAAGAACAGAACGAAAAAACCAAAGCCACGAAGCCTCTAATCCTTGAAAACATAAACCTAGACGAACACGTTGATTGGGATAGAGAACCAAATAGTAAGAAAGCAAGAGGACCTTTGCCCAAATTCGGAGAACAAAGCGCCGAAGATCAACAGTTACTAGATGAATCGAAGGCAACCAAAAGCTCT
Source organism: Dastarcus helophoroides (assembly GCA_028583605.1). Taxonomy (NCBI): domain Eukaryota; kingdom Metazoa; phylum Arthropoda; class Insecta; order Coleoptera; family Bothrideridae; genus Dastarcus; species Dastarcus helophoroides. Next base: position 16,998,611 of record CM053337.1, on the reverse strand, counting down.
GAAGATGTGAATTGGGATGAAACAGAAAGCAAAGATGAAGAAGGAACGTCTGCTCAACACTCGAACCAAGATAAAGAAGATAATGTCAAAGGGGAAGAATTCCCAGATGAATCGATGGCGACCAAAACTTCTGAAGACGTAACTTGGGATGCAAAACAAAGCAAAATTGAAGAGGAGGCGTCTGCAAGAGCCAAACACTTGAACCAAGACGAAGAAGATTATAACCAAGAGAAAGAGTTACTAGATGAGTCGAGAGCAATCAAAAACCCTGAAGGCGTGAATTGGGATGAAAAAGAAGGCAAAATTGAAGAACAGACGTCTGCAAGAGCAAAACATTCGAACCAAGACAAGGAAGATTATGACCAAGAGGAAGAGTTACTAGATGAGTTGAAGGCAACCAACAGCTCTGAAGATGTGAATTGGGATGAAACAGAAAGCAAAGATGAAGAAGGGACGTCTGCTCAACACTCGAACCAAGATAAAGAAGATAATGTCAAAGAGGAAGAATTCCCAGATGAATCGACGGCGACCAAAACTTCTGAAGACGTGACTTGGGATGAAAAAGAAAACAAAATTAAAAAAGAGACGTCTGCAAGACCCAAACACTTGAACCAAGACGAAGAAGATTATAACCAAGAGAAGGAGTTACTAGATAAGTCGAGAGCAACCAAAAGCCCTGAAGGCGTGACTTGGGATGCAAAAGAAAGCAAAATTGAAGAAGAGGCGTCTGCAAAAGCCAAACACTTGAACCAAGACGAGGAAGATTATAACCAAGAGAAAGAGTTACTAGATGAGTCGAGAGCAGCCAAAAGCCCTGAAGGCGTGAATTGGGATGAAAAGGAAGGTCAAACTGAAGAAGAGACGCCTGCAAGAGCAAACCACTCTATCCAAGACAAGGAAGATTATGACCAAGAGGAAGAGTTACTAGCTGAGTCGAAGGCAACCAAAACTCCTGAAGACGTGATTTGGGATGAAAAAGAAAGCAAAGATGAAGAAGAGGCGTCTGCAAGAGCCAAACACTTGAACCAAGACGAAGAAGATTATAACCAAGAGAAAGAGTTACTAGATGAGTCGAGAGCAATCAAACGCCCTGAGGGCGTTGATTGGGATGAAAAAGAAAGAGAAGAGGAAGTAGGAACGTCTGTACGATTCAAACACTCCAACAAAGACGAAGATTATGAACAGGAGGAAGAGCTTTCGGCTGAATCTGTGGCAACCAAAGCTGCTGAAGACGTTGATTGGGATGAAGAAGAAAGCAGAGAGGAAGTAGGAACGTCTTTACGAATTCAAACACTCCAACAAAGACGAAGATTATGAACAGGAGGAAGAGCTTTCGGCTGAAGCTGTGGCAACCAAAGCTGCTGAAGACGTCGATTGGGATAAAGGAGAAAGCCGGAGAGGAAGTAGTAACGTCTGTAAGAATCAGAAAATTGAACAAAGACGAAGTTTACGAACAAAAAGAAGAGTTACCAGGTGGATCTGCGGCAACCAAAGGTGCTGAAGACGTTAATTGGGTTAAAGAAGAAAACGGAGAGGAAGTAAGAACGCTTGTGAGCGCCAAATACTCGAACAAAGGACGACGATTATGGGCAGCAGTGGGAAGAGCTATCTAGGGGGAACTGCACTAACCATAGACCCCGAAGGGAATTCGGACGAAGAAGAAAATAAGCAAGATAAGCAAGCTGAAGAAGATAATGAGCAAGACGAAGGCGATGATGAACAAGAGGAAGAGCTGTATCAGACTCTAAGGTAAGCGAAAGACTCTGAAGACTTTAACTTGGGATGAAAAAGAAAACGAAACGAAGATAAATGGACCAATACCAACGTCTGCAAGAATTGAGAGCATCAAAGATTCAAACGAACACGAACATAATAAGCAAAATGAAGAGTTATCGACAGACATAGTAACCAATGCCGACTGGTATGAAGAACCAAGCGAAGAGGAACTAGGAGGATCATCGCCTGCGTTCATAAACGCCAAAGATGCGAACGAAGACGAAGAGGATGTTGAACAAGATGAAGAACCATCGACTGGATCTGTTGTAACCAGAATCACCAAAGCGTTTAACTGGGATGAAAAAGAAAATAAAGAAGAAGCAGGGGTTGTTGATGAAGAAGAAAATAAAGAAGAAGCAGGGGTTGTAGCACCTATGTCTGTAACAACCGAAAGTGTCAAAACCACGAACAAAGACGAAAGTGATGAACCAACGGTAGCCAAAACCACTGAAGATCCTAACTGGGATGAGGAAGATAGCGAAGGGAAAATAGAAGAAACGCCACTTACGTTTGGACGCGTCAAAGATACAACCAAAGACAAAAAAGATGATGAGCAATCACCTGAATCCATAGTAACTAAACGTTCGAAAGTAGAAAGCGAAGGAGATGGAGAATATAATAAACAAGAGCAACCTACGATAACCAAAAACACTGAAGACCTCAACTGGGGTAAAGAAGAAAGTGAAACGAAAGCAAAAGCACCACCACGTACGTCACTAACAATGGAAAACTACCTACTACCTACGTCTTTAACAAGGAAAAACCTCAAGAACACGAACAAAGATAAAAATAATGAGCTGGAGGCTGGATCCACGATAACCAAAGATACTGACAAAAATTGGTATGGAGAAGATAGTGAAGAAGAAGTAGAAGATACTCCAACTGCGTTTGAAGGCGTCAAAATTACAACCAAAGCCAGAAAAGGTGAGCAACCACCTGGATCCACAGTAACTAAACGTTCAAATGAAAAAATTGAAGGAAATAAATATAATGAACAAGAAGAGCTATCTACCTTAACCAAAAACATTGAAGACTTCAACTGGGGTGAAGAAGAAAGTGAAAAAGAAGCAGAAGCACCACCACGTACGTCACTAACAATGGAAAACATCAAGAACGCAGACAAAGATAAAAATGATGAGCTGGTGACTGGATTCACGGTAACCAAAGACATTGAGAAAAATTGGTATGGAGAAGATAGCGAAGAGGAAGTAGAAGATACTCTGCTTGAGTTTGAAGGCGTCAAAGATACAACCAAAGACAGAAAACATGATGAGCAACCGCCTGGATCTACAGTAACTAAACGTTCGAAAGAAGAAAGTGAAGGAAATGGAGAATATAATGAACAAGAAGAGCGATCTACGATAACCAAAAACATTGAAGACTTCAACCGGGGTGAAGAAGAAAGTGAAAAAGAATCAGAAGCACTACCACGTACGTCACTAACAATGGAAAACTACCTACTACCTACGTCTTTAACAAGGAAAAACCTCAAGAACACGAACAAAGATAAAAATAATGAGCTGAAGGCTGGATCCACGGTAACCAAAGACACTGAGAAAAATTGGTATGGAAAAGATAGCGAAAAGAAAGTAGAAGATACTCCACCTGCATTTGAAGGCGTCAAAGATACAACTAACGCCAGAAAAGATGAGCAACCACCTGGTTTCACAGTAACGAGACGTTCAAATGAAAAAATTGAAGGAAATGGAGAATATAATGAACAAGAAGAGCGATCTACCTTAACCAAAAACATTGAAGACTTCAATTGGGGTGAAGAAGAAAGTGAAAAGGAAGCAGAAACACCATCACGTACGTCTCTAACAATGGAAAACGTCAAGAACGCGGACAAAGATAAAAATGATGAGCTGGTGACTGGATCCATGGTAACCAAAGATATTGAGAAAACTTGGTATGAAGAAGATAGCGAAGAGGAAACAGAAGAAACACCGCATGCGTCTGTAAAAATTCATATTGCCACAGACGATGAACATCCCTCTGAATCCATGGCAACTGGACGCTCCAAAGAAGAAAGTGAAGGAGGAATTAAAAGCGCCACAGATGAAAAACCCCCTGAAGGAATTAAAAGCGCCGCATACGAACAACCCTCTGATCCCATGGTAACTAAAAGCTACAAAGAAGCAAACGAAAAAGTGTAATAACAATGAGGACCATGATTGGGATGAAAAAGAAAGCGAAAGGGGAAAAGCGTTTAACACACCACATACGTCTGAACCAACCCCGAACCATGAAACTGGAACTCAAAGAAGAAAGGTGAGAGATATTAAAGCCCAAAGATGATGAAGCCCCTGATGGTATAAAAGAGACGCATACGGACAACACTCGATCCTGCGTTAAAAACTGAAACGTCCAAAGACGAAACGAAAAAGGTAATAACAATGAGGACCATGATTGGGATGAAAAAGAAAGCGAAGAGGAAGCAGTTACACCACCACCTACGTCTGCACCAAGCGACAAAAACGCGAACAAAAACGAAGATGATGATCTGGTGAGCAGATCCATGGAACCCAAAGATGCTGAGGCCCCTGATTGGTATGAAGAAGATGAGCTAGGGACAACATCGCCTGGCTACAAAACTGAACGTCAAAGACGAAATGAGAGCTAGTGGATCCATAACCAAGTCAGATAACTGAAGCCCCTGATTGGTATGAAGAAGATGAGCTAGGGACAACATCGCCTGCGCCTACAAAAACTGAAAGCGTCAAAATAGAAAATGATGAGCTGGCGATGACAACCAAAGATACTGACGATCCTAACTGGGATGAAGAAGATAGAGAAGAGAAGCTGGAGTCAACACTAGCTGCGCGTACAAAAACTGAAAGCGTCAAAGACGAAAATGATAAGCTGGAGGGTGGATCCATAACCAAAGTCACTAAAGACCTTGATTGGGATGAAGAACACAGCAAAGAGGAAGTTGACGATCCCAACTGGGATGAAGAGAAGCTAAAGGCAACACTGCCTGCGCCTATAAAAACAGAAAGCGTCAAAGACGAAAATAATCAGCTAGCGGATGGATCCAACACCGAAGTCACTAAAGACCTTGATTGGGACGAAGAACACAGCGAAGAGGAAGTTGAGATATCGCCCCTTGTATCTGTAAAAGTTAGCACCAAAGAAGCGACCAAAAATGATGATGAACTACCACCAGGATCCATGGTAACTAAATACTCCAAAGAAAAGAGTCCGAATATCGAAAAATGTGACCTGAAGAAGAGAGAAATCGACTTCGTGACTCTCTACAAACTAATACCAATGAAGATATGATTAAAAACGAGGAATCAAGTGAAAGAAACGCAACGAATCCAACAAAAATTGAAGACGTAACCGCTGCACATAAAACGACTGACATTAGCACAGCAACAACTGACTACATCGATGACTCGGACTACGACGATGACGATAGAAACAAAATCGAGAAAGAAGACGTTTTACCGATGATCCCCACGCGATATGCCGGCGGCCCAGCCAAAAAATTGGAACCAGCTGATGCGAATTCTATAACAGAAGGAACGCGCATTTTGACTCAAACAACCAAAGAAGCAACCGAAGACGAAGACAACGAAATGCCCGAATCTAGTAGTACAACGAAGCAAGTCTGGGAAACGGAGGAAGAATCAAAAGATAAAGACCCAAAAAAAGACGACTTGAGCGACGATGAAGCGTACGAAATCAAGTACACGACAACAGAGCACCAATCAACTAGTAATTCGCGAGATGTAACTACAAGGGAAGACTTTCTCGATTACACTTATGCAGATGCGACGGAAGAAGAAGAAGACGAAGAAGACGAAGACTACAGCACGACCGAGGAAGAAGACGACGATATAAATCCATACGACCTGATGGGCGAAACCGGAGCCACAACATACGACGAAGATTACGATCCGTTGGACATAATGGACGAATCCGACGATCTGGAAGATATAGAAGCTGTGGAATCCGACGACTACGGCGACATCGACAGACACCTCGACAAAGGCGAAATCGAGAACATCATCCCCTGCGATAAAAACTACTTCGTAGTCTCAGTGGACCACCTATACGACAAGCACCTCTGCGCCGGCGTCCTCATCAACACCAAATGGGTCCTAACGGCGAAACTCTGCCTAATCCGTTACTACCGGCGACCCCACGAGCTCTACGTAATAGCGGGCATGATCGCCACCCATCAATTCTACCACCAACGCTCCCGAGTGCGCCACGTTTATTTCCCCGATGAAAACAAAGTAACCAACACCGAGAATTGGACGGTGGCCGCCCTCCTACTAAGACAACCGATAAAAAAAACCACCGCCGTCGATTACTTCCACATGGAATACACCAAATCCAAAGTGTCGAGCATAATCAGACACCATTTGGATTACGCGCACCCCATCAGCACCTTCCGCTGGAAGAGCGAGTACACCCATTTGGGCAGCTCGTTGATTTTGCACTGTAACGGTATCTATTTGATCTCGCCGAGGAAGTGGAAGGTGATTCCGAAGAAGCAGGTGTTTTTGATCGGCGCCATGAACACAGTCAGCGGAAACTATTGCATAGGACCGGAAATCGGGTCGCCGGTGGTGTTTTCGATTAAGCCGACGATGCTGGGAATCGTGGTCGGTAACAGCGGCTGCGGGGCCCACGAGATCGTCGTTTTGCTCCTTTTGAGGAAGCTCGAAGAGCTGGCGAGCGTCGTCGATGTGGGCAATGTAAGGGGAAGTGGAACGAAAACGAAAGATGAAGAAGAAGCGAAAAGTGCTTCAGTTATTACTATCATCAACTGGCACCTTGTTGTATTAACTGTCTTAGAAATATATCTCATATTAAAATATACATATTATTTAGATTATTGAAGCGACGATTCAAATCTTTGACAGGAAATTCGATGCTACCTACAAAAAAACTCGAAATTTCTAAATGTGAAATAATTTTTTTCAGAAAAAGTCGAAAATTTCCGAGAAACCAAAATTTCTAGAAAAACCACCACGTCTCTACACATTAAAAAACGTCAAAATATCAGAAATTAAATTATCAAGAATTAAAAATTTCGAAAAAAAAGTCGAAATTTCAAAAAAAAGTTGATATCGAAACAAAATTTCCATACAAACTATTTTTGAAAAAAACTCGAAATTTCGTTAAAAGGTCGAAAAAAGTTGAAATTTGAAAATGATTTAGGTATTAATTAATAATTCAATTCTGAAAACTTATTTGAAATAATCGAATCCCATTTTGGTCCCATTTGGGCATCGATGTGTCTAACAGTCTGGTTTGGTTCCAGAGGCTCTTACGATTTTTTCGTTTAGAAGAAACTGGCGCAAGCTCAACACCGAGAACACGTCGCCCGATTTCCAAAAATTGAAGTGCATCCAAGGGATTCGATTTTACAACATGATCCTGATTATTTTTTGTCATACGTACGCCAGCTTCATCGGGGCATTCATACAGAACACTAGGTACCTAGAAGATGTAATCAGTAGGCAGCATTATGTTTTCAAAAATCTATTTTTCTCTATTTTAGGTGCCCGATGACCCGTTTAAGACGATATTGCACGTTTTGTTTCTGTTCCTCGTGCAGACGTTCTTTTTAATTTCTTCCTGGCTGCTATCGTACCATTTCTTCCAAATTATGGAACAGAACAGAAGGATGAACTTGCGGGATTTGGTTATCACTTTCATCAATCGCTACATCAGGTAATTTTGACTTGTTGAGCCCCAGGGCCAAAGCTGGACTATTACAGGACAAATAGTGGATAGGTTTAACAAGGATTAATCAAATAATTGAAATAATTTATTATTTGAACGATTCCTATAAATTTCTTTTGTGGAAATTTCGAAATTTTTCTCAAACTTTGAATTTCATTACGAAATTTTGACTTTTTTTAAAATGTCGATTTTATTTGACAAAATTTCAAATCTAATCTGATGCTTTTCAGTTCTTTGAGCAAATTGGTAAATTCGTGTTGAACAAAAATTAGCGTTTTTCAAAATTTTGACATAATTAGTAATAATATTCAGTACCTTCCCTTCTTCCTACTTTCAGCCGTTTTCCTTCCTTTCTTCCTTCGATCATTCATCCTTTCTATCCTTCCACTCTTCCTTCTTTCCGCTTCTTTCTCTTATTTTTCCTCTTTTTCTTCGTTTTCCTCTTTTTTCTCTACTTTCTCTTTTTTCTGTTCTGCACCTTTTTCCTTTTCTTCCTTTCATTTCTATTCTGCCTTTTTTTTCTCTTCTTCCTCTCTTTTCTCTTCTGCCTCTTTTTTCTTTTCTTTCTCTTCTTTCTTTTTTCCCTCTTCTTTCTTTGTTTGCTTTTCTTTCTTTTTTCCTCTTCTTTCTTTTTCCTCCTTTTTCTTTTTTCCTCTTCATTTTTTTTCCTCTTCTTTTTTTCCTTTTCTTTCTTTTCTTCCTCTTCTTTCTTTTCTGCCTCTTCTTTCTTTTCTTCCTCTTTTTCTTTAGCCTCTTCCTCTTCTTTCCACTTTTTCCTATTTTTTCTCTTCTTCCTCTTTTTTCTTTTTTGCTTTTCTTTCTCTCCTTTCTCTTTTTTTGTTCCTCTTTCTTTTCTTCCTGTTCTTTTTGTTCTTCTTTCTCTTCTTTCTATTCTTTTTGTTCTTCCTTCTTCTCTTCTTTCTATTCTTTTTGTTCTTCTTCTTTCTCTTCTTCCTATTCTTTTTGTTCTTCTTTCTCTTCTTCCTGTTCTTCTTATTTTTCTTTTTCTTTTCCTTATGTTCTTGTTGTTCTTTCCTTCTTTTTCTATTCTTTTTGCTAATTTTCCCCTTTTGCTTCTTCTTTTTCTTATTCCTTTGCTTCCTTTACTTCTTCTTCCTATTCTTCGCCTTTTTCCTCTTCTCTTTTTTCTTCCTCTTGTTTCTTTTCTTCCTCTTTTTCTTTAGCCTGTTCCTCTTTTTCCCATTTCTTCTTTCCATTTTTTTCTATTTTTTCTCTTCTTTTTCTTTCTTTTTTTCTTTTCCTTTTCTCCTTCCTATTTTTTTATTTTTCTTCTTTCTCTTCTTCCTGTTTTTTCTTTCTTTTCCCTTCTGCTTTTTTTTCTTTTCTTCCTCTTCTTTCTTTTTTCCCTCTTCTTTCTTTGTTTGTTTTTCTTTCTTTTTACCCTCTTCTCTCTTTTTTCCTCTTCTTTCTTTTTTCCTCTTCTTTTTTCCTCTTCTTTCTGTTCTTTCTCTCATTTCTCTTCTGCCTCTTTTTTCTTTTCTGCCTCTCTTTTCTCTTCTGCCTCTTTTTTCTTTTCTTCCTCTTCTTTCCTTTTTCCCTCTTCTTTCTTTGTTTGCTTTTCTTCCTTTTTTTCCTCTTCTTTCTTTTTTCCTCTTCCTTCTTTTTCCCTCTTCTTTTTTTCCTCCTCTTTCTTTTCTGCCTCTTCTTTCCTTTCTTCCTCTTTTTCTTTAGCCTCTTCCTCTTCTTCCCATTTCTTCTTCTTTCCATTTTTTCCCATTTTTCTCTTCTTCCTCTTTTTCTTTGTTTGCTTTTCTTTCTTTTTTTCCTCTTCTTTCTTGTTTCCTCTTCCTTCTTTTTTTTTCTTCTTTTTTTCCTCTTCTTTCTTTTCTTCCTCTCTTTCTTTAGCCTCTTCCTCTTCTTCCCATTTTTTCTTCTTTCCATTTTTTCCTATTTTTTCTCTTCTTCCTCTTCTTTCTTTGTTTGCTTTTCTTTCTTTTTTTCCTCTTCTTTCTTTTTTTTCTCTTCTTTTTATCCTCTTCCTCTTCTTCCTTTTCTACCTTTTCTTTCTTTTCTTCCTCTTTTTTTAACCTCTTCCTCTTTTTCCCATTTCTTCTTTCCATTTTTTCCTATTTTTTCTCTTCTTCCTTTTCTTTCTTCTTTTGCTTTTCTTTCTCTCCTTCCTGTTTTTTTATTCTTCTTCTTTCTCTTCTTTCTGTTCTTTCTCTTATTTCTCTTCTGCCTATTTTTCTTTTTTTCTCTCTTTTCTCTTCTGCCTCTTTTTTCTTTTCTTCTTCTTCTTTATTTTTCCCTCTTCTTTCTTTGTTTGCTTTTCTTTCTTTTTTTCTCTTCTCTCTTCTTTCCTCTTTTTTCTTTTCTTTCTCTTTTTTTCCTCTTCTTTCTTTTCTTTCTCTTTTTTTAGCCTCTACCTCTTCTTCCCATTTCTTCTTCTTTCCATTTTTCCTATTTTTTCTCTTTTTCCTATTCTTTCTTTTTTGCTTTTCTTTCTCTTCTTCCTTTTTTTCATTCTTCTTCCTGTTTTTTTTTGTTCTTCTTCTTTCTCTTCTTTCTTCTTTTTTTCTTCTCTTTCTTCTTCTGTCTTTTTTTTTCTCTTCTTCTTCCTCTTTTCTTTTCCTTTTTCCTTTTTTCCTCCTCTTCTTTTTCTTTTTTTACCTCTTCCTCTTCTTTCTTGTCTTTTTTTTCTTCTTTTCTTTGTTCTTCTTTCTTCTCTCTTTTTCTTCTTCATTCTCTTCTTCCTATGTTTCTTCTTTTTCCTCCTCTTCTTATTCATCTTCTTTCTTTGCTTTTTCTCTGCTTTTTTTTGTTTCTCCACTTATTCTTCCTCTTCTTTGTCTTGTTTCTTTCCTTCCTTTCCAACTTCTTTCCTTGCTCTTTTTCCCCTCTTTTTTCCTATTTTTTCCTTTTTCCTCCTCCTCCTCTTCCTTTTCTTTGTCTATTTCTTCGCTTTTTCTTTGTCTCCTTTTTTCTTCCTTTTATTCTCTTTCTCCTCCTTCTTCTTCTTCTTTCCCCCCCTTTTTCCTTCTCTGTCTCGTATTCCTCCTTTTTCTCCACTTCTTCTTTCTGTTCTTCGTCTTCTTTTTTTTCTCTCCTTCTTCTTCCTTCCCTTCTTCCTCTTCTTTGTCTTGTTTCTTTCCTTCCTTTCCAACTTCTTTCCTTGCTCTTTTTCCCCTCTTTTTTTCCTATTTTTTTCCTTTTTCCTCCTCTTCCTCTTCGTCTATTTCTTCGCTTTTTTGTCTCCTTTTTTTCCTTTTATTCTCTTTCTTCTTCTTCTTTCTTTTTTTATTTTCCCCCTTTTTCCTCCTCTGTCTCTTATTCCTCCTTTTTCTCCACTTCTTCTTTCTGTTCTTCGTCTTCTTTTTTTCTCCTTCTTTCTTCCCTTCTTCCTCTTCTTTCCCTTTTTTCTCTTCTTTGTTTTCCCTTTTTTCTCTTTTTTCTCTCCTTCCTTTTTTCCTCCCCTTCTTCTTCCTCTACTTCTTCATCTTCTTCCTTGTCTTTATTTTCTTTTTTCCTTCTTTCTCTTCTTAATTTCTTTCTTCCTCTTGCTGTTTCTCTTTTTCTTCTGCTTTCCCTTCTCTTCTTCCTATTTTGCCTCTTTTTTTCTCCTCTTTCTCTTCTTAGTTCCCTTCTCCCTCCTCTCCCATTTCTTCTTTGCCTTCTTTTCTTTCTATTATTTTTTCTCTTCTTCCTCTTTTTCCTTTTTTCCTCCACTTGCTCTCCTACTTCTTTTTTCTCTCCTTTCTCTTCCTCTTCTTTTTTTTCTTCATTTTCTTCTTCCCTTTTGTGATCTTTTTTCTATTTTTTCTCTTCTTTTTTCTTTTCCTTTTCTTCATATTCTTTTTCTTCTTGTTTCTTCTTCCTTTCTTCTCTTGCTTCCTCTTTTCTTCTTGTTTCTTCTTCCTTTTTTCTTTTGCTTCCTCTTTTCTTCCTTTCTCTTGCTTCCTATTTTCTTCCCTTCTCCCTTCCTATCCTCCGTCTTCTTCCTCTTCCTCATCTTTCTACTTTTCTTTCTCTTCTTTCTTCCTTTCCTTTTTCCTTTATTTCTTCCTTTCCGCCTCCCTCTCTTGTTTATTTGTCTTTCTCTCACGCCTCTTCTTCCTCTCCTTCCTTTCTTCCTTTTTTTCTTCTTTCCTTATTTTCTTCCTCTTCTTTTTCTTCTTTCTTTATTCCTTTCTTACTGTCTTCCCTTTCGCCTTTGTTTCTTTTTCTTCTTCCTTTTTTTTTCGTGTTCTTCCTTCTTAGTCTTCTTTTCCTTTATTCTCCTCCTTGTTCTTCTCTTCTTACTTGTTTCTTTCCTTCCTTCCTTTCTATCCTTCCTTTTCCTCATTCCTACCCTCCCTCCTTTCTATCGTTCCTCTTTCTCATTCCTTTCCTCCCTTCTTTCTATCCTTCCTCTTCCTCATTCCACCCCTCCCTCCTCTTCTTTCTAATCTTCCTTCTCTTTCTCCCCTTCCTTTTCCTGCTCTTCTCTTCTTTCTCTTTTCATTTCTTCCTTCTTTGCCTCCCTCTCCTTTTTTTCTAATATTCATTCTCTTCCCCCCCTTCCTATTCCTCCTCTTCCCTTCTTTCTCTTCTTCCTTCGTTCGTTCCTCATCTCTTTTCCTCCCAAACTTTATAAATATTAAAATTGTAAAAACTAGGACGAAATTGAAAATTAAAATCTTGAAAGTTTTGAAAAAAACTAGGATTCAATTCCCAAACTTCGCAGAATTTAAATTGAAAAAACTGATCGAAATTGAAATCGCGGTAATTTTGGAAAAAAGATGGATCAAAAAATTGAAATTTTAAAAAAGACGAGATTTTTAAAAAACTAGAATTTAAAAAAAAAATGATGCTTTTTTCGCCCGTGACTTTACCCACAAGACTATCGTTCCTATTTATCGGATTAGTGAAATAACGATAGTTTCAATGGATGGTTTTTTTTTAGGATTACGCCGCCGTTGATAGCGATGTTGCTGGTGTCGAACAACAGATGGATCCTGAGTTTTTACCGAGGGCCGATGAAAGATCAGTACGCGGATTTGGAGTATAATAGGATGTAAACGTAACTGGTGGGCCACTTTACTCTACATCAACAATCATTACGACCACCACAACATGGTAACAGTTTGTCTCGAGTTTTGAATGATTTAAATTTGTTCGTTTCAGTGTTATTTCATCACATGGTACCTATCGGCTGATACCCAGTTGTACCTGATATCTCTTGTAGTCATAGGATTAATGTGGAAATATAGACGTTTGCGATGGCAAATCGTTGGATTTTTTATGGCGGTGGCCATCATAATTCCAGCCATAATTAACGGTTATTTCGGCATGGACGTAATTTACCGAATAACTCCGGAGTAAATACGATAGCAATCACTGTAGCGCAAAAATGTCACTTTTTTTTTAGAGATTCCAAACGTAATGTGTTTCCATCATTCAAATTTAACGTGATGTACACTTCGACCTATTCCAATATGGCGACTTATATGTTGGGGATAGTTTTTGGATACTTGTATTATCGCTACAGAAACTTGGATAAATTTCCACATCGAAAGGTAAATAATTTAAAGTAGTGTTTACCTTCCATCCATACATTGCGACGTTGAGCATCCCTCGTTAAAAAATTGTATTCTAATTAATATATAAATAAGGAAGTGTGTTTGTCTGTCTGTTTGTCTGCTGAACGTATCAACGAATTTGAACCAAACAGCATTCTGCAATCTGTACGAACGCTTTAAAACTGTGTTTGTTTGCTGAACGTATTAACGAATTGGAACAAAATATCATTCTGTAAGTTGTACGAACTCTTGAAATATGTGCAAGCTACTTAAGTTACGTTTATCCAAATAAATCGAAAAATATTCTTAAAGATAATTATTTGTTCATTGACAAAACCAGTGACAGATATTTCGTAGTTGTTTCAGTGTTTGTGGTACATTCTCGGCGTTGGACTACCCATAGGAGTTATAGCGATTTCCTGCTACAAATATTCGAAGGTGACGACTGTAGGTTCTATCGGCGCTTCTGAAACCACTTTTCGGCTTAGGTATCGGGGTGGCAATTTTAGGAATGACCAAGAATATAGGAGGTATCGCTTTTTAAAGCTAAACTATCATCTGAACCAACAAATCGAGTATCTATACTGTAAATTTTAGAAAATTGTATTTTACAGGCATAATCAAGAAGGTGTGCGAGTGGAAACCGGCAGTTTTCATGGGAAATTTCGCCTACAGCACCTACATTGGTACATTTTGGTATTGTATTTTCCCGCCCCGCTCTTATGAGAAGCCCATTTTACATGACGGATTTTAATTTGGTAAGAAGGCGTCGAATTTATCTTTTTTTTTTCAGTTTTTTCCAAGATGTCATTGATGTCGACAATTTATTTTTTTTTATTCATTTACCAGAATTTTTATTATTAATTTTTTTTTAATTTAATACCAAATATAGTTTGACATGTTTTTTTTGGCTTTGAGTTATTGGTTGAATACGCCACAAATTGCGTATAAATATTGACACTTTTTGGACGAATACAAAGACCTAGCCGCAACCGGGAATCGAACCTGCGATCCTGATGTTAGTGGCCGAGGTTTAACCAATTACGCCACCGAGCCGTTTGATATACTTTGTTATTAACTCAGAAATGAATCCATTTATTATAAAATTGCTTCTATAATGGGGTATTCCACTATTCAGGTGATTGATGTGTGTATTAGATGTAAGAAGGTCTACAATTCTAAATTGGAAAAAATTGTCTTGTAACGAATGACGTAAATTAAAAAAAATGTCAGCGAAAAATGCGAAATATGGCAATTATGGAAACTAGCGTAACTTTCCCTATTCATCGACTCCCACAAATCGAGTTTCTATATAACAAGTTGCATTTCCTGATTAACTTATTTTGTTCTAGATCGCCTCGCTTATTCAGGATGTTGTTATATCATTTGCAGTTGGATTTCTATTGCACCTTATTGTAGAAATGCCGGCATCACAGCTTCAAAACATGATTATACCCCAAGTTAGGAGCAAGAGATACGTCAAGAAAAACGCCTGAGTTTTCATATCCATTTTCCAAGTTTATAGTTGTTTCTCTGTTATATTCTATTTTTTTAATATCATAATGCAATTACTTTAATAGAAATAAAATGTAGATATTTTCAATTTTTTTTTCACCCATTTTCCTGTTACAATTTAAAGGTTAAAACAAAATTTAAAAAAAAACATTTCAATTTGGTATTCATAAACACGAAATTTTAATTTAAAAAAAAGTCAAATTTTCTTAATCAAATTGACATTACGTGAATGATAGTTAAAATTTAAATGAGAGAATGACAACATTTAAAAAAGCCGAAAATATTTTAAGTTGAAATTTTACGACGTCGAAAGTTAAAAAAAAAATAATAATAAAATTATCTTGCATCCCTAGTTTAAGCGTTGTCTGCCCAGTGTCCCAGAGTGTTGTTACAAATATGTAAAGATTTAACGAATGACACTCTCAACTAAAATGTACCGGTGCGGAAAATAATGGTCGCTTTGCCCCAGTTTACCTTCGGGGCGGCGGAGATCGACCGATAAAAATTCGCATTATTCGCGCAATACTTGGAATTTCAGCGCAAACATAACGATGATTCGCAAGTGGCACAAGGATGTTAAGGCTTTATATTCGGCGCACCACGAGACTGGTTACCAAAGAAGGCAAAAAATATTAGATCTATTGTGGAGTGCAGTTCGCTCGTGCCATCAATCGAGCAGGGGTCCAAACAATGAACCTGAAAACGTTCGCGTTTTGTATATTATTTTTTCATTTAATTTACGCTCAAGAAAGCGATCTGAGTGGTGAGTGTAACAAAATTGTATTCGAATTATTCTATATTTAACATCGAGTAGACGGTTTCGTCCTACAACCGAATTATACTTTTAAAAAAAATTAACAAATTGTAACGCCTCCAACGTACTTAGATGTAGGTAAAGGGAAACTGGGTAATAATCCGTTTAATTAAAGATTTTAGGATATTAACGAATTTATTATCGTTATTTTTATCATACTCGCAATTAATAATAATTTTTGAGTTGAAATTATCGAAAGGGGTAAATCTACCGTAAAAACTGTTGAAGTGGCAACGTCAGATAGGAGCATAAATAATACAAATGTCAGGTCATAGAGAAACAAAATCGCATTAAAAATTAAAGAATCGACGAGTCATCATGATAAATTTAATCAACAGAAAATAAAGTCTTATTTTTTTGTCGGTTTCATTAGACGATATAAAATAATAACATTGTTTTATGTATTTAAATCACACTTGACTAGATCACATTTAACGTAGCTTTATATTTTGTTTTACGTCGAAATTGATATAACGGAAATTTTAAATAAAACTGTTGCTTATGAAACTGTAACTTGAGAAAATTTGCTGTCGATTTTTCACTTTTGAAACATGCAATTCGTGTGTTGGGGCCATTTTATTTTTGTCGTTTACTACCGATAAAAATAGATAATGTAGTTATTTTTTAAAATCCACCAACCCCAGAATTAATTTGTTCAAGATGAAGAATATTCGTTGCTTCCCCCGATTTTCCACATCGACGATTTCGATCGGTGTATGCTACTAGGCCAAAAGGCGCACTACTGTACGATCGAACTGCAACTTGAAACCGACGAACGGATCGAAACCATCCCAAATATGGCGATTAATAGAAGTAGGTATCCGGCTGCAGTATACCGTCGCGTTACTTTCGAAATTTTTACAGAAAGCGAATTCGAAACCGGAAAACTACAGACACGACTTGTTGAGGGTGGGCGTGTGCGTTTCGACCGCTTGCCCTGGTACTAGTGGTAGGGGAAAAATACGACGAATTTTACGAAAGTCTCTTAAGGGGTGTCTGGGTGCAAAATACACGGAAATGGGGATGGAAATTGAAATTTTAAATAAACGTTGTCAGACGAATGAACCACCGCCCGTGGATGGATACGACATAGCAGTGGGGTGAGTTAAACTGATGGGTGGATAAGGATGAGGTTGGATGAGACAGGACGAGGTGAAATAAGACGAAATGGGATGGGATAGCGTAAGGTGGAATAGGATGGGATGGGATCGGATGGGGTGGGATGGGGTGGGACAGAATGAGATAGGATAGAATGGGTTATGGGAAGAAGAAAACATGAAAGAGTGAGGGACGAGATAGGAAGAAAAGAGAAGAGATGGGAAGAGAAGAAAAGAAAAGAGGAGAGAAGAAAAGAAAAGAAGAGAAGAGAAGAGAAGAGAAGAGAAGGGAAAAGATGAGAAGAGAAGAGATGAGATGGGAAGAGAAGAGATGGGAAGAGAAGAGATGGGAAGAGAAGAGATGGGAAGGGAAGAGATGGAAAGGGAAGAGATGAGAAGAGAAGAGATGGGAAGAGAAGAGATGGGAAGAGAAGAGATGGGAAGAGAAGAGATGGGAAGAGAAGAGAAGAGATGGGAAGAAAAGAGAAGAGATGGAAGAAGAGAAGAGATGGGAAGAGAAGAGAAGAGATGGAAAGAAGAGATGGAAGAGAAGAGATGGGAAGAGAAGAGAAAGAGAAGAGAGATGGAAGAGAAGAGATGAAGAGAAGAGATGGAGAGAAGGAAGAGATGGAAAGAGAAAGAGATGGGAAGGAGAAGAGATGGGAAGAGAAGAGAAAGAGATGGGAAGAGAAGAGATGGGAAAGAGAGAGAAGAAAGAGATGGGAAGAGAAGAGATGGGAAGAGAAGAGAAGAGATGGGAAGAGAAAGAGATGGGAAGAGAAGAGATGGAAGAGAAGAGAAGAGATGGGAAGAGAAGAGATGGGGGAAGAGAGGAAGGAAGAGATGGGAAGAGAAGAAGAGATGGGAAGAGAAGAGATAGGAAGAGAAGAGATGGAAGAGAAGAGAAGAGAAAGGGAGAGAGAGAGATGGAAAGAGAAGAGATGGGAAGAGAAGAGAAGAGATGGAAGAGAAGAGATGGAAGGAAGAGAAGAGATGGAAGAAGAAGAGAAGAGATGGAAGAGAAGAGATAGGAAGAGAAGAGAAGAGATGGGAAGAGAAGAGATGGGAAGAGAAGAGAAGAGATGGGAAAGAGAAGAAGAGATGGGAAGAGAAGAGAAGAATGGGAAGAGAAGAGATGGGAAGAGAAGAGAAGAGATGGGAGCAGAGAAGAAGATGGAAGAGAAGAGATGGAAAGAGAAGAGATGAGGAAGAGAAGAGAAGAGATGGGAAGAGAAGAAGGATGGGAAGAGAAGAGAAGAGATGGGAAGAGAAGAGAGGAAGAGAAGAGAAGAGATGGGAAGAGAAGAGATGGAAGAGAGAAGAGATTGGAAGAGAGAGAGAGATGGGAAGAGAAGAAGAGATGGGAAGAGAAGAGAAGAGATGGAAGAGAAGAGATGGAAGAGAGAGAAGAGATGGAAGAGAAGAGAAGAGATGGGAAGAGAAGAGATGGGAAGAGAGAAGAGGGAAGAGAAGAATGGGAAGAGAAGAGATGAGGAAGAGGAGAGCATGGAAGAGAAGAGATGGAAGAGAAGAGAAGAGATGGGAAGAGAGAGAAGAGATGGAAGAGAAGAGAAGAGATGGGAAGAGAAGAGATGGGAAGAGAAGAGAAGAGATGGGAAGAGAAGAGATAGATGGAAGAGAAGAGATGGGAAGAAGAGATGGAAGAGAAGAGAAGAGATGGGAAGAGAAGAGAAGAGATAGGAAGAGAAGAGATGGAAGAGAAGAGATGGGAAGAGAAGAGAAGAGATGGAAGAGAAGAGAAGAATGGGAAGAGAGAAGATGGAAGAGAGGAAGAGATGGAAGAGAAGAGATGGGAAGAGAAGAGAAGAGATGGAAGAGAAGAGAAGGATGGAAGAGAAGAGATGGAGAGAAGAGAAGAGATGGAAGAGAAGAGAAGAGATGGGAAGAGAAGAGATGGGAAGAGAAGAGAAGAGATGGAAGAGAAGAGAAGAGATGGGAAGAGAAAAGATGGGAAGAGAAGAGAAGAGATGGGAAGAGAAGAGATGGAAGAGAAGAGAAGAGATGGGAAGAGAAGAGAAGAGATGGAGAAGAGAAGAGATGGGAAGAGAAGAGATGGAAGAGAAGAGATGAAGAAGAGTGGAAGAGAAGAGATGGAAGAGAAGAGATGGGAAGAGAAGAGAAGGAAGAGAAGAGATGGAAGAGAAGAAAGAGATGGGAAGAGAAGAGATGGAAGAGAAGAGAAGGAAGGAGAGAAGAGAAGAGATGGGGAGAGAAGAGATGGAAGAGAAGAGATGGGAAGAGAAGAGAAGAGATGGAAGAGAAGAGAAGAGATGGGAAGAGAAGAGATGGAGAGAAGAGAAGAGAGAGAAGGAAGAGATGGAAGAGAAGAGAGGGAAGAGAAGAGATGGGAAGAGAGAGAAAGATGGGAAGAGAAGAGATGGAAAGAAGAGAAGAGAAGAAGAGATGAAGAGAAGAGAAGAGATGGAGGAAGAGAAGAGGATGGGAAGAGAAGAGAAGAGATGGAAGAGAAGAGAAGAGATGGGAAGAGAAGAGATGGAAGAGAAGAGAAGAGATGGGAGAAAGAGAAGAGATGGGAAGAGAAAGAGATGGGAAAGAGAGAGATGGGAAGAG
Organism: Dastarcus helophoroides; assembly: GCA_028583605.1. Taxonomy (NCBI): domain Eukaryota; kingdom Metazoa; phylum Arthropoda; class Insecta; order Coleoptera; family Bothrideridae; genus Dastarcus; species Dastarcus helophoroides. Next base: position 16,979,595 of record CM053337.1, on the reverse strand, counting down.
AAGAGAAGAGATGGAAGAGAAGAGATGGGAAAAGAAGAGATGGGAAGAGAAGAGAAGAAGAGAGGAAGAGAAGAGATGGAAGAGAAGAGGAAGAGATGGAAGAGAAAAGACGAGATGGGAAGAGAAGAGATGGGAAGAGAAGAGAAGAGATGGGAAGAGAAGAGAAGAGAAGAGATGGGAAGAGAAGAGAAGAGATGGGAAGAGAAGAGAAGAGATGGGAAGAGAAGAGATGGGAAGAGAAGAGATGGGAAGAGAAGAGATGGGAAGAGAAGAGAAGAGATGGGAAGAGAAGAGAAGAGATGGGAAGAGAAGAGATGAGAAGAGAAGAGATGGGAAGAGAAGAGATGGGAAGAGAGAAGAGATGGGAAGAGAAGAGAAGAGATGGGAAGAGAGAGGAAGAGATGGGAAGAGAAGAGGATGGGAGAGAATGAGAAGAGATGGGAAGGAAGAGATGGAAGAGAAGAGATGGAAGAGAAGAGAAGAGATGGGAAGAGAAGAGATGGGAAGAGAAGAGAAGAGATGGGAAGAGAAGAGAAGAGATGGGAAGAGAAGAGATGGAAGAGAAGAGATGGGAAGAGAAGAGATGGGAAGAGAAGAGATGGAAGAGAAGAGAAGAGATGGGAAGAGAAGAGAAGAGAAAGATATCCCGGGAATGAAAAGAATGAAAAGAGCAGGAAGGGTAGGGGGGAGGGAGAAGTATGGATGGGTAGATGGATAGTTGGATGAACAGACAGATGATTGGAAAAAAACACATCTGAAATGATTAGACCGTATTTTGTATTTATTTTCAAAAAGTGTCATAAAGTTACAAATTTCAGAATTATTCTCGTAACATACTTCGCCTTTGTCGTATTTGCGTCCTTTTATGAAGGCAGAACGAGGTACAAAAGCGAATATGAATACAATACCACCATGGGAACCACATGTAAGTAATGAAATCACGTTCTCCATCTTTTGCTTTAAATTCTCCTCGTCTAGTGACTACCGATTAAACAAAATTTTTCAGTTGGGAAAATACTGGCTGCCTTTTCGATACCCAAGAATTTCTACAGGCTGAAAAACCAAAGCAAAGATCCGGATACTAAAACCTTGAGATTTATCCAAGGCATTCGGTTTTTCAATATGGTCTGCGTCATCATGTGCCATACGATCATGGTAGCTTTTATGGGCCCAATAATAAATACGAGATATCCAGAGAAGGTAACGTATTCTACTGACAAAAAAAATCAGTTAATTTAGCCTCGTACATTTTAGATGACAGAAAATTTCCTCAATATGTTTTTAGCCAACGGTGGGTATGCAGTTCAAACTTTCTTCGTCATATCTTCCTGGTTGCTAGCCTATAACTTCTTTAAAATGCTGGAAGGTCAAAGAAAATTCAAAATAAGCTACTTGATCTGGGCTTTCATCAATAGATACATAAGGTGAACTGGATTCTGCTTCCAAATTGAATTAAAAACGATGTTGTTGCAGATTGACACCATCACTAGCTGTCGTAGTAGCTCTTCACAGTACTTGGTTAATTCACACGGCCAGGGGACCATTTTGGGACAAATTCATCGGCGAGGAATACAGAAATTGTCGAAGGAACGGTTGGACCAATCTCTTACACATAAATAATTACGTGAGGAAGGAAAACATGGTAACACATCGACTTCCAGTTGACCATTACTTCTTAAAATTTCGCCAATAGTGTTTGCAGCAAACCTGGTATATAGCAGCAGATACTCAATTGTTTATATGTGCTTTGTTCGTCGTTACGATCATGTGGAAATTTCAAAACAAGATACATCTTATATTAGGAGTTTTACTGGCAGTTGGCGTTGGTACGCTTGGGGTAATTAGTTACGTCAATGACTACGACATTGTGGTTCGTCAGTATCCAGAGTAAGTAAATAAAATTCTCTCTTCTTGTTTTCTTTTTTATTCTCTTCTTTTCTCTTCTCTACACTTCTTTTCTCTTCTCTTTTTTTCTCTTCTCTTTTTTTCTCTTCCCTTCAGTTCTCTTCTCTTGTCTTCTCTTCTCTTCTCTTCTCTTCTCTTCTCTTCTCTTCTCTTCTCTTCTCTTCTCTTCTCTTCTCTTCTCTTCTTTTCTCTTCTCTTCTCTTCTCTTCTCTTCTCTTCTCTTCTCTTCTCTTCTTTTCCTCTTCCTCTTCCTCTTCCTCTTCCTCTTCCTCTTCCTCTTCCTCTTCCTCTTCCTCTTCCTCTTCCTCTTCCTCTTCCTCTTCCTCTTCCTCTTCCTCTTCCTCTTCCTCTTCCTCTTCCTCTTCCTCTTCCTCTTCCTCTTCCTCTTCCTCTTCCTCTTCCTCTTCCTCTTCCTCTTCCTCTTCCTCTTCCTCTTCCTCTTCCTCTTCCTCTTCCTCTTCCTCTTCCTCTCTCCTCTTCCTCTTCCTCTTCCTCTTCCTCTTCCTCTTCCTCTTCCTCTTCCTCTTCCTCTTCCTCTCTCCTCTCCTCTCCTCTCCTCTCCTCTCCTCTCCTCTCCTCTCCTCTCCTCTCCTCTCCTCTCCTCTCCTCTCCTCTCCTCTCCTCTCCTCTCCTCTCCTCTCTTCTCTTCTCTTCTCTTCTCTTCTCTTCTTTTCTCCTCTCTTCTTTTTTCTTCCCTTCTCTTCTCCTCCCACCTCTTCTCTTCTCTTCCCATCTCTACTCTTTCCCTCCCATCCCTTCCCTTCCCATCGCTTCTCTTCTCTTTTTTCCCATCCCTTCCCTTCCCATATCATCTCTTCCCCTCTCATCTCTTCTCCTCTCATCACTATCTTTCATATCTCTTCTCTTTTAGAAGAACTAGCTTTCTATGTTTGGAAGAACTATTAGATCGTTCGTCTAGAAGAAAAGAACAGAATGTTTTCTGTTTCTAATGCAACTAATCTTAATCATATTGTTCCTAAATTTTGCATCTTTTGTTCTTGGAAACCCTAATACGTTTTTCGTTTTTTGTTTTGTTTTAGAAATCTATATAGATTGCTTCTGCCTATCCGTCAGTGGCACGAAATGTACACTTCCGCCTACTCCAACATTGGGGGCTACGTCCTTGGTCTCTGGTTCGGATATCTCTTCTACCGCTATCGGCGTACAAATTTGGTAACCAAAAAGGTAACCAAAATTTAACCAAAAAAAAAAGATGACATAAACAGTATGTTTTAATTCAGAAAAGATCTCACAATCAGCCTCCTTTATCAGAACGATTCTATAAATTAGAATGCATTTGATGCATTCGTCTGTTCTATTAATTAAACATAAATTTATTTCAGATTTATGTAGTGTTATGGTGGATCTTGAGTTTTGGCCTTTGCATTTTTATCGTCTTAATTGCTGGACCAATGTACGCACCCGGATACAAATATTCCAGATTTTCCTCGGCCTTGTATTGGGCCTTCGGGAAAAACCTGTTTGCGTTTGGTATCTGCGTTGGGATGTTCGGCTTAACCCAGAAAATTGGTTGTAAGTTGAAGTTAAACCCTTGGATCATCCATACTTTCTTAAAACATGTGTGGAGCAGACTTTAATTGACTTAGAATTCGAAATTTTTTAATTTTTTGTTCTCCAAACTTAATAAATTCTTTAGTTTTTAATTGAAATTATGACTTTAATACGAAACGAATTTTATTTGAATATTTGGACTTTTTTCTCAAAGGACGTTTGATGGAACGGACTGGTCCTTGGTTATCTTCAAAAATTGAAATACAAATTTTGTCCCCTGAAACCAAGAAACACAACAGAGGTTGCTCTAACGCGTTTCGATAGCCAAGCTTTCATCTTCAGAGAGATACTAGTATCTCGATAGTCAAGCTTGGCTATCGAAACGCGTTAGAGCAACCTCTGTTGTGTTTTTTAATTTTTCTAGGTTTCAGGGGACAAGATTTGTATTTCAGTCTGTGGTTAATTGTTTCAGGGTTTGCTCGCTGGGTTTTGCAGTGGAAAGCTCTAGTGCCCCTAGGACGTTTAACCTTCAGCGCCTACCTCATTCACGTTGGCGTCGTCAAAATTAAAGCTGGTTACATGAGAACCCCAGTTTTCGTAGCAGACTACATATTCGTAAGAACGACGAAGAATCTCCGCTAGATGTCGCCTCTCTTACACTTCGTTGTGTTTTAGTTCACTTCGACGCTAGGAGATGTAGCTCTGTCGTATCTGTCGGCCTTCGTATTGTGCATCTTGGTGGAAATGCCGATTTCGGCCCTTCAAAAATTGATGGTACCTCAAATGAACAACAAAGGGGCGAATGTGATCAAAGATGGGGAATTAATTAAGGAAGTTAAAGTGTTTGAAGAGGTCAATCTTTCGGAAAAATGAATCTTGTTATTTACTTTTTCCTTTGATTATAACGCAATATGTAAATAGATATGTTTACCAAACAAAATAATTTTTTACTTTATAACTTGCGACTCAAAACTTCTTCTAAAGCAATTCTAGCTTCTGCAGAAACTTCAGTTTAAATGGATTTACTTCAGTGACGGATTATCCAGAAAGCGAAGTACGTGCCTAGAGACGCGAGGCTACAAGGGGACACCAAAACACATAACTTTTAGTCATCAATTTGAATAAACCACTATCATGTTGTCAAGATTTTTTGCATTTGGTTAAGTCTGTCCATCTTAAACACTCACAGGTGGCTCTTTGAGATTAAAGTTTTAGTGAGAAACTAAAATTCATCTATAATATTCTATTTTTCCACCATAATTTTATCTTCATACTGGGAAAGTTGTACCTAATCGACTGAATACGCTACAGATGCTAAGAACTGATCAGACGCTTCATCTAAAACTAATTAGGATATCTCCGTCGTAGACTTTTGTATTCGGTCAAAATTGTTAGTACTCTCCGATCCTTTTGATGGTTAAAATTTTAATGCAAAACGAAAGTTCATCAGTAATGTTTTCTATTTCCTAATTTTGCTTTTATGTAAAACATTTTTTGAATAATAATACTAAAACTCATAGATGCTTTTGGTGGTAAAAATTTTAACAAAAAGGTAAAATTCATCAGTAATATTTTCTTTTTCCACTATAATATCACCTTCATGTGGAACATTTTTCCAAGTGGTGACTCCTAAAACTCATAGATGCCTTTGGTGGTGAAAATTTTAACGATGGTGGTCAAAATTTCTATGCCAAAGGAAAGTTCATCAGTAATATTTTCTTTTTCCACTATAATATCACCTTCATGTGGAACATTTTTCCAAGTGGTCACTCCTAAAACTCATAGATGCCTTTGGTGGTGGAAATTTTAACGATGGTGGTCAAAATTTCTATGCCAAAGAAAGTTCATCAGTAATATTTTCTTTTTCCACTATAATATCACCTTCATGTGGAACATTTTTCCAAGTGGTCACTCCTAAAACTCATAGATGCCTTTGGTGGTGGAAATTTTAACGATGGTGGTCAAAATTTCTATGCCAAAGGAAAGTTCATCAGTAATATTTTCTTTTTCCACTATAATATCACCTTCATATTCACCGTAAAATTCATAGATGCTTTTGGTGGTGGAAATTTAAACGATGGTGGTCAAAATTTCTATGCCAAAGGAAAGTTCATCAGTAATAGTTTGTTTTTTCATTATAATTTTGCCTTCATATGGAACATTTTTCTAAGCGGTCATTGTTACTATTGATAGATGTTTTTGGTGGTCAAAATTTTAACGATGGTGGTCAAAATTTCGATTACAAAGAAAAGTTCATCAGTAATATTCTCTTTTTCCACGATAATTTTGTCTTCATATGGAACTTTATTCTAATTGTTCGTTCTTAATAATTATCGATGCTTTTGGTGGTCAAAATTTTAACGAAAAAGGAAAGTTCATCAGTAATATTTCCTTTTTCCATTATAATTCCACCTTCATGTGGAACATTTTTTCAAGTGGTTACTCTTAAAACACATAGATGCTTTTGGTGGTGAACATTTTAACGATGGTGGTCAAAATTTCTATGCCAAAAGAAAGTTCATCAGTAATATTTTCTTTTTCCATTATAATTCCACCTTCATGTGGAACATTTTTTCAAGTGGCACCTCTTAAAACACATAGATGCTTTTGGTGGTGAACATTTTAACGATGGTGGTCAAAATTTCTATACCAAAGGAAAGTTCATCAGTAATATTTTCTTTTTCCATTATAATTTTGCTTTCATATGGAACTTCATTCTAGATGGTCGTTCTTCATAATTACGGATACTTTTGGTGGTCAAAATTTTAATGAAAAAGGAAAGTTCATCAGTAATATTTTCTTTTTCCACTATAATGTTGCCTTCATGTGGAACATTTTTCTAAGTGGTCACTCTTAAACTCAAGATGTTTTGTGGTCAAAATTTTAACGATGGTGGTCAAAATTTCAATGAAAAGGAAAGTTCATCAGTAATTTTCTTTTCCACTATAATTTCACCTTCATGCTAAACATTTTTTCCAAGTGATCTCTTTTAATACTCGTAGATGCTTTCGGTGGTCAAAATTTTAACGATGATAATCAAAATTGCAATGAAAAAGGAAAGTTCATCAGTAATATTTTTTATTATAATTCACTTCATTGGACTTTAACGTACTTTTGGTTGGTGGCAAAATTTAGAATGTGGTCAAATTTCTAATGAAAAGAAAGTTCATCAGTTATATTTTCTTTTTCCACTATAATTTTGTCTTTATATGAAATCTTTTTCTAGATGGTAGTTCTTAATAATCACCGATGCTTTTGGTAATCAAAATTTTAATGAAAATGGAAAGTTCATCAGTAATATTTTCTTTTTCCACTATAATGTTACCTTCATGTGGAACATTTTTTTTAAATGGTCATTTTTAATAAATATTCAAAAATGCTTTTGGTGGTAGAAATTTTAATGAAAATGGAAAGCTCATCAGTAATATTTTCTTTTTCCACTATAATTTCACCTTCATTTGGAATATTTTTCCAAATAATCTCTCTTAATACTTATAGATGCTTTTGGTGGTCAAAATTTTAACGATGGTGGTCAAAATTTCAATGAAAATGGAAAGCTCATCAGTAATATTTTCTTTTGCCACTATAATTTCACCTTCATGTGGAATATTTTTCTAAGTGATCACTCTTAATACTCATAGATGGTCTTGGTGGTCAAAATTTTAACGATGGTGGTCAAAATTTCAATGAAAAAGAAAAGTTCATCAGCAATATTTTCTTTTTCCAGCATAAGTTTGTCTTCATGTGAAACATTTTTCTAGGGGGTCATTTTTACTAGTGACCGATGCTTTTGGTGGCCAAAACTTAAACGAATATGGACAAAATTTCAGTGACAAACTAAAGTTCATCAGTAATATTTTCTTTTTCCATTATAACTTTGCCTTCTATGAAACCTTTCTTTAAATGGTCGTTCTTAATAATTACCGATGCTTTTGGTGGTCCAAATTTTAATGAAAAAGGAAATTTCATCACTAATATTTTTTTTCCGCTCTAATGTTGCTTTCATGTGGAACATTTTTCTAAATGGTCTTTCTTAATAAATACTTATAGATGCTTTTGGTGGTCAAAATTTTAACGATGGTGGTCAAAATTTTAATGAAAATAGAAAGTTCATCAGTAATATATTCTTTTGCCACTATAATTTCACCTTCATGTGGAACATTTCTCCAAGTGGTCACTCTTAATACTCATAGATGCTTTTGGTGGTCAAAATTTTAACGACGGTGGTCAAAGTTTCAATGAAAAAGGAAACTTCATCAGTAATATCTTCTTTTTCCACTATAATTTCACCTTCATGTGGAACATTTTGCAAAGTGGTCACTCTTAATATATATAGATGCTTTTGGTGGTCAAAATTTTAACGATGGTGGTCAAAATTTCAATGAAAATGAAAAGCTCATCAGTAATATTTTCTTTTGCCACTATAATTTCACCTTCATGTGGAACATTTTTCCAAGTGGTCACTCTTAATACTCATAGATGCTTTTGGTGGTCAAAATTTTAACAATGGTGGTCAAAATTGCAATGAAAAAGAAAAGTTCATCAGTAATATTTTCTTTTTCCACCATAATGTTGCCTTCATGTGGAACATTTTTTTTAAGTAGTCATTCTTAATAAATACTCAAAGATGCTTTTGGTGGTCAAAGTTTTAATGAAAAAGGAAAGTTCATCAGTAATATTTTCTTTTTCCATTATAATTTCACCTTCATGTGGAACATTTTTCCAAGTGGTCACTCCTAAAACTCACAGATGCCTTTGGTGGTGAAAATTTTAACGATGGTGGTTAAAATTTCAATGACAAAGGAAAGTTCATCAGTAATAGGTTCTTTTTCCACCATAATGTTGCCTTCATGTGAAACATTTTTTTAAGTAGTCATTCTTAATAAATCCTCAAAGATGCTTTTGGTGGTCAAAGTTTTAATGAAAAAGGAAAGTTCATCAGTAATATTTTCTTTTTCCACTATAATTTCACCTTCATGTGGAACATTTTTCCAAGTGGTCACTCCTAAAACTCACAGATGCCTTTGGTGGTGAAAATTTTAACAATGGTGGTCAAAATTTCAATGACAAAGGAAAGTTCATCAGTAATATTTTCTTTTTCTATTATAATTTTGTCTTCATGCGGAACATTTTTCAAAGCAGGTCATTGTTACTATTTATGAATGCTTTTGGTGGTAAAAATTTAAACGATGATGGACAAAATGTCAATGGCAAACCAAAGTTCATCAGTAATATTATCTTTTTCCACTATGATGTTGTCTTCATGGAAAAAAAATTTTCTTGATAGTCATTGTTAATATTGACCGATGCTTTTGGTGGTCAAAATTTTAATGAAAAACAAAAGGTCATCAGTAATAGTTTATTTTTCCACTATAATTTTGTCTTCATGTGGCATATGAAACGAATACAATTGAACCTTCTTAAAAATGATTTGATCACAAAATACGTATATTTTATAATTTGGTGGTCAAAATTTCAATGAAAAAGAAAAGTTCGTTAGTAATAGTTTCTTTTTCCACTATAATTTCATCTTCATGTGGTTTATTTTGCGTATTTGGACCCAATGGATTCATCTTAGTAATGATTTGGTCGCAAAATACGTATATTTCTGATTTGGTGATCAAAATTTCAATGAAAAACGAAAGTTCATCAGTAATACTTTCTTTTTCCACTACAATTTTGTCATCATGCGGTACTATTTTCTGCGCTGTACCTTATCATATCGGAATGCTAGAGATCCTAAATGCAAATTAGAAGTTTTATCTACAACTAAACCGCATATTCTAAAGAATTTTGACGATAACATCTTCAAGAAAACTTTTTCGTTTCGAAATTTTTCTTCAAATTAATGTCGTAACAACTGAATTACCCCGTCCTTGCTTAATTATAAAATAGTCACTTTATGAGAAGGCTAGCGAGATTTAATTGATCGATCCTGGTATGTGTTTGTGAAAGTGAACTAACGCAATCGCCCGCTTTGTAATCCAAGTTTATCCTTTAGATATCCGATTTAAATTAGCTGTAAATCCGCCTGTAACTACACGTTCACGTTACCGTGTAATATACAAGTAATAATCCGTTCGGTGTGTACACGTGTTTGATTTTTTTCTAAATACGAGTCGATCCAAGCGCAATAAAATCAGTTGCGTGCGAATTAACCTCATATTTGTTTAACTTTATTACAATTTTACTCGAGAGTTATTAGCTTAGTAAACAAGTTTACAAACACAACAGCGTTGATGATGTAATAACATGTGACTTCATATTTTACGTGTCTGGGCGCGCTTAATTCATCAACTTTTCGAGCGATTCAACTGAAAAAAAATCAGTTACTTGGCGTAATACCCAATTCTAGTCAAAAATTCGCGCTGTGAAAGTTCAAAGTGATACACGATGCGTTCAGTTTGTTATTATTGATAAGTTATCGCGTATATGTTTTGTGAGGATCAGTGACCAATAACACAACAATGGAAGAGAGGGAGTTCCTAAACGTTATCGCCTTCATCACCTTCTCCGCCATAGCTTTCTTCATCTACGTCCGACGGCGTTACACCTATTTTGAAAGAAAAAAGTTACCAGCGCCCAACACCCCCCAATTACCATTTGGCAACGTCGAATCAATCGTTTTTCAACAGGAGTCGCTCAACCAAACGATTTGGAGAAACTACGTCAGATACGGAAAGAAAAAAGTCAAATTCGGCGGCATTTACGTGTTTATGCAACCCGCCTTGGTCGTAACCCACCCGGCGTTAATATATAAGATGCTCAACAGTAACTGCTTCGAGGTCTCCTCGTTCTTTAGGTGGTTAAATTACGAGTCTTTGGTTGGCGTCCCTTCTTATAAAGCGGGACTAGGCGAATTTTTCTCCTATAAAAATCTGAATTCGCTCGTGGGGACCATCGAGGGTAAATCTGGACTACTCGCGGGGAGGCTTCTAGAGGAGAGTAAAAATGACAGATCTACGAATTTGGGTGACGTTTTACAGAGATATTTGGTTGATAGTTCGGCCGCTTTGTTCTTTGGGGAGAAATTCCAATCTAACGACTATTACGCCATCTGTGAGGAACACAAGTGTACAAGCTCGAGGGAAATGCTGTTTTCGCTTTGGTGCCCCAAATTTTATTCATTGTTTAAGTCTGTGTTTTACACTGATAACGCGGTGAAGAAGATGACGTCGGCTTTAAGTGGCGCTTGCACCGATGACGCTAATTCAAATGCGCTATTTTTCCATTTGATTAAAGATAAGAGATTTAGTGCCGAAGATTTGGAATGGATGCTGCAGATTTTGCAAAGTAACACCAATTTGACTACTAATGCGATTCTTTTTTGCATCTACGAGCTCAGTTTGAATGATGAAATTCAAGACGATCTGAGAGGGGATATATTGAGATTCGTTAAAAGTGGAAAGGCTTCGACATACGAGAACTTGATGGAACTTAGCTACTTGGAGACTGTGATAAATGGTAATTAAAATTAGAAATTACTGAACGCACCCTACTGCCAACAGTCAATATTATTGGGAAAGAGGTGTGGCCTAACTTAACCATAGAATATAGAAATTTCGACTTTAATCTCGAAATTCCTGTCGGAGGTTTTTATCTAGAAATGTCGAATTTTTTCCAGAATTTTCACATTTTAAACAATTAACATAGTAATAAACATTGATGCACTTTGTTTACCTTGTTTATGTCTTAGGTTGATTGGCACTGGAGGCCTTCGTACACCAACATTTTACTCAATGTTTGATTATAAACTACTTCCGTCATGCATGTTCCTTGATACAAATTTTTTCGCATTTTTATCACAACTTCATGATGGTTAAACATCTTTGTTCATATTTTACGTAAAATGTGAGTGGTCAGGAGTGTCAACTATCAATTAGTTGCAACGTTGCCGCTTCAAAGCTACAAAGACGTAGAAAGAACAATTAAAAATGAATTCTTTTTAGAAATTTCGACTTTTTTCACAAAATTTCCACTTTTTACTCGAAATTTCATTTCTAATTTTGAAATCTTGAGTTTTTTTCTAGAAATGTCAACTATTTTCTCGAAATTTCGACTTTTTTCTCGAAGCTTCGACATTTTTCTCCAAATTTAGACTTTTTTCTCAAAATTTCGACTTTTTTCTCGAAACTTCGACTTTAATCTTGAAATTTCGACTTTTTTTCTCGAAATTTCAACTTTTATTTTGAAATCTCCAGTTTTTTATAGAAATTTCAACTTTTTTTATCGAAATTTCGACTTTTTTCTCGAAATTTCGACTTTTTTCTCGAAACATCGATCTTAATCTTGAAATTTCGACTTTTTTTTTTCAATTTCGAGATTAGAGCCGAAATTTTAACTTTTATCTCGAAATTTCTTGAAGAAAATCCACTTTAAACTCGAACTTTGGAGTTTTTTTTCCCAAAATCTGAACTATAAACCGAAAATTTCGACTTTTTTCGAAATTTCAGCTTTAACCTTAGAATTTCGACTTTTTTCTGGAAATTTTGATTTTTTTCTTTAAATTTCGACTATAACCTCAAAATTTTGACTTTTTTTTTGAAATTTTACCTTTAATCTTAAAATTTCGACTTTTTTCTCAAAATTTCGACTTTTTTCTCGAAATTTCGACTTTTTTCTCAAAATTACGACTTTTTTCTCGAAACATCGACCTTAATCTTGAAATTTCGACTTTTTTTTCTCAATTTCGAGATTAAAGCCGAAATTTCAACTTTTATCTCGAAATTTCTTGAAGAAAATCCACTTTAAACTCGAACTTTGGAGTTTTTTTTCCCAAAATCTGAACTATAAACCGAAAATTTCGACTTTTTTTTTCGAAATTTTACCTTTAATCTTAAAATTTCGACTTTTTTCTCAAAATTTCGACTTTTTTCTCGAAATTTCGACTTTAATGTTGAAATCTCGAGTTTTGCCTGAAAATTTCAACTTTTTTTTCGAAATTTCGAAAGGAAAGTCGACTTTAAACTCGAAATTTCGACTTTTTTCTTAAAATCTGAATTTTAAACCGAAAATTTTGACTTTATTTTCGAAATTTCAACTTTAATCTTAAAATTTCGACCTTTTTCTCGAAATTTAGAGTTTTTTCTTTAAATTTCGACTATAATCTCCAAATTTCAACTTTTTTTCGAAATTTTAACTTAAATCTTGAAATTACGACTTTTTTCTCAAAATTTCGACTTTCTTCTGGAAACTTCGACTTTAATTTCGACTTTTTTCTTAAAATCTGAACTTTAAACCGAAAATTTTGACATTATTTTCGAAATTTCAACTTTAATCTTGAAATTTCGACTTTTTTGTCGAAATTTCGAGTTTTTTCTTTAAATTTTGACTATAACCTTAAAATTTCGACTTTTTTTTTCGAAATTTTAACTTAAATCTTGGAATTTCGACTTTTTTCTCGAGAGTTCGACTTTTATCTTGAAATTTCGACTTTTTTCTCGCAATTTCGAGGTTAAAGCTGAAATTTCAACTTTCATCTCGAAATTTCGAAAGGAAAGTCGACTTTAAACTCGAAATTTCGACTTTTTTCTTAAAATCTCGACTTTAAACCGAAAATTTCGACTTTTTTTTCGAAATTTCAACTTTTATCTTGAAATTTCGACTTTTTTCTCGCAATTTCGAGGTTAAAGCTGAAATTTCAACTTTCATCTCGAAATTTCGAAAGGAAAGTCGACTTTAAACTCGAAATTTCGACTTTTTTCTTAAAATCTCGACTTTAAACCTAAAATTTCGACTTTTTTTCGAAATTTCAACTTTTATCTTGAAATTTCGACTTTTTTCTTTAAATTTCGACGACAACCTCAAAATTTCGACTTTTTTTTTTGAAATTTTACCTTTAATCTTGAAATTTCGACTTTTTTTTTCAAAATTTCGACGTTTTTCCCAAAATTTCAACTTTAATCCTGAAATTTCGTGTTTTTTCTAGAAATTTCGACTTATTTTTCGAAATTTCAACTTTAATCTTGAAATATCAAATTTTTGTTTAGAAATGTTGACTTTTTTCTCTAAATGTTTACTTTTATCTCGAAATTTAGACTTTTTTCACGAAATTTCGAGTTTTTTCTCAAAATTTCGACTTTTTTCTCGAAACTTCGACTTTAATCATGAAATTTCGACTTTTTTCTCGCAATTTCGAGATTAAAGCCGAAGTTCCAAATTTTATCTCGAAATTTCGAAAAGAAAGTCCACTTTAAATTCGAAATTTCAACTTTATTCTTGAAATTTCGACTTTTTTCACGAAATTTCGACTAAAACCTCAAAATTTCGACTTTTTTTGGAAATTTTACCTTTAATCTTGAAATTTCGACTTTTTTCTCAAAATTTCGACTTTTTTCTCAAAATTTCTACTTTTTCCCGAAATTTCAACTTTAATCCTGAAATCTCGTGTTTTTTTCTACAAATTCCGACTTTTTTCTCGAAATTTCAACTTTAATCTTAACATCTCAAATTTTTTTTTTAGAAATTTTGACTTTTTTCTCTAAATTTCGATTTTTATCTCGAAATTTAGACTTTTTTCTCGAAATTTCGATTATAAACCGAAAATTTCAACTTTTTTTCGACATTTCGAGTTTTTTCTCGAAATTTTGACTTTTTTCTTTAATTTCGACTTTAATCTAAAAATTTCAACTTTAAATTAGAAATTTTAAATTTTTTCTCGAAATTTCGATTTTAAATCGCAATTTAGACTTTTTTCTCGAAGTTTCAAGATGAAAGTCGAAATTTTGGTAAAAATTAAAATTACTCAACGTACGCTACTGTCAACTGCCAATATTGTTGGTAAAAGGGTGGGGCACAATTGTCATTTGTTTAACCTAGCCACAGAACATCCAACCTAACCATAGACTCTGGAAATGTTGAGATCGAAGTCGAAATTGCGACTTTAAACCCAAAATTTTCATTTTTTTCTCATTTCGAGGTTAATTTTCCTCAGAAAATTACAATCCTTTTTAAAATTTAAACTTTAATCTTAAAATTTCGTCTTTTTTTCGAAATTTCGACTTTAAACGTATAAAATTTTCGATTTTTTCCCGAAATTTCGATATTAAATCCCAAATTTCAACTTTAATTTCGAAATTTCGACTTTTAATTCGAAATTTAGACTTTTTTCTTCAATTTTCAAACGACTTTAAATTCGAAATTACTACTTTTTTCCCCAAATTTTAACCATAAACCGAAAGCTTCGACTTTTCTTCGAATTTTCAATTTTAATCTTGAAGTTTCGAGTTTTTTCTCCAAATTTCGAGTTTTTTTCTTTAAATTGCCACTTTAATCTCGAAATTTCGACTTTTTTCTTAATGTGTCGACTTTAAACTACAATTTTGAAATTTTTCCTCGAAATTTCGATTTTAAATTCCCAATTTAGACTTTTTTCTCTAAGTTTCAAGAAGAAAGTCGAAATTTTGGTAAAAATTGAAATTACTCATCGTACGCTACTGTCAACTGTCAATATTGTTGGTAAAAGGGTAAGGCGCAACTGTCATTTGTTTAACCTAACCACAGAACATCTAACCTAACCACAGAACATCTAACCTAACCATAGAGTATACAAATTTTGAGACTGAAGTCGAAATTGCGACTTTAAACCGAAAATTTCGACTTTTATCTTGTTTCGCGATTAAATTTTCCCTGAAAAGTACAATCCTTTTTAAAATTTCGACTTTAATCTTAAAATTTCGACTTTTTTCTCGAAATTTCGACCGTAAACGTATGAAAATTTCGACTTTTTTCTCGAAATATTCGAGATTAAAGCCGAAATTTTAACTTTAATTTCCAAATTTCGACTTTAAATTCGGAAGTTTATACCGTTTTCTAAATCTCGAGTCGATTTTAAACTCGAGATTTCAACTTTTTTCCCAAAATTTCGACTATAATCGGAAAATTTCGACTTTATTTTATAAATTTCAAATTTAATCTTGAAATTACGAGGTTTTTCTCGAAATTTCGACTTTTTTCTTTGAGTTGCGACCTTAATCTCAAATTTTTGAACTTTTTCCCGATATCTCGACTTTAAACTAGATTTTTCTCGAAATTTCGATTTCAAAACCACAATTTAGATTTTTTTATCGACATTTCAAGAGAAAAGTCGAAGTTTTGGTAAAAATTGAAATTACTCCACGTATACTACTGTCAACTGTCAATATTGTTGATAAAATGGTGGGCGCAACTGTCATTTGTTTAACATAACCACAGAACAGCTAACCTAACCATAGAATATGGAAATTTTGAGATCAAAGTCGAAAGTTCGATTTTAAACCCAAAATTTCGACTTTTTTCTTATTTCGAGATTAAATATCCTCTGAAAATTACGATCTTTGTTCAAATTTTGACTTCAATAATGAAATTTGATCTTTTTTCTCGAAATTTCGACTTTAAATATATAAAAATTTCGACTTTTTTCCCGAAATTTCGAGATTAAATCCCAAATTTAATCTTGAAACTACGAGGTTTACTCGAAATCTCGACTTTTTTCTTTGAGTTTCGACTGTAATCTCAAATTTTTGACCTTTTTCTCGAAATCTCGACTTTAATCTAGATTTTTCTCAAAATTTCGATTTTAAAACCACAATTTAGAGACTCTTTTATCGACATTTCGAGAGAAAAGTCGAATTTTTGGTAAAAGTTGAAATTACTCAACGTATGCTACTGTCAACTGTCAATATTGTTGATAAAAGGGTGGGGCGCAACTGTCATTTGTTTAACATAACCACAGAACAGCTAACCTAACCATAGAATATGGAAATTTTGAGATCGAAGTCGAAAGTTCGATTTTAAACCCAAAATTTCGACTTTTTTTCTTATTTCGAGATTAAATATCCTCTGAAAATTACGATCTTTTATAAAATTTTGACTTTAATCATGAAATTATGTTTTTTTTCCCGAAATTTCGGCTTTAAATATATAAAAATTTCGACTTTTTTCCCTAAATTTTGAGATTAAATCCCAAATTTCAACTTTAATTTCGAAATTTCGACTTTAAATTCGAAATCTACACTTTTTTCTCGAATTTTCGAGCGTTTTGAAACTCGAAATTTCTACTTTTTTCCCGAAATTTTAACTGTAAACGGAAAATATCCACTTTTTTTCGAAATTTCAACTTTAATCTTGATATTTCGAGTTTTTTCTCGAAATTACGACTTTTTTCTTTAAATTTTAACTTTCATCTCAATATGTCGACTTTTTTTCGAAATCTCGACGACAAATTTTAACTTTTTTCTCGATTTTTCGAGAAGAAAGTCGAAATTTTGAACATTGAAATACTCATCGTAGGCTACTGTGAACTGTCAATATTGTTGGTAAAGGGGTGGGACGCAACTGTCAACCACAGAACATTAACCATAGAGTATAAAAACTCTGAAAACTGAAGTCGAAATTTCAATTTTAAACACAAAAATTCGACTTTTTTCTTGTTTCGAGGTTAAATTTCCTCTAAAAATTACGATCCTTTTTAAAAAATCGATTTTAATCTTGAGAATTCATTCAAAATTCCGAGATTTAAGTCGAAATTTCGAGATTTAAGTCGAAATTTCGAGATTTAAGTCGAAATTTCGATTTTTAATCACGGAATTTCGAGAAAAAGTATCGAAATTTAAAGTCGAATTTAAAAAAAAACTAAATTTTGAAAAATGTCTTAACTATTACAGAAAATTAAAAATTCTAAGAAATCTTAGGAATTTCATAAATCTTTTGAAAAAATGTCAAAATTTAGAAATTTCAAAAACATTGAGATTCGGGAAATGGAGAAGTTTTCAAAAAAAAACGAAATTTTTAAAATAGTTGAAATTTTGGAAAATCAGCCAAATAAAAACTGAAATTTTCGTAGCCAAAATATTGAAAAAAAGTCGAAA
Source organism: Dastarcus helophoroides (assembly GCA_028583605.1). NCBI lineage: Eukaryota > Metazoa > Arthropoda > Insecta > Coleoptera > Bothrideridae > Dastarcus > Dastarcus helophoroides. Next base: position 16,962,331 of record CM053337.1, on the reverse strand, counting down.
TTATCAAATAAGTCGATTTTCAAGTCAAAATTTTGGGAATTTAAAATTTTGGAAAAAAATTGAAATGTTTGGTAAAAATTTTGAAGTGGAAGTCGAACAATTTTTAAATAAGTCGAAATCTTTGATCGGAATTGATAAAAAAAAATTAAAATTTTGAATAAATTTCGAAATTTTCATAAAAGCTCATGATTTTTAAAAGAAGTCGAAATTATGAAAAAAGTCGACATTTGGAAATAAAATCGACATTTTGAAATAAAGTCGACATTTTGAAAAAATTTGACGTTTCAAAAATTCCAAAAATAGCGAAATTTTCAGTAAAATTCGAAATATTGCAAAATAGTCTAAAAATTAAATGTTATAAAAATGCCTCAAATTAGATGAATCGAAAAGTCGTAAAAAAATTATTAATTCTGGAAAATGTCGTTAAAAAAATAGTCGAAATTATTAAGAAACGAAATTTTCAATAAAAATTTATTTAATTTTTAAAAACAAATCACCAAAAAAAGCTTAAATTTCGAAAAGAGTCGAAAATTTAAAAAAAGGTTAAAATTTCGATTTCACGCAATTTCCACTTTGTAAAAGTCAACAAGATGGTGCAAATCTCACACAGACGTCTAAATCTTTATGTATTTTTATACATTTAACATTTAAACTCGAAATTTTGGGTTCAAAGTCGAAATTTAGAGGAGTCGACTCTTTTTTTTAGATATTTCGATTTCGCGCAACTTCCACTTTGGGAAAATTAAGAAGAAGGTGCAAATCTCACACAGACGTCCAAATCTGTATGTATTTTTATAAATTTGACATTTAAACTCGAAATCTTTACGTTTAAATTTGAATTATTAGGGAGAAGTCGAATTCTCGAGTAAGAACTCGTAATTTTTTTAAAAAAAAGTTTGTTTTCTAAATTCCCGATTTTTGTCGAAAATGTGCAACTCTTTTTTCGCAATTTCCACCTACAATTGAAAATGTAGAGTACTTTCCATATAGTTTAACTTTTTTTCTCGAAATTTTGAGTTTAAAATCGAAATTTTGGGTTCAAACTCGAAATTTAGAAGAGTCGACTCTTTTTTTTTAGATATTTCGATTTGGCGCAATTTCCACTTTGGGAAAATCGAGAAGAAGGTGCAAATCTCACACAGATGTCCAAATCTTTATGTATTTTTATAAATTTGATATTTAAACTCGAAATATTTACGTTTAAATTTGAATTATCAGAGAGAAGTCGAATTTTCGACTAAGAACTCGTAATTTTTAAGAAAAAAGTTTGTTTTCTAAATTTCCGATTTTTTTCGAAAATGTGCAACTCTTTTTTCGTAATTTCCACTTACAATTGAAAATATAGATTACTTTCTATATAATTTAACTTTTTTTCTCGAAATTTTGAGTTTAAAGTCGAAATTTTGGGTTCAAAGGCGAAATTTAGAGGAGTCGACTCATTTTTTTAGATATTTCGATTTCCCAATTTGTTTTTGAAAATGTGTAACTCTTTTCTTGGAATTTCCACTTACAATTAAAAATGTAGACTAGTTCCCAAATAGTTCAACTGTTTTTCTCGAAATTTTGAGTTTAAAGTCGAAATTTTGTGTGCAAAGTCGGAATTTAGAGGAATCGACTCATTTTTTTAGATATTTCGATTTCGCGCAATTTCCACGTTGGAAAAGTCAACAAGATGGTGCAAATCCCACACAGACGTCCAAATCTTTATGTATTTTTATAAATTTGACATTTAAACTCGAAATTGTTACCTTGAAATTTGAATTATCTGAGAGAAGTCGAATTCTCGACTAAGAACTCGTAATTTTTAAGAAAAAAGTTTGTTTTCTAAATTCCCGATTTTTTTCGAAAATGTGCAACTCTTTTTTCGTAATTTCCACTTACAATTGAAAATATAGATTACTTTCCATATAATTTAACTTTTTTTCTCGAAATTTTGAATCTAAAGTCGAAATTTTGGGTTCAAAGTCGAAATTTAGAGGACTCGACTCATTTTTTTAGATATTTCGATTTCCCAATTTTTTTTCGAAAATGTGTAACTCTTTTCTTGGAATTTCCACTTTCAATTGAAAATGTAGACTAGTTTCCAAACAGTTCAACTGTTTTTCTCGAAATTTTGAGTTTAACGTCGAAATTTTGGGTGCAAAGTCGAAATTTAGAGGAATCGACTCATTTTTCTAGATATTTCGATTTCGCTCAATTTCCACTTTGGAAAAGTCAACAAGATGGTGCAAATCTCACACAGACGTCCAAATGTTTGTGTATTTTTATAAATTTGACATTTAAACTCGAAATTGTTACCTTGAAATTTGAATTATCAGAGATAAGTCGAATTCTCGAGTAAGAACTCGTAATTGTTAAGAAAAAAGTTTGTTATCTAAATTCCCCATTTTTTTCGAAAATGTGCAACTCTTTTTTCGTAATTTCCACTTACAATTGAAAATATAGATTACTTTCCATATAATTTAACTTTTTTTCTCGAAATTTTGAGTTTAAAGTCGAAATTTTGGGTTCAAAGTCGAAATTTAGAGGAGTCGACTCATTTTTTTAGATATTTCGATTTCCCAATTTTTTCTCGAAAATGTGTAACTCTTTTTTCGAAATTTTCACTTACAATTGAAAATGTAGACTAGTTTCCAAATAGTTCAACTGTTTTTCTCGAAATTTTGAGTTTAAAGTCGAAATTTTGGGTGCAAAGTCGGAATTAAGAGGAATCGACTCATTTTTTTAGATATTTCGATTTCGCGTAATTTCCACTTTGGAAAAGTCAACAAATCTCACACAGACGTCCAAATCTTTATGTATTTTTATAAATTTGCCATTTAAACTCGAAATTTTTACCTTAAAATTCGAATTATCAGAGAGAAGTCGAATTCTCGAGTAAGAACTCGTAATTTTTGAGAAAAAAGTTTGTTTTCTAAATTTCCGATTTTTTTCAAAAATGTACAACTCTTTTTTCGTAATTTCCACTTACAATTGAAAATGTAGACTACTTTCCACATAGTTTAACTTTTTTTTCCCGAAATTTTGAGTTTAAAATCGAAATTTTGGATCCAAAGTCGAAATTAAAGGAGCCGACTTATTTTTGTAGATATTTCGATTTCGTCCATTTTCCACTTTGGGAAAGTCGACGAAAGGTACAAATCACACTTAAACCTCTAAATCTTGACATATTTTTATAAATTCGACATTTAAACTCGAAATGTTTACGTTTAAATTCCACAAAGAGAGAAATTGAGCTCTGAAGTCGAAAATTTTTAAGAAAGAAGTTCGATTTTAAATTCCCGATTTTTTCTCGAAAATGTATCACTCTTCGCGTAATTTCGTCTTACAAGTCAAAATATAGACTACTTTCTAGAAAGTATAACTTTTTTTTCGAAATTTTGCGTTTAAAAGTCGAATTAAGAGGAATATACTCAAAATTCATTTTTCTGACAAAAATCGGTTTCGTGCAATTTCTACTTTAGGAAAGTTGAGAAAAAGTGCGTACCTCAAAATAAAAAACGAAACCTTCATCTATTTGCCTAAATTTGGTGCTCGAACTCGAAGTTTTTAGTTTTTTTTTAATTTTGACTGTGGGCGTAATGCTTAAAACTGAATTGTTCAGTAGAGGACACTTTAATCGTTTTTTTCTCTTTAATTAATAAATAATTCATTAATTAATTGATTAATTATTAAATTACTTTCTAGAAACTTTAAGGAAGTATCCAATCTACCCAGTTATAATTAGAATATGCACCAAGGACTACAAAAACGCAGAATATAACATCGAAGTGGCCAAAGGTACCCCCGTATTCGTTCCGATTTATGGGATGCATCACGACGCCACCCTTTATATCAATCCGGAAAATTTCGACCCTGATCGATTCTCTGAAGAAAACAGGAAATACATAAAGCCTTACTCCTACATGCCGTTCGGATGCGGACCCAGAAATTGTCTTGGTAAGTCACCGTATCGTCACGAAACATTTCTTATTGTTGACGTTCGTTTTCAGCTTTTAGACTGGTCAGCTTTCAAATAAAACTCGCCCTCATTTCGATGCTGGGTAAATTCAAGTTTTCGTTATCGAAAAAAACCAAATTCGAATTCGACAACAAATCTTTCGTATTGGCGCCGAAGAGTCCTTTATTTTTCAATATTGAAGCAATCGCTGCAGACGAAAAATAATATTAAATTCTGTGAATTTAATATTTTATTTATAGTCAACGAAAATGTACTTATTTAAATAAAGTGGTTGAAAAACGCGTTTTAAATTAATTTTACAAGTGAAATTGAAAATTATCTTATTCTTTTGATTTGTAAAGGACACGACAAATTCACCAAGCTCCAGACTCGTTGACACTATCGCTAAAGCTAGCGCTTTAAACGTCATCTAAAGAAAACTTATGTTCTGGAGAATCAGTGGAAGAAGTTAAACGCTACCTCTAAAGAGTCAAAAACTTTGGAACTCTTCCAGTATCATCTGAAAAAAAAAAAACTTGTACCACGCAGACGAAATCCCAGTTATTTATAAATAAATCGGAAAAGAATGACGCACAAGAGATTAATTTGTTTTAATTTTTCGTTTCTTACTGCTAAATACCCCGACAACACGTTTTATAACTTTGTAGATTAAAAATATTGATAATGCGACAAGACTTGACAAAAATAATGCGACATCTACACTGTAGGCAACGTAAAAAGGCAAATCTCTTGCAGCAGTGCTTAAATGTGGGGCGCCTTTGTGCCTCATCACGTATTCCATCCAGAAGATGGCTCTCTCCAGCGGAGATTCAAGTTGATCTTTGTAAAGCTCAGACGTAGTCTTCATGTTTTTGGCATACCTAAAAACGCAACGTTTTATTCTAACTGCATCAGTACCCCCATCCTACCCACATTGGATTCCCCAGGGCTTCTTTAATAGTCTTTAGAATTGATTCAGTCGTCATCGTAAGGTAATCAATCTTTAAAGCGATCTTCTTATTTACCATTATATTGGTATTCACGTTTTGATCGGTGAAGAATGGAATGGCAACGAAGGGCATACCGTGATAAATAGCTTCTTGAGAACTGAGAGCTCCACCATGACCGATAAACAATTTAACGTTGGGGTGCGCTGAAAGTACAAAAATCAGAAAATAAAACGGCTGCTAACCAACTGAAAAAGTCGTGAACACTGACGCAAATTCTACGATCGCCCCCGATGCGGATAATTGTTCAATTTTGCAATTTTTACCTTGAAGACCGAATTTTTCTGGTTAATTTTCGTTAAAACCTTGTTTCCGCCCGCGTCTATACTTCGTCTCTTCACGACAAAGCGATGTGCCAGTGTTCCAGTGCAATTATCGACAGATCTGTATATTCCAGTACAATTATCGACTGATCTATATATTATTTTTAATTTTTTTTGGCAATTTTTAACATTTAATTTGAACTTTTCGCATTAATTTTACGTTATAATATGTTATATGTTCATCCGTCGAATTTGTGGCTTCTCGATAAAACGACGGGCGCATTTTCGAGCGAATTCTACATGAAAAACGCTTAAAAACTAAACGAAATCAAAATTTTGAATTTCAGCGCCATCTGAGCGATTGGCGCAAACTAACTCCCAATCTCGTTATGCTTCCCCGTAGTTTCGCTTCTTTAAAATTTGTAAATATCACAATATTCCCGGTAGATTTTTAAACGCAATAATCTAAGTAATTACGCCGAATTAAGTAACGAAACTTGCAAAAAATCTGGAAAATGATGTACCCAAGAGGCTGCCGATTTGTGTCGCGGTCCCGGGGGGCTATTTTAACCGGAATAAATTGCCGAATTATCAAGTTTTAAATCGAAATTTCTATGACTTCTCGCGACGTAATATTTTGACGTTTGCGGATTCTAAAATTAGCGATCTCGCGGTATTCTTAACCAATTTTAAATGCAAATTCTCGACTAATTACATTGAATTCGATTAAAAGACTTGATGAAAAGTTTCATAATACAGTTTCTGTAGGGGCTGCCGATCCGTTTAAGTGCGCAAGAGCGCTATATTTGCTGCATTAAATGCCCGTTTGTTCGCCCTTTTTGACATTGAGTCGCGTCGGGCTTAACCACAGAATACCTTCAAAAAGTTTAACAGCGAGCGGAATCACAGAAACGTAGTAAGATTAGAGATGGGCGCGAAGGCCGTCAATTTGTTGGAGCCTATATCTTTGTTATTAACCGTTGAAAAGTAGCTAAAATCGCACAAAACCGAAAACATTCCCTAGCGACGCCCCGGTTTCGCTCGTTACATGATCTTTTACGCGAAATTCGCATTTTAAAATGTAGTACACAAACCTTGGCCTAGTTATAATAGATTAGAGATTATAATCGACATAAAAATACTGCAACTTTGTTTTCCAAATTCTTGGCATTCAATTCAGTTTGATAAACATCTAATGCAAGCTACATTTCTTGAAAAAAAAATAGTTTTCCAACTTTTTAGCATTCAAGTCAATTGGGTAATCAACATTTTAATCTAAATATTTCCACACTGGGCCGAAGAAATGTTAAATAAAATTAATAAACAAAATATTTCCGGTCAATAAGAGTTCACCATGAAGAATTTTAATCTAAGCTATATTTCTTGATAACAAAATAGTTCTTTAAATTTTTGACGTTCAATTCAATTTGGCAATCAAATTTTTAACGTAAGTTGCATTTCCTGATAAACAATAGAAATTTTGACTTCCCTCTCGCCATTTAAACTTTTCGTTGCCTTTACATTCCAAATTTAGGAGAACATATCGAAATTTTGAGAGAAAGAACTCAATTCAAAAGTTGAAAATTTGGAAAAAGTTTAATTTCAAAAATTAAATTGAGTTTCAAAGTGGAAATTTTGAGCAAAATAGTGGAAATTTTGACTTCAAACTTACGAAGGCGTAGAAATTTAAAAAAAAACCAAAATTTTGAGTTTCAATTCGAAAATCGACCACTTTCGCGCCCATCTCTAACCTTAGGGCGTTCCGCCGAGGTGTTCTGTGGTTCCGTGCGCTGTCGAGCTTTTGCAAGGTATTCTGTTATTCACGGATGATAGAATAAGGATAGCGCACGGCCTATATTGGCCATGTGTAAAAATTTGACCGAAATGCGTCTAGAAAATGGAGTAGCTCCTCGACTGTTATTTTTCTCTCTTTCTCCTTGAAAATCATTGGTCACGTTAAGCACGCAAGAGATCATAGAATCATAATAGTAATTGCAGCTCAGTTATTCTGTTGAAAGACTACAAAAAACCCACCTGAAACGTTTTTAGATTTCTCCTACATCATCTTTTTTGTACAAAATATGAATTGAATAAGAGTTCACCACGAAGAATAAAAACATAAGAAATGACATTAAAATTCAACGAAATCGGTAAGTTCTGACATTTCTCAATAAGTGTTTAATAACCATATTTATTTACTTCGTTTCTCATTGGTAGAAGAATTACATCACTCCTGATATCACGGGAACGTACTGCTTACTCTCTAGACGCTTTTTCGACACCGTTTTCTGCGATCACGCACTACCCTGATTCTATAATCCGTGATTTTGACGTTTGCGGACACTAAAGTTAGCGATCTCGCGATATTCTTAGCAGATTTTAAACGCAAATTCCCAACTAATTACACCGAATTAGGTCAAAAGATTCAACTAAAAGCTACAAAATAAAGTACTCTAAGGGCTGCCGATTCGTTTGAGCGCGCAAAAGTGCTATTTTTGCTCCATTAAATGCCTGCCCGTTCGCCTCTTTTGACATTGAAACGAGTCGGGCTTAACCACAGAATATCTGCAAAAAGCTTGACACCGAGTGGAAACCACAGAATATCTGCAAAAAGCTTGACAGCGAGCGGAAACCACAGAATATCTGCAAAAAGCTTGACAGCGAGCGGAAACCACAGAACGTCTCGACAGAAGGAAGTAAGATTAGAGGTGGGTGCGAAAGCGGTCAATTTTTGACGCCTATATCTTTGTTATTAACCGTTGGAAAATGGTTAAAATCGCAGAAAATCGAAAACGACGCCCCGATTTCGCGCGTTACATGACTTTTTACACAAAATTCTCATTTTAAAATGTAGTACACAAACTTTGGCCTAGTAATAATAGATTATAGTTATAATCGATAGAAAAAGTTTACAACTTTGTTCTCCAAATTTTTGACATTTAATTCAATTTGGCAAACAAATTTCTAGTGCAAGTTACAGTTTTTGAAAACAAAAAAATATAGTTCTCCAACTTTTTGGCATTTAATTCAATTGGGTAATCCAATTTCTAATCTAGGCTATATTTCTTGATAAAAAAGATAGTTCTTCAAATTTTTGGCATTCAATTCAATTTGGCAATTAAATTTTTAACGTAAGCTGTATTTTTTGCTAAAAAATAGAAATATTGATTTACTTTCGCCATTTTAACTTTTCCTTAGCTTTAAATTCAAATTGTAAGAGAAAATATCGAAATTTTGGGAGAAAAAATTCAAATTTTTAGTTACCAGTTGAAAATTCGGGAAAAGTTGAATTTGAATGCTTTAAAAGTTAAATCGAGTTTTAAAGTTGAAGTTTTGAGCAAAATAGTGGACATTTTTACTTTAAACTTACAAAAGCGTAAAAAGACATTAATTCAAAAATAAAAAAACAACATTTCGAGTTTACACTCGAAAACTGAGCACTTTCGCGCCCATCTCTAACTTTAGGGCGTTCCGCCGATGTGTTCTGTGGTTCCGTTCGCTGTCAAGCTTTTTGAAGAGATTCTGTTATTCTATAGTCACGTTGATTGATGTCCAAAATGGCGAACCGAGAGGCGTTTATTCGAGACAAGAAGGCTATAATAAGGAGGGAAAACTTCATATGCTTCCCTGTATAAAAGTAAGAGACAAATTCCGTGGATAAGTGTTAGGCGTGGCTATCTGTTGCGCTATGAAGCACTGCGCGTTCTGGTGACAAATGTACAATCGAAAGTAACCAGACATCTATGACAGATCCTTTTTGGTTATGTTTTGATTTCATTCGGATTAAAGACAAAACAAAAGTTAGGTGAGTTTTCATCATACAGAAATATATTTTGATGAAATATTTTATTTTGGTAATTTTAATTTTCAGAAGAGAAAGAATTGGCTACACTCTTTATTGCCGAATACGAAAACTATTGCGAGTTAAAGTCCAAAATACAATTTTGTAAAAAGTAAAGACATTCAACTGCCTCAAAATTTCGCTGACAAATTTTCTTGATACTGCAAATTTAAGTGTTGAAGTCAAGAAGTAAAATAAATGGGTTATGAACTTAATATTTTAACGAAATATGAAGTCGATTGAGTGGAGGAAGAGTATGAAAAATCTCTAAGTCGCACTGGTAGTACTTTTGATTTAGTGCTCCTATTTGAGAAGACGAAGGAATAAAAAATAAAAAGTTAGTGAAATGAAGTTTTTGTTAATATTTTTTAATCCATTTTTCTCTTCCTAGTTATATGTCTCTAAGATGGCCCACTGATTTACCTTCTGAATATTGAATTTATGGCTAGTTATAATAAGATAAATCGGATTAAACAAACATCACCTAGGTGGTTTTGAAAAATAGCTGTTGCCCTGAAGTATATAGCTGATGATTGCTTAGATATTTAAGCGGGTAAGAGATACAGACTTCTTAATAACCATTACATTTACGTGATTTTCAGTTTAATTGCAGACGAGTTATGCCAAATGAGAAATTCAAAGTAAATTAAGGGCTTTAAATGTTTAATAATGAACATAATATGCAATGTGAAGACCAAGATATGAAGATCGCCTATCAATGTTTGTGTAAAAATTATTTAAATGTCAATATAATATGTTAATAGTTATATTTTCTTTTTAAACAGTAGGACATTTTGTATTTATAAGTTTATTTTTAATAAACTTCTTTAGTAAACATTTTAATCTCTTAAAGTTATCTTCAACTCTGTAATCATCTTACAATTAAGATCCTATTTCTGTAATGTGGAGTTGTTTAGAAGCCGATTGGGAAATTCCAAATTAACTAGATTGCGGATTCTCCCCATATTAAAATTGTTATGATAGGGAAGTTTTGTATGGGGCCATTGCTTTAAAGATACTACCCTTGTGTTAATTCACTATCAGTTTGGGAGATAAATAAAAATAATGATCAAGTGTTATGTACAGAATTGTTTGAGCCAGTCTGGAAGAAATGAGAATTTATGAACACTTTTTCAGTTTCCAAATGTCGTAAGTTGTGCGGAGGTTGTCATTTTTTAATGGATGTCTTTATAAATATTACTAGATTGTTATGTTATTCCCTCAATTCATCATTTATCGGGCTCCAGTGAATACAACCAATGGTTATCTGTTATCAGAAAAAAATTTCAAATGGGGAAAACAATTCATAAAAGGATGTATATTTGTGATTTACATTTCAACAGCAAATGCTTCCATTGCAACGACATAAAGATGCTGAAAGATGGAATTGAAATAAAAATTTATTATTTATTTAAAAAACAGTTTATTTTCTTAACAAAAAATTTCGCAGATGTATTTTTAGCAACTAAGCCACCTAGTTATTACAAATTATTATAAAAAGTTTATTATATTATCACCAACCTCTGTCCATTCAGCAATTTAACTTAATTATAAACTTTCTGATTGTGTCATTATAGGTACATTGGTGTGAAAAATGTTTCACTGATCATGTAGAATGCTAAGAATAATGACATCATTTTGTTCCCTCATCTGCAGGTCTGCTGAAAGTACTCTCTTATTTGGTCAGAGCAAACTTGTTTCTTTATTTCATTTATTTACCAACAAATACGTAATAGTAAGTTTTATTTCGACTCAGGTACTAAAAAATGGTAATTAAATTAAAAGAACATATGGATAACGCAAATCACAATAAAATTATGAGCTAGTAATAAAACACTTTATAAGCGTGATGTTGTACTGAAATGTCCACTGGCACTTATCGCCACTGCAAAATATCTCCTATCTGCCGTCAATTTCTATTCATTCCTACTTCATAAATAGCTCTGCATGCACATGTATCAATAAAAAAATAGTTTACCCACCAACATAAAAAAGATGTATTAAACTTCTGCCACTAGAAATCTTGGAGCTGTTACTAATTTTTCACCCGTTGAAAACTCCACGTAATTTTAGGAAATCTTCAGGCTTCAATTAAATAGAAATAAGCTTACAACATATCATTCTTAAAAACCGTCGCTATTGCCGATAGTTTTCTTAAAATTCCTGATTCATTAGGTTTAAAGTTCTTTATTCCAATAATTAAGGTCTTGCCATCATCAAAGTTTAACCTCTCACCATCTTTAAATATGACAATAAACAGCTGCTGCTATATAAAGTAATGCTGTGGATCGTTTCTTTATTATTATCGCTTTTACGAGATACAAATCTCAAAAATAAAGCAAATTTAAAGTCTTTTTGAACTCAAATAACCTCCAAATATGACAGATCAAGAATGAAAACAAAAACATTAACAGGTTGGCCACAAGCAAAAAAAGTCACTAGCAAGGATATGCGCAGAGACGCTAAATTGTAATTTTGCACAATTTCCAATCCCACCACTTCATCATTGCACCACGTTTTTGGGCCTACCCCTTCCATACAAGTTTACCCTCCTTATTATAGTCTTCTTGATTCGAGAGAAAATAAGGCACGAGCACCCAAACACATCGGCAGAGCTTTATTGTGGAGGTTCCCCGCGATTCTTTCGACCTAATCTGGTGTAATTAGTTGGAAATTTGCGTTTAAAATCTGCTGACGGTGCGTTTACACTGAATTCTTTATTCCGTACATTCTTTCCGACACATAAAGTGTCAACAATCGTGACGGTGCGTTTACACTAGACACTTTATTCGGTACATTTCTCTCTGACACCGAATATAATAAGAGTCAACTACCCTAAGAGATGGTATCCGAGACTCTCAGCTATGTAAATAAGTCTCAAATAACTTTTCTCAGGATAGTTGACACTTGTGTCAGAGTGAAATGTACGCAATAAAGTGTTTAGGCTAAAAGCACCTTGAGAGCAGTTATCCGACATTCTCAACTGCATAAATAAGTATTGGATAGCTTCTCTCGGGATAATTGACACTTATTTCGGAGAGAAATGTACGAAATAAAATATCTAGTTTAAACGCACCTTATGAATATTGTGAGATCGCCAACTGTAGTGCCTCAAACGTCAAAATTTTACGTCACGAGAAGCCATCGAAATTTCGACTTAAAAGTCTAAATTTCGATATTTATTCGAACCAAAATAGACCTTCGGGACCGCAAAAGGAATCGGCAGCCTCTAGGGAACGTTCTCTCCCAAGTTTCCTAATGCCGGCTCTTCACTCTCGCCGGGACGGCACGAAACAACCCGAACGCGGGAATGTAGAAGGGAATCTCGCTTCGATTCGCTTCATCTTCGTTCGTTTCGGGTGCGCTCCATGTAGAGTCGGTTTTTTGGGCACGAGTCAAAAGGAAGCGAGCACTAGCGGGAAACGAGAATTATGCTTGAACCACACTCTCGCGTTCTCTTTTGTGTTTGTTGACCGTTGAGGTTAGATTTTTATTTGACACTTGTTTTTATTGTGTAAATTAATTCATTATTATAATAATTATATGCACAATTCGTTGCAACAGCAGCAATTTCGACTACATCCATGATGCATGTTCTGTGGTACCTACAGCTATCTATGCTTTATACTCACGAGAGTGTGCAGGGTAGTGTCCGCATTTCATTTTTCTGTCAAATGTCTCGCCGAGGCGCTCGGACGAGATGACTCGCCGAGAGGGAAGAGCCAGCATAAGAGTTTCGTTATCTAATTGGCGCAATTATTTAATTTACGTTTAAAAATTTACCGGAAATATGCGAAGTTTATAAATGTCATTCTAAGAATATCGCGATATTGCCTAATGTAGTGTCCACAAACGTCAATAGAAATCATCGAAATTTCAACTTAAAACTCCAAATTTCGTTATTTATTCGAACCAAAATAGACCTTCGGGACCGCAGAAGGAATCGGCAGCCTCTAGCGAACGTTCTCTCCCAGATTTCCTATCAGTTTCGTTATCTAATTGACCCAGTTACTTAAGTTATGCTTAAAAATCCACCGGAAATATTGCGATGTTTATAAATGTCAGAGAAGCAAAACTATAGTGAGCGTTGAAATATTCAAAGTTTAGTTCGTGCCAATCGCATAGGTGGCGCTAAAACTCAAACTTTTGATTTCGGTAGGATTTTAAACTTTTTTTGCGTAAATTCGCTCGAAAACGAACGCTTTTAAAATCGGCTAACGGTGCGTTTACACTAAATACTTTATTCTGTGTTGACTGTATGTCTGAAAGAAATTTTCTGACATATAGAGTCAACAAACCTGGGAGCAGCTATCCGAGACTCTCAACTGTGTAAATAAATGTCGGATAGCTTCTCTCAGGTTAGTTGACATTTACCTAAGAAAGAAATGGACGGAATAAAGTCTAACCTTTGGTTATACATTATGTAACGTCTAAGATATTCTCTGTAATTTATTTGCGAAGTATTCATATTTGTATGCAGTTTTATTGGCTTTTTCTTCGCCGGTCACTCCTTTCACAATCCTAAAAAAAACTGAAATTTAGGATTGTGAAAGGAGTGACCGGCGAAGAAAAAGCCAATAAAACTACATACAAATGTAACGTCTAAACGCACCCTAAGAATATCGTGATATCGCCTACTTTAGTGTCCACAAACGTCAAAATTATAAGTCAATAGAAACCATCGAAATTTCAACTTAAAACTCTAAATTTCGGTATTCGAACCAAAATAGACCTTCGGGACCGCAAAAGGAATCGGCAGCATCTAGGGAACGTTCTCCCCAGGTTTCCTACGAGTTTCGTTATCTAATTGGCGCGATTATTTAATTTACGTTTAAAAATTCACCGGAAATATTGCGATGTTTATAAATGTCACCCTAAGAATATCGCGATATTACCCGCTTTAGTGTCCACAAACGTCAAAATTTTACGTCATTTCCAGCTAAGGATCACTCCCTCTGGTGGCGACAATTATAACTACTGCTTGTAGGTCACTGGTTTGTTTACATTTTGATATAGCGTTTGCTTTGTGAATGTAGCCATAACAAGCGTTCAATTTTCGGTTAGTTGATGTTAGAATCAGAAGTTAATGGTTTGATTAGTTTGTGCCTAAGTACCTTAAGTAGTTGGAGATATTTGTTTATACCTACCTATTTATAGACTTTTTAAATTTAGTTATTCATTATTATAGAATATGGAATTTACTTCAAATCAAATAAAAATCAAATCAAAGATTTTTGGCATTGTTTATGGCTGCATTACACAAAAATATACAAGAGAAAATATTTAGAAGGCTCTTGCTAACATTCTTTACTTATGAAACTAAAAAACATGATATTTCATATACAGTGCTATTATTTCTCTTCCCTAACATTTCTATTGTTGAGACAGTTAATGATTAATTTTACTAAATGTTATCAATTTTAAATATAGTTTTACAGCCAGCTATTCCATTTCTCCTCAAGAAGGACATTTACGATACCATAACTATGTGGCTAATGTTTTAAATAATTTCCAAACATTAGAAGTATTCCAGAATGTACTTAAATTCTAGTTTAAGCAGCAACATGTCTATGCTGCAGAATCAAAATGGTAAGGGTAACCAAATTTTAAAATTCATCACTGAAATGAATCCTTGGCTGATTACGGTGCTAAAAAACGAACCCTGGTCCAGTCACATCAGTCACTTGTCAAAATATTGTAGACTTTTTAATATTTATTGTGGCATTTATTGTTAATACAGTTTATTAGTGGTTATTATCACTTTTATCAGTAAGATATGGGGGGCTAAAACATCAGATAAACAATTTTTGAAAGTAGTAATTTAATTCAGTAGTTAGGAATAGGTTGATGCTATCGTGAAGGAATTTTATTCGATGTAATGTGCAATTCAAACCTTAGTACTTTATTTTAAATTTTCTCCATTTTCTTCTTTTACACACCAATAATAAACGTGACTTCCATGCAGAAGCCTTTCCCCTAAAAATATTTTCAATCTTTAACTGAACAGCAAAATTAACTAGTGTTAAGTATTACTACGCCTTCTAAGAAATTATTTAGTTCTTTTCAAATAACTTACGACTTCAAGAAATTTTACATTATCTTCTAACCTATTCGTCACTTACAACTTTTAGAATGTTAAACTGTTCTAGTAAATTAAAATAGTATTCCTGAGGAGTGAGGCTATAATGATAAATTTACCTTTTAACAATTATTCCATACAGAAGTTGAGCTGTAAAAACAAAATTAAGATGCTTAGGCACTGCAATCTATCTCGCCCCTATTCCAAAACATAAAATCTTTTTCCCCGAATCCATTATAATTTGTATAAACAGTCGGCTTGTTTTTATTACCTTAGTTATTGTCCTCTTAATATACATATAATTATTTGAAAATTATAAAAACTGCTTGGCAAAATAAGAAAATATTCATAGGAAATGTCTAATCTTTACATACATATTATAGCGTTAAAGATAGGTTATAAGCAAGCGACCTACTTGCGATCAGCTGATAGTTGGCGCGAACTTTTAATTCGAATCGCCAATAGAAACCATCGAATTTCAATTCAAAACTCCAAATTTCGTTATTTATTCGAACCAAAATAGACTTTCGGGACCGCAAAAGGAATCGGCAGCCTTTAGGAAACGTTCTCCCCCAGGTTTCCTATCAGTTTTATTATCTAATTGACTAGTTACTTAAGTTATCCTTAAAAATTCATCGGAAATATTGCGATATTTATAAATGTCAGAGAAGCGCAACTATGGTGAGCGTTGAAATATTCAAAGTTTAGTTCGTGCCAATCGCATAGGTGGCGCTAAAACTCAAACTTTTGATTTCGGTAGGGTTTTAAGCTTTTTTTGCGTAAATTCGCTCGAAAACGAACGCTTTTAAAATCGGCTAACGGTGCGTTTACACTAAATACTTTATTCTGTGTTGACTGTATGTCAGAAAGAAATTTTCTGACATATAGAGTCAATAAAACTGGGAGCAGTTATCAGAGACTCTCAACTGTGTATATAAATGTCGGATAGCTTCTCTCAGGTTAGTTGACATTTACCTAAGAAAGAAATGGACGGAATAAAGTCTAACCTTTGATTATACATTATGTAACGTCTAAACGCACCCTAAGAATATCGTACTTTAGTGTCCACTAACGTCAAAATTATGTCAATAGAAACCATCGAAATTTCAACTTAAAACTCTAAATTTCGGTATTCGAACCAAAACAGACCTTCGGGAGCGCAAAACGAATCGACAGCCTCTAGGGAACGTTCTCCCCCAGGTTTCCTACCAGTTTCCTTATTTAATAGGCGCAATTATTTAATTTACGTTTAAAAATTCACCGGAAATATGCCAGGTTTATAAATATCATTCTAAGAATATCGCGATATTGCCTACTGTAGTGTCCACAAAGGTCAAAATTTTACGTCAATAGAAAGTATCGAAATTTCAACTTAAAACTTCAAATTTTGTTATTTATTCGAATTAAAAGAAACCTTCGGTGCCGCAAAAGGAATCGGCAGCATTTAGGGAACGTTCTTCCCCAGGTTTCCTATCAGTTTTATTATCTAATTGGCCTTGTTACTTAAGTTATGCTTAAAAATTCACCGAAAGTATTGCGATATTTATAAATGTCAGAGAAGCGCAACTATAGTGAGCGTTGCAAGATTCAAAGTTCAGTTCGTGCCAATCGCATAGATGGCGCTAAAACTCAAAAATTTGATTTTGGCCGGGTTTTAAGCGTTTTTTGTGCAGAATTCGCTCGAAAACGAACACGATGCGTTATGGCGAATTGACTAAGTCTGCAGACGAGGTACAAAGAATTTTAATGTAGAATTAACGACTATTTTAATCGCTACTTTATGGAATTTTTCAATATTGGTAACTATTAAACTTTATTAATGATAAATATGGCAATAGATAACGTGAAATTTTTAATATATGTTGTTGTATTTATCGTTAAGGGAGTTATATAGTTGTGAATGTAAAATTAACGCGAAAAATTCAAACTGAGTGGTAAAATTCTTCATGGTAGACTCTTATTGACCGGAAATATTATGTTTTTTTCAATTTATTTAACATTTCTTCGGCCCAGTTTGGAAATATAAAAATTTAAATATTTCCAAACTGGGCCGAAGAAATGTTAAATAAATTGAAAAAATCATGAGTGGTGAAAATTGTCTAATTAACAATATTACACAGATCGGTTATTAATTGTGGAATTCTATGGGAAACGGGCACACCATGTGAAGAAACGCATACACGCGGGCACAAAAAATGTTGTAACGTAAAATTAACGCGAAAAATGCGGTTTAAACGGTATAAATTGCCAAAAAATTGATAAATCATCAGCACCGGCGAGCGATCATAGAATTTGCTCGAGAAGGCATTTTTTACCCCCATGCGGGTGACGAAGCGCATACACGCGGGCAAAAAAAGGTTTTAGCATAAAATTAACTCGAAAAATGCGGTTTTAAAAGTAGCAATTGCCAAAAAATTGAGAAATCATCCGCACCGGCGAGCGATCATAGAATTTGCTCGCCTCTATGTTAGCGGCGTTCGAAGTCCAAACGTAATTTCACACGAAAAATAAACCTCGTGATCCGCTTTTGATGACGCAATCACTTCGGCGCGGGTGAGCCGCCAAACCAGTTTTTACATTAAAAGCGAAGTTTTACGAAAGTGTGGAAAGGACATTTCGAGTTTATAGTCAAAATTCCGAGATTAAAGTCGACGTTTCGGCAAAAAGTCGAAATTTCGTGATGAAAGTTGAAATTTCGAGATGAAAGTCGAAAATTCTAGATTAAAATCGAAATTTCGAATTTAAAATCGACGCGCCCAGCTAGTTTCAGTTGTAGTTAGTCCCCGAAATCACAAAATCATCTGAATATGATAACTTGGCTATCGAAGCGCGTTAGAACAACCTCTGTTGTGTTTTTTAATCTTTCTTGGTTTCAGGGGACAAGATTTGTATTTCAATTTTTGAAGATAACCAAGGACCAGTCCGTTTCACAAAAAAAAAAAATAAAATTTTTGTGCTACTCACTCAAAAGGGAATTCTGTGGTATCCACTTTTTAGCGATAACATTTTTCGGTAAGTTTCTATCCTTGGCATCGTACTTCATGATGATGGTATGCGGCAGCTGTTTGAAAGCACCCATTAACGCCGCCACCTTCTCGGCGTGTAACTGAGACACTTCTATGTTGGTGCCCAAAGAAAACACGATGACGCCATTTTTCGCCTTGTCCAAAATCCCCAGAAACTCCTAAATTTGGAAGCAAATAGTTTAGATGAATTTGAGTGAGGATTGTGATCACCTTTGGTATCTCTTTAGGTCTTTTGGTGTGTATTCCACCCACTGGTATGATGTTTGGGGTCAGTGGTTGAGGGTAAACCAACACTGGGTCCGTGTTGGAAAGCACCAAGGAAACATGTCGATCGATTTGGTCTAAAGGGTCGATTGTGTCCCCAAAACGTTTATGAATTACGTTTTTGGAGAATTTTCTACCAGCATACATGTAATATGCGTCCACTACGGTGAATATGGAATTGAGGACACGTTGGGTAAAGGACATCTCGGGGGTGTAGGGCAAGGAATGCCAAGGGATATAACCCGGGTGTAAATGGTTCCCCATCATATGCGAAACTGCACTAGGTAGTAACCAAGCTGTCAATCCCACTGTTGGAGGGTAACCAAACCGTTGTATTAGGGGATTAAGGCAGCCCCCTAGGGCAATATCGTTGACTATGAGATCAAATTTAAAATCTTTGGGATAGTTCCAGAGGTAGTCGAATTCTTTGGAATTTATAACTTTATCGCAAGCAAATTCGCACCAAATAACCATCATATTGAAGTACGTATCGTAAATATTCATGTTTATCATACTGGCCAGATCAAACTCATCGTGCAAGTTATCGTAGATTCCTGAAAAAAAGTTCAATGAGTAATTTAATTGAGATTTCTTGACAAACTCGTCTAATTCTGGACGTTCGCAGAAATAATGTCTGCGTTGGATCTATTGGAACTATTACTGGAGCTATTCCATAGTTTCTGCCACAAACTAATAGATGGCGCTCTACTTAAGAATCAAACGGATGAGGTTATTAACTTCTAAGCGTTTGCCGAAGCATCCAAACTGAGTATGTCAAACAGACGAGATCTAATATGCACAGACCAATAGGTTTGAACATTTATTAGATTCGAAGTTTGGAAACCAAATAACGGTTTCGATCTTGTTAGATCTCGTCAGTTTGGTACATCCAACTCGAATGCTAACAACTGTTCCGACAAGTAAGTACTAAAACATTCACAGACGTCAAGCGAGTGACTTTTAGTGCTATCACCTATTGGCCCATAGAGAAACTATGACCATCGCCAATCCACTTGCATAAGACGAGATCTAATAAAATCGAAATCGGTGGTTCCCAAATTCTGAATCTGATAAATGTTCAAACATGTTAATCTGTGCATTAGAATGCGAGTGTGTTCAGATTTGTATCTCTTACTTTTGGAAATATTCGTATTTCCCATTTTCTGAAAATTGTTGTCTCTAATTTCGAAAATTTCCAAAATTGGGACCACTTTTTATCGTGAGCTACTTAATATAGAAGGTTTCATGCCAAAATTTCTCCACTTTTTTACTAATTTCGTTCGTACTTCCAGAAATTCAACATCTGGAAAATCTCAATTTCTTTAATATTTCCTTATTTTTTGACTAATTTCGCTCTTGAAAAACTCCGTTCCGTTTCGTTACTAATTGCAAAACTTTTCAGAGATAGTTCCTCCAGATCTTATGTCTCAAATATCTCTCTGAAGATAATAGCTTGGCTATCGAAACGCGTTAGAGCAACCACTGTTGTATTTTTTAATCTTTTTTGATTTCAGGGGCCAAGTTCTTTTGTATTTTTTTTATCATATTAAACGAGAAGATTCTAGCGTCGCCAAATTCCGTGAGTGTCGCGTTTAACTTACCTTCGACCTGGATTAAAGTGTAATTGGCCGGGCTACTGCCTTTGTCTTTATCGGGACTCAGCATGGTGACATTGTGTCCTCGCCTGGCCATCTCATGGGCCAGAAAACTGTTCCATATGTGGTGACTGGGGGATGGTATGTACGACATGAAGAGAACATTTTTGGATAAAACGATGGGCAACAAAATCGCGCTTAACACGAGATGAAGTATCATGTTTTTCTGTCGCCTTTCGATGCGCAACTAAACGTTTTTATTCCGCATCCGACGAACAAGTGCAAGGTTAAAGTGTAATAGTTTTATCAATTTATTCATTAAGGAATGAATGCATCGTAAACATCTCTGCAATTACATAACATTCGTTATATTTAGTTCCTCAGTGTTATCTTATGGATAACTCAAATATTAACTTAAATTGTAAAATAATAGAATTTTATTTCTTAAAAATTCGCGTTTTTTGAAACTCGAGATCACGAATCACGAAATTTTTTCTAAAATTTTGATCAATTTGTTTTTCAATTTCAAGTACAAGTTCGAGTTATGTTCCAATTTTATGTTTCTATTCTCAATTTTCGATCTATTAAAAACAAATTTTTAGAAATTTCGATTTTTTTCTCGACATTTCCACTTTAAACTCGAAATTTTCCCCTTGATCTCGAAATTTTGACCTTTTTCTCGAAATTTCAACTTTAATCTTGGAATTTCGACTGTAAATACGAAATGTCCTTTCCACACTTTCGAAAAACTTCGCTTTTACAACCTATCCTTGTTTAAGAAGGCGGTTCATCGCCATCTATCTTTGTTTCCGCTCCTACTCGCAGTGCTTTGAAAGCATAATGGGGTTACTCTTTACGAGTGGATTAAACTTAAAAAAAAAAGAAAGAAATTGGCGCGCTACCCACACTGAAGCGGGTGCATTATCATGAACCACGAAGTTTAGTTTTCGTGTGAAATTACGTTTGGATAACGATCGCCGCTCGCATGGGGGTAAAAAATGCGTTCCCGAGCAAATTCTATGATCGCTCGCCGGTGCGGATGATTTATCAATTTTTTGGCAATTTATACCGTTAAAAGCGCATTTTTCGCGTTAATTTTACGTTAAAACTTTTTTTTTGCTCGCGTGTATGCATTTCATCACAGGGTGTGCCCGTTTCCCATGGAATTTCACAATTAATAACCGACCTATGTAATATTGTTAATTAGGTAATTTTTACCACTCAGTTCGAATTTTTCGCATTAATTTTACATTCATAATTAGTAAACTTTATTAACAATAAATGTAACAACGTATATTAAAAATTCCACGATATCTGTTGTCATATTTATCATTAATAAAGTTTAATAGTTACGAATATTGAAGAATTGAATAAAGTAAGGGTTAAAAATATCGTTAATTCTACGTTAAAATTCTGTGTACCTCGCCGGCAGACTTTGTCGCTTTGCCATAACGCGTCGTATTCGTTATCGAGCGAATTCTACGCAAAAAAAACCTTAAAACCCGCCCGAAATCAAAATTTTGAGTTTTAGCGCCACCTATGCGATTGGCACGAACTAAACTTTGAATCTTTTAACGCTCACTGTAGTTGCGCTTCTCTGACAAATATCGTATTATTTCCAGTAGATTTTTAAGCATAACTTAAGTAACTAGGCCAATTAGATAACGAAACGGATAGGAAACCTGAGGGAGAACCTTCCCTAGAGGCTGCCGATTCCTTTTGCGGTCCCGAAGGTCCATTTTGGTTCGAATATCGAAATTTAGTTTTAAGTTGAAATTTCTATGGTTTCTCTTGACGTAAATTTTGTCGTTTGGGATACTAAAGTAAGCGATATCGCGATATTCTTAAGGTGCGTTTAAACTTACATAATGTTTAGTCAAAGGTTTATACTTTATTCCGTTACATTTCTCTCTGAGATAAGTGTCAACTAACCTGAGAGAAGCTAACTGACACTTAATTACACATTTGAGAGTCTCGGATAGCTTTTCCCAGGTTTATTGATTCTTTATATGTCAGGAAGAAATTTATGGAATAAAGTATCTTGTGTATCTTGTGCAGCCGATTTTCAAAACGCGAGTGTCGTGTTCGTTTTCGAGCGAATGCTACGTGTAAAACGCTTAAGACCCGGCCGAAATCAAAATATCGAGTTTTAGCGTCACCTATGCGATTGGCACGAACTAACCTTTGAATTTGTATGCAGTTTTATTGGCTTTTTCTTCGCCGGTCACTCCTTAAATATGAATACTTCGCAAATAAATTACAGAGAATATCCTAACTTTTGAATCTTTCAACGCTCACCGTAGTTTTCCTTCTCTGATATTTGTAAATATCACAATATTTCCGACAGATTTTTAAACATAACTTAAGTAACTAGGCCAATTAGATAACGAAATTGATAAAAAAACCTGGGGAAGAACGTTCCCTAGAGGCTACCGATTCCTTTTGCGGTCCCGAAGATCTATTTTGGTTCGAATAAATAACGAAATTTAGAGTTTTAAGTCGAACGAAATTTAGAGTTTTAAGTCGAAATTTCGGTGGTTTCTATTGACGTATAATTTTGACGTTTGTGGACACTACCGTAGGCGATATCACGATATTCTTAGGGTGCGTTTAGACGTTACATAATGGATAATTAAAGATTAGACTTTATTCCGTCTATTTCTTTCTTAGGTAAGTGTCAACTAACCTGAGAGAAGCTATCCGACACTTATTTACACAGTTGAGAGTCTCGGATAGCTGCTCCCAGGTTTGTTGACTCTATATGACAGAAAGAAATGTACAGAATAAAGTATCTAATGTAAACGCACCATTAGCCGATTTTCAAAGCGCGAGCGTCGTGTTCGTTTTCGAGCGAATGCTACTCGAAAAACGCTTAAAACCCGGCCGAAATCAAAATATCGAGTTTTAGCGCCACCTATGCGATTGGCACGAACTAAACTTCGAATCTTTCAACGCTCACCGTAGTTTCGCTTCTCTGACATTTATCGCAATATTTCCAATGGATTTTTAAGCATAACTTAACTAACTAGATCAATAAGATAACGAAACTCATAGAAAACCTGGGGGAGAACGTTCCCTAGAGGCTGTCGATTCCTTTTATGGTCCCGAAGGTCTATTTTGGTTCAAATAAATAACGAAATTTAGAGTTTTAAATCGAAATTTCGATGGTTTCTCTTGATGTATAATTTTGACTTCTGTGGGCATTAAAGTAAGCGATATCGCGGTATTCTTAAGGTGCGTTTAGACTTACATAATGTTTCCCAGGTTTGTTGACTCTATATGTCAGAAAATTTCTTTCTGACATATAGAGTTAGCATAGAATAAAGTATTTAGTGTAAACGCACCGTTGGCCGATTTTAAAAGCAAGCGTCGTGTTTGTTTTCACGCGAATTCTATCCAAAAAACTTTTAAGCCCGGCCGAAATCAAAATTTCATGTTTTAGCGCCACCTATTTGATTGGCGCGAATTAAACTTTGAATCTTTCAACGCTCACTGCAGTTTCGCTTCTCTCACATTTGTAAATATCACAATATTTCCGACGAATTTTTAAGCATAACTTAAGTAACTAGGCCAATTAGGTAACAAAACTGATAGAAAACCTGGAGAAGAATGTTCCCTAGAGGCTGCCGATTCTTTTTGCGCTTCCCGAAGGTCTATTTTGGTTCGAATATCGAAATATAGAGTTTTAAGTTGAAATTTCGACGTATAATTTTGACGTTTGTGGACACTAAAATAGGCGACATCACGATATTCTTATGGTGCGTTTAGATGTTACATAATGTATAATCAAAGGTTAGACTTTATTCCATCCATTTCTTTCCTAGGTAAGTGTCAACTTACCTAAGAGAAGCTATCCGACACTTATTTAGACAGTTATTTATGAAGAATAAACTTATTTAGACAGTTGAGAGTCTCGGATAGCTGCCCCCAGGTTTATTGACTCTATATGACAGAAAAAAATGTGCAGAATAAAGCATCTAGTGTAAACGCTCCGTTAGCCGATTTTCAAAACGCGAGTGTCGTGTTCGTTTTTGAGCGAATTCTACGCGAAAAATGCTTAAAACCCGACCGAAATCAAAATTTTATGTTTTAGCGCCACCTGTTTCATTGGCGCGAACTAAACTTCGAATCTTTCAACGCTCACCGTAGTTTCGCTTCTCTGACATTTGTAAATATCACAATATTTCCGGCGGATTTTTAAGCATAACTTAAGTAACTAGGCCAATTAGATAACGAAACTGATAGGAAACCTGAGGGAGAACCTTCCCTAGAGGCTGTCGATTCCTTTTGAGGTCCCGAGGGTCTATTTTGGTTCGAATAAATAACGAAATTAGGAATTTTAAGTCGAAATTTCGATGGTTTTTCTTGATGAATAATTTTGACATCTATGGGCACTAAAGTAGGCGACATCGCGATATTCTTAAGGTGCGTTTAGACTTACATAATGTTTAATCAAAGGTTTACATTTTATTCCGTATATTTCTCTCTGAGATAAGTGTCAACTAACCTGAGAGAAGCTAACCGGCACTTATTTACACAGTTTCTAGTCTCGGATAGCTGCTCCCACGTTTGTTGACTCTTTATATGTCAGAAAGAAATGTACGGAATAAAGTATTTAGTGTAAATGCCGATTTCAATAGCGCCAGCGTCGTATTCGTTTTCAAACGATTTTTGAGGGAAAAACGCTTAATACCTGGCCGAAATCAAAATTTCGAGTTTTATTGTCACCTATGAGATTGGCGCGAACTAAACTTCGAATCTTTCAACGCTCACCGCAGTTACGCTTCCCTGATGTTTATAAATATCGCAATATTTCCGGTGAATTTTTAAGCATAATTTAAGCAACTAGGCCAATTAGATAACGAAACTGATAGAAAATATAGGGGAGAACGTCCCCTAGAGGCTGCCGATTCTTTTTGCCGTCCCAAAGGTCTATTTTGGTTCAAATACCGAAATTTAGAGTTTTAAGTTGAAATCTCGATGGTTTCTATTGACGTATAATTTTGACGTTTGTGGACACTAAAGTAGGCGACATCACGATATTCTTAGGGTACGTTTAGACCTTACATAATGTATAATCAAAGGTTAGACTTTATTTCGTCCATTTCTTTCCTAGGTAAGTGCCAACTAACCTAAGAGAAGCTATCCGACACTTATTTACACAGTTGAGAATCTCGGATAGCTGCTCCCAGGTTTGTTGTCTCTATATGTCAGAAAATTTCTTTCTGACATATAGTCAACACCGAATAAAGTATCTAGTATAAACGCACCGTTAGCCGATTTTAAAAGCAAGCGTCGTGTTTGTTTTCGCGCGAAATCTATCCAAAAAATGTTTAAAACCCGGTCAAAATTAAACTTTTATGCTTTAGCGCTACCTATTTGATTGGCGCGAATTAAACTTTAGATCTTTCAACGCTCACCGTAGTTTCGCTTCAGGGACATTTATAAATATGGCAATATTTCCGGTGGAATTTTAAGCATAACTTAAGTAACTAGGCCAATTAGATAACGAAACTGATAGAAAATCTGGGGGAGAACGTTCTCTAGAGGCTGCCGATTGTTTTTGCGGTCCCGAAGATTTATTTTGGTTCGAATAAATAACAAAATTTATAGTTTTAAGTCGAAATTTCGATGGTTTCTCTTGACGTATAATTTTGACATCTGTGGGCACTAAAGTAGGCGATATCGCGATATTCTTAAGGTGCGTTTAGACTTAGATGTTTAGTCGAAGGTTTAGACTTTATTCCGTACATTTCTCCCTGAGATAAGTGTCAGCTAACCTGAGAGAAGCTAACCGGTACTTATTTACACAGTTGCGAAACTCGGATAGCTGCTCCCACGTTTGTTGACTCTTTATACGTCAGAAAAAAAATGTACGGAATAAAGTATCTAGTGACAACGCACCGTTAGCCGATTTTAAAAACGCGAGGGTGCGTTCGTTTTCGAGCGATTTTAACGCGAAAAACGCTTAAAACCCGACCGAAATCAAAAGAAATTTTGAAATTAAAGTCGACGTTTCGAAATTTAAGTCGAAGTTTCGAAAATAAAATCGAAATTTCGAAAAAGAAGTCAAAATTTCGAAAAAAAAGTTAAAATTTCCAAATTAAAGTCGAAATTTTGAGATAACGTTTCAAAATTAAAAATGAAATTTAAAAAAAAATCGAAATTTCGACATCGAAGTCGAAGTTTCGAGATCAAAGTTAAAATTTTCAGAAAAAAGTCGAAATTTCGAAATTAAAGAAATTTCGAAATTAACGTCGAAATTTCGAAAAAAAAGATTGAAATCTCGAAATTAAAGTCGAAGTTTTGAAGTTAAAGTCTAAATTTCGAGAAAAAAAGTGGAAATTTAGAGATTAAAGTCGAAATTTCGACATTAATCTCGGAATTTTGAGAAAAAATTCGAAATTATGAAAAAAGTTGAAATTTTAAAATAAAATCGAAATTAGACTTAAAATTTGAGAAAAAATTCGAAATTATGAAAAAAGTTGAAATTTTAAAATAAAATCGAAATTTTGAGATTAAAGTTGACGTTTCGATACCGAAGTCGAAAATTCGGGATTAAAGTCGATATTTCGAAAGAAAAGTCGAAATTTTAAAATAAAATCGAAATTTTAAAATAAAATCGAAATTTTAAGATTAAAGTTGTTTCGAAATTGAAGTCGAAAATTCGGGATTAAAGTCGATATTTTGAAAGCAAAGTCGAAATTTCTAAAAAAAGTCGAAATTTCGAAATTAAACTCAAAGCTTTGAAGTTTAAGACGAAATTTCGAAAAAACAAAATTTTTATTTTTTCCATATCTAATTTTTGGTCTCCTATTTTTCATTATTCCTATTCTATGTAAAATAAAATAACCTCTTAATTTGTGAACTGTCATGAAGTGACGTTTTCAATAAATTTAAATATCACGTAGTCGCATTTCAAAAACTGTTTAGAAAATTGTCAACAAACCATAAAAATTTAAATATTTCCAAACTGGGCCGAAGAAATGTTAAATAAATTGAAAAAAAAAAACAAAAAAAAGTTGGAATTTCGAAATTAAAGTCGAAATTTCAACTTCAACCTCGAAATTTCGTAGTTTTAAATATTTTGACTTATTAAGTAATATTCGATAGTGGGATCCCACCTTTAGTGATTAAGTGACGTGTGACGTATACGCTTCTATGGTGCGATGCGTACGTCAGAGCAAGGTTAAATAATTAAATTAATTGTTTTTTGGTGTTTGCACATAATTAACGATGGCCAAACGAGCTGCAGGTTTAGTAATATTTCGAAAAGCATCTAACGTCATTGAGTATCTTCTGTTACAAACTTCCTATGGTGAACACCACTGGACGCCCCCAAAAGGTAAGGGATAAAGCATATATCGCACGATCTCTTTTTGCGACAATTAAGCCTTGTTCACATTACTTAAAACTATGCAACTAAATAATTTAAATATTTTAGGCATATTCTTAATAAGTATATGATTTTAGGCTTCTTATACGACCATTAATCTAATTGGTTTTCATAAAATAATTAAGTGTTATTAATTCATACACATTCAAGGTCATGTTGATCCCGGCGAAGATGATATGACGACTGCACTCAGAGAAACAAGGGAAGAATCAGGTTTAGTGAAAGAAGATTTAAAAATATACGAAGACTCGCAAAAAATATTGAATTACACGGTGAACAATAAACCAAAAATTGTTGTCTATTGGTTGGCGGAACTGATAAATCCAAAGACTGAGGTCAAACTATCCAATGAGCATCAGGACTATAAATGGCTGACAATTGACCAAGCGTGTCAATTGGGGAAATATCCAGATATGGAAGAAATGCTGCGACATTTTGAAAACTTTTTAAAAACCCATTAAAGCAACCAAATTGTAAAGTAATAAACTTTTTAAATGTCAACATGTCATTTCAGGGGAATTTCCTTAATTTTGGTCAGTTTGCTTTGTCGGAAGGCTTCAACTATTGCCTATAAGGAGTTAAAGAGCATCAACTTAATTTTTAGAAAATTCGCAATTAAATCCGAAAAAAACATTGTCTTTTATTTCGAAATTTAGAGTTTAATCCTAAATTTCAACTTTGTTGTATTTTATTCAACTTTGTTGTATTTTATTCAACTTTGTTGTATTTTTTTTTCAACAAAGTTGAAATTTGATTTAAATGCTAACATCAATAACCGGCGATAATGTGAAACCTGCTTTAGCTTCGCTTCATTCAAATCTATGGTTTGACAAGTCAATTTTAAGGTTAAACAACAGCTGTCAAACGGCAATAAGGGCCTTATTGGTCGATTTGAAGTTCGTAGTTTGGACAACCGAAATACAAAACTCGAACGCAACCAACGTTCGTTGAGAAATTTCCCAAACACTCGAAATTATTGTATAACTCACACATACGAATAAAAAAATACTTTCGATTCAATTAACTTTCGAATTGTCGCAAACAGATATTATTTTTAGAAGATGAGTCATGTAATCAGGTGGCAGGCCTGAATGGAGCTGTCATCTGGTGCAAAATTGTAACAATTTATCATCACAAAACGTAAATTAGCAATCGAGGTGTTGTTTATTTGCACAATTAGGGCAGGATGAGTTTTTTCACGAAGTTATTCGGTGGTAAAAAGGATGAGGCGCCTACGACGGGCGAGGCGATACAAAAACTCAGGGAAACGGAAGAAATGTTGATAAAGAAACAGGAGTTCTTGGAAAAGAAAATAGATTTAGAGCTGGCGTTGGCGAAGAAAAATGCGTCGAAGAATAAGAGAGGTAAATTTAAAACCTAATTATATTGCAAGGATGCGTTGATATATTTGGTAGACCATATATTTTAAATAAGATTGCGAATTTTATATCTACATTGATATATTTTAATTAACATTGCGACAATTTTATTCAGCTGCCATCCAGGCGCTTAAAAGGAAGAAGAGATACGAGAAGCAGCTGCAACAGATCGATGGCACGCTTAGTACAATTGAAATGCAACGGGAGGCCCTTGAAGGTGCCAACACAAATACTGCCGTTTTAACAACAATGAAAGATGCAGCGGATGCTCTTAAGGCCGCCCATAAGCATATGTAAGATGTAAAATAGTTGAATAACTGTGTGTTAATCGATGTAAAATAGTTGAATAACTGTGTGTTAATCGATGTAAAATAGTTTAATAACTCGGTGTTAATCGTCTCGTTTTAGGGACGTTGACCAAGTTCACGATATGATGGATGATATCGCTGAGCAACAGGATCTTGCCAACGAAATATCCAATGCTATTAGTAACCCTGTCGGCTTCGGCGAGGATATGGACGATGATGAATTAGCTGCTGAATTAGATCAATTAGAACAAGAAGCCACTGAAGAAGGATTACTGGATATTCCTGGAACAGCGCATGATGTTAATTTGCCCGATGTGCCACAAGCCGAAGTTTCTAAGCCCAAAGTACCAGCCAGTAAGTCATCTGATTTAAAACTTTTTTGTCATCATATTTCATCATCAAAACATGTCGTGCTTTCTTTCTTAATTTGGTTTTAGTGTTGTTTCTGCCATTTTGTAAAATTTATATGGTTTTGAATTTTATAACAAGAATGCGTTACATGTTTTCGCTTGTTGCTTTATTTACTATGTTTTTGTTTTCAGAAAAAGTCGAAGATGACGAAGACATGAAAGCACTTGCTGATTGGGCCTCATAAAGCCGGTGAAAGTTCATTGGGGAATGGTTAAAAATATTAATTTTCTCAGAATTGATCTAATATATTAGTTGAGTTCTCAATACCCAATAAAATTACAGCATCGGCTCGCTTTAAAATTTGTAAATAATCAGTTATTGTAATTAAGCCTATAAACAAGTATATATAAATATCAGTTAAATTGTGTTTCTTTTTTTAAATAAAATTATAAATTATATTTATGTATTAAAATGTTTCAATAATTTTAATTGCTGATTTACTTTTACAATTTATTTATACCTTCATACTGTTTTTTTTTTTTTTTAGAAATAAAGTAATAAAAATGTGACGTTTTTTAAATGATTGGGTGAGATTTTGCCGAGGATGGTGAAGCTGCTGAAAATTTCCTGATTTTTATGTTATTTGATGTGATCAGCTGATGTCTCCAAGTTAATTAGCACAAAGCACCTAATTAAATTAAAATTTATTTGGAGGCTCATTCGTTTTTGGCCTTTGTCTATGATAGAGTTGTATGCAAGTAGAATACAACCTGAACTGCAAATTCATGCAACCCTCTAGACGTGTATAGCGAATCATAGGTAGCTGAACTACCAACAGTTGAAACACTGCCACCTAGCGAAGCGGTTGCTCTCTAGGAAAGTCCCCAGAAGACGAGGATTCTTATACACAGACCGATAGGTTTCAACATTTATTACATTCGAAGTTTGAAAACCAAAGACCGGTTTCGATCTAACAGTCTAACAACATCAAAACCGGTCTTTGGTTTCCAAACTTCGAACGTAATAAATGTTTAAACCTATCGGTCTCTGCATTAGAATCCTTGTCTTTTGGGGACCGGTTTCGACCTAATAGTCCAACAAAATCGAAACTGGTCTTTGGTTTCCAAACTTCGAATCTGATAAATGTTCGAACCTATTGATCTGAGCAGTAGTATGATAGAGTTAGCATTACTAATGTTTTAGCTGTTTAGCTGGAGCGAGTAAGTCTAATATTTTATTTTCTGCTATTTAGGAAGAAGTAAAATATTAAAAATTATCGTTATGTTGAAATAGTAATGTTCAATAACCAGTAAAAATGCTACTGCTACTGGAATTTTTATCTGATATAAAATATTACTATTGAACATAATGACGGTTTTTAATAGTTTGGTTTTAAGTAGTAAAAATTGAAGAAATATTGTATTTATTCATTTTAGCCCTACAATGTTTACGGGAAACATAGGACACAAGATGACGAGCAGTATTACCTATCTTCATTCAAAATTGTTAGTTGCACATCTCTAATATGTAAATTCTATGACAATGCACTTTTAGATCTTTTCTCTGGTAGCTCTAAATTATATTGTTTTTTGACAACCGCGCTGCGCATCTCTAATATCTAAGTTCTATGACAACACACTTTTTAGTTCAATTTATAGTAGTTCTAAATCATCTAATTGCTCAGCGCGTTTGACAGTTAATCACAAAGGAGGTTACCTTAAATAGTGTCAGACGTGTCAAAATGACGATAAAAGGAAAATAATGCTAAAATGACCAATAAGGTTGCTAGCTTTTATTGTGATATTTAAATTAAGACACGTTTATCTCTCGTAGAGATGTTAGGTTTTAAGTATTCAATGATAAAGCAGCATGATTTCCACAACAGGTACTATAAATAATAAATCAATTGGGATGAATTCAGCAGTATTTTTTCAGATATTAACGGTAAAAAGTGGAAGTAACATGCGATTGAAACGTACAAATATACTGTTAGGCTTATGTTTAGTGGCATTACCGTTTTTAGTATACGTTACTTTAACTGTGCAGCAAGTGCAGGATAATGCCATTGAAAATATTGATAAGAAGATATCCCACCTCGAAAGAGGCATTGCATATCAATTTAAGATTAATGACAATATGATACTTGACGCTCATCGGTACTTAGAAAATAAAAAGAAAGAAAATGAACTATCCGCGCTACAGAAGTCAATGGATGATGTAAAGTTGCCTATTTTGGTCTTTGCTTGTGATAGAATTAGTGTTACTAAGTGTTTAGATAAATTATTGAATTACAGGCCGGACCCTGATAAGTTTCCCATTATTGTCAGTCAAGTAAGTTTCATTATAAGTTATTGCTTCTCGGTTGAACCCACTGCATTTGATGCTGACACTCTTTTCATCCCTGGGGCTGACACTAAACTGTTGTTTACTGCCACTAGATTGTTGTTTAGTGCCACTAAACTGTTGTTTAGTGCCACTAAACTCTTGTTTAGTGCCACTAAACTGTTGTTTAGTGCCACTAAACTCTTTTTAGTGCCACTAAACTGTTGTTTAATGCCAGCCCTCTGTTTCAAATAACAAAATTTTGACCCATAAATAGACTGGCCTAAGGTGACCAGGGTTCAACCCAGAAATCAGAAAGATTTACAAAGTTCGACCCACAAACACAACTTTCGTAATTGTTTTAGGACTGTGATCATGAGGAAACGAGAGACGTGATAAAGCGATATGGTTCGCAAATTTCCCTAATTCAACAACCAGATCAAAGTGATATTCAAGTTCCACCAAAAGAGAAAAAATTCAAAGGATACTTTAAAATTGCCAGACATTACGGTTGGGCACTAAATCAAATGTTTTTCAACTTTAATTTTAGCTCGGTCATCGTCGTCGAAGGTAAATCAAGTAAAAATAATCCATTCTGCTACAATTACATAAATTTCAGACGACTTAGAGATATCGTCAGATTTCTATGAATATTTCTTGGGTACTTATCCTATTTTGAAAAAGGACCCTTCGTTGTGGTGTGTTTCCGCTTGGAACGACAACGGCAAAGAAAATCTGATTAATTTAGACAAACCTGATCTGTTATACAGGACGGACTTTTTCCCGGGGCTCGGTTGGATGTTAACAAAGAATTTATGGCTGGAATTATACACAAAGTGGCCTCGAGCGTAAGCGATTTGACGGTTTTGAGAATCTCCTTGATTTCTAGGTCGAACTGGCATCAAGTGGGGAGATTGAAGTACAAATCTTGTCCCCTGAATCCAAGAAAGATTAAAAAACAGAACAGAGGTTGCTTTAGAGTGAGTATCTCTCTGAAGATGATAGCTTTGCTATCGAAACGGAGTAGAGCAACCTCTTAGTTTGGTTTCAGGGGACAATTAGAGCAACCTTTATTGTGGTTTTTCATCTTTCTTGGTTTCAGGGGACAAGATTTGTATTTTAATTTTTAAAGATAACCAAGGACCAGTCTGTTCCACTAAAATTAGTGGGAAGGATTTGTCAATTGATGCTAAGGACGCTTCTGAAGGC
Source organism: Dastarcus helophoroides (assembly GCA_028583605.1). NCBI lineage: Eukaryota > Metazoa > Arthropoda > Insecta > Coleoptera > Bothrideridae > Dastarcus > Dastarcus helophoroides. Next base: position 16,929,351 of record CM053337.1, on the reverse strand, counting down.
GCCCTCAACAGTGAGTGACCAAATGTCGGAAGCCAACCAAACAAGCTTCATTTTGTTAGTTCTGAGAATCTCCTCAGTTTCTAGGTTGCTCCTGCCTCAAGTTAGCTTACTTGAGGTGGGTTTATCAATTGGTCCTGATTGGTTCTGATAGCGTCCTCAGCAGTGAGTGACAAAACGTCAGAAGCCAGCCAAACTTAATTCTGCTTCAATTTACAACAAATTCTTGTTGCACCTATTTCAACCTAATGTTAAACCAAATTTGTTAGTGTATTACTTTTTATTTATTTATTTATTTTTTGGTACAACGGACTGGTCCTTGAAATACAAATCTTGCATTAGAGCAACCTTTGTTGTGTTTTTTAATCTTTCTTAGTTTCAGGGGACAAGATTTTTTGTATTTCAATTTATTACCTTCTTAATTAAGAGCAGTGAAAGTTGGTGATCTATTATGGGCTGCAAATCAGCTCTAAAGTTGGGGTGATTTGGGTCGATGTTAAAATTAACTTTAAACTATTTCAGTTATTGGGACGATTGGATTAGGGAGCCAGAACAAAGAAAAGGTAGATCGTGTATACGCCCTGAGATTTCAAGAACTAGAACCTTTGGAAAAATTGGGGTTTCAAAGTAAATATGCTTCGTTTTTTGCGCCCTTGTCTATAAAATGATGATTTTCAGTGGATTATTTTATGAGAAACACTTGAAATTTATTAAATTAAATGACGAATTTGTGCCTTTTACCAAGTTAAACCTAAGTCATCTTGTTAAGGTATCTTGAGAATATATAATTAAGAAAACACTTTGGCATTTGATATATTTTAGGACGTCTACGACAAGCAATTTATTAATGGTGTCTATAGAAGTAAAGTAGTTTCGTATCAAAATCTCAAAGATGATGCTTTAAAGTCTGACACTAAATCATCGGTTAGAATTATTTATCGAACTAGGAATGAATTTAAACGTATCTCCAAGTATTTGGGGCTAATGGATGATTTCAAGGTATGATTCTATCGTATAATGTCTGAAATGATCATTACCAACAATTTTAGAGTGGAGTGCCAAGAACAGCATACAAAGGTATTGTGACTTTCCACTATAAGGGTAGAATGGTCCACCTAACACCAAATATGAACTGGAAAGGCTACGAGCTGATCACTTAAATTTCGAACCAGAAAATTTTATAAACAGATCAGACGTTTAAATCTGCCAAACATTCCCACTAAACATAAAGTATTTATTTTTGAATATTTTCACATTTGTTTGCCAGCACTTAATTTATAACGTTGCATTTATATGTTTTTTTAATTGCAATCACGTTCGAAGTTTGTTTTCTACTTTTGGGATATTCTAAATTGGCAACTATTTTAAATTTGTATATTAATGAATTCTAATTTATTGTAAATAAATGAGTGCTTCTCAATGTAAATATATATTATACAAAATTAAGTTTCTTGTTTTATATTTAAAGTCGTCGATTGCAGGTGAGTATGGCAACGTTGGATTGCAATTTCGAAAGTAAAACGCTCTATGGTAAAGCGCAGTAGGTTAAATGTCCCATTGGGTTCTGAACGCAGCTGCTTACGAAAGTTTGCAGGTTGGCCACATTGATTATACCAGTGATTCCCAACCATTTGTTCGTCCCGATAATTTAAAAATTTCACAGCACACAAACATAATACGAAAGTATAGGGCGGACATCAATTAGAAAAACATTTTTTCTTTTTAATTTCGAAATAACTGTAATGAAATTCGATTTTCTTTTGACAAAGTGACAGTTCTAACATAGAGGTTATGTTTTTCTATGCTCTAACCTAACTTTTGAAAAACAGAAACCACTGCGGCAAGAAGAGTCACTGTGGCGTAAAATCAAGATTTATGTTAAGAATAAACACTGTCAACAGTAGTATGCTTTAAGAAATCAATTTCCGGTTCAACACGCAGCGTTCGCAAATGGGATTCTCGCGAGAAGTTTATTAATAAACTCTCGAGTCATGAAAATGTGTCAATTTTTCCACTCATCGTGCATCGTTTTAATCGAAACGAAACTGTGTTTTTTGATCTTGTCGTTGACTGTGTTTATCTGGCGATCAACCAAGAACGATCTCGTGTAAAAATATTCGCATACGACTGCCTTATCTGCCGCTTCCCAAACGAAAACTCTGTGGTGTGACAGTTTGATCTTTGGTTAGGTTGAGTTATTTTTGTACATTAGCTCTATTTTAATTATGTAAATATTAATAAATTTTAACTTAAGCCATGTCCCAAATTATGTTCATAATTGCGGCTGCACATCTCGTGTATTGCCCTTTTACCAAAGTCGAAGAAAGCTTCAATTTGCAGGCCACTCATGATATCCTATACCATAAATTCAACTTGAGTCAGGTAAGGGGTACAATTCGGTGCAAGCGGAGGTCAAATTCGATTGTGTTTCAGTACGATCACAATGAGTTTCCTGGGGTCGTTCCAAGGACTTTTATAGGGCCGTTGTTCGTTTCAGTTTTAGTGTCGCCGATGGTTCTAGTGTTACAACTGTTTGATATTAGTAAATTTTGGGCGCAATACGTAGGTAATTGGGATTGTCGATAGGTTGTAGTTTTGGTTTTTAATCTGTTTGTTGCAGTAAGAGCAGGGTTAGCGTTTTGCGTTATTGCTAGTTTTCGAGTTTTATGTAGAACGCTGGAGAAGCAGTTCGGATCCAAGTGGTTGCAATGGTTCGTTGCAATTACAGTTACTCAGAGTCATTTTATGTTCTATTTAAGTAGGACACTTCCTAATATATTTGCGTTACCATTAGGTAAGATATTTGTATTTTGTTTGGCTAATAAAAGTTATCCGAGCTTTTGTGTTTTTTATGCAGTGTGCTAGACATGGGGTAATACGTATGGGTATTTTGGCTGGTAGTATAGAAAAGTTTTTCTATTTTATTTTTAATTTTTAGTTAAAAATATTAAAGAAATATCTATTTTGTTTTTAATTTTTAACAAAATTGAAAACAAAATATCTATTTTGTTTTTAAAAATTAAATACAAAATAGATATTTTGTTTTTAAAAATTAAAAACAAAATAGATATTTTGTTTTTAAAAATTAAAAACAAAATATCTATTTTGTTTTTAATTTTAAGTTAGAAATTAAAAACAAAATGTCTATTTTGTTTTTAATTTTAAGTTAGAAATTAAAAACAAAATAGGTATTTCTTTAATATTTAGAAGTTTGCTAGGAAGCTGAATTTGTCGTTTTGCATCCCGCTCATCTTTTTGATGTCTTTTCAGTGTTGCTAGCTTTAAACAGCTGGTTAAAAGACGACAGCAAAAGGTTCCTATTGTTTTCTGGAGCAGCCATTATAATATTTCGATTCGAACTGGCTCTATTCCTCGGAATACTACTTTTATACGATTTATACTACAAAAGGATAACTATTATACGGTAGGTCAGTAAGAGCTGCCTTTTAGGTTAATTTTTGTACAGTATATATGTCCTAGGTTATTAAAAATTGGTATCCCGGCGGGCTTGGGATTTTTAGCTTTAACCATCGTGGTAGATTCGATTTTTTGGGGTCGATTACTCTGGCCCGAAGGCGAAGTTCTCTGGTTCAACACCATCTTAAATAGAAGTTCAGATTATGGGGTAAATCAATCGATTTTTTATTTATTTTATTTCTTATTAAAGATATTTTAGACGTTTCCGTTTTTGTGGTATTTTTATTCAGCGATCCCTCGAGGAATGGCCGCATCGATTTTTTTAGTTCCTATTGGTCTCTATCTAGATGAAAGGGCGCGAAAGCTGTTTATACCTGCCCTTATATTCGTTTTTTTGTATTCATTTTTGCCGCATAAGGAATTGCGGTTTATTATCTACGTTTATCCATTTTTTAATGTTGCGGCTGCAGTTGCCTGCCACAGAATGTAAGTCATATTTCTTCTGCTATTCAAAGTAGCACAAATTAGGAAGATAAGAAAGAAATTTAAGAATGTTAAAGTATAAAGAGATTAATGGTTTACTCGTAACAAGAAAAATTGATATGTTCAACTGTAGCAACCTTGTTCATTATTTATTTTTTAACAAAAATGTAAATATAGCAACGATCATCTAAATTCTAACACTTCGTTTAATTTATGTGTGCATTGTGATATCTAAAAACTTAAAAAAAAAATGGCATAATTGAATTTTTACTTCCTAGTTTAAACAATGCCCGACAAAGTCGAAATTTCCAGAGCAAAAGCCAAACATTTGAACGTTATTTCTTTAGAAGTTTAAACTCGCTATTTTGAGATAAAAATTCATTTTAAAAATATCTTTGAATTTGCAATAGTAAATTGTGGAATTTTTGAATAGTTTTTAGTCGAAATTCGAAATCTTAAAATTTTATTTTTGTTCTTCGAAATTCGAAACAAGTTTCAAAGATATGTTACAATTCCCACTTAATATTGAAATCTTGAAATTTCAAGTTTAAACTTAAAAACCAAAGAAAAACACCAATATTGCGAAATTAAACTGAAAATTTTGGTAACTAACTTTGAGAAAAAATTCGACATTTTTTTAATCCAACGTTTAGGAAAAATATTGACATTTTGAATCCAAACTCTAGCTTTGAACTGAGTGCCTCTAATGGCACAAATGTTTATTAGTGTCTTTAATTTGTTATTTTTTTAATCATTTTCGTATATTTTTAAGATTGTAACTAATAAAACTTTTGGGTTTTAGATGGGAGAACAAAAATAAATCTCCGGTTTATCATTTGATGTCCATTGGGGTTTGTGGCCATTTTCTAGTCAATATCACCTTTACTTTGTTTCTTCTGAGCATATCAGCTACTAATTACCCCGGTGGTACCGCCATATCGCGCTTGCATCGCCTTGCTAGGGATGAACCATACGTAAATGTCCATATTTCGAATTTAGCTGCTCAAACGGGGGTTTCCAGGTTTACCCAAATCAATAACAACTGGACGTAAGACCTCATAAGCTTTCTTCACTCTATTTCATCTTTATCTTTTCATTTAGTTACAGTAAACTCGAAAATCTACTCCCCGGAAGCGCCGAAATGTACGAGTACACTCATTTGATCGCCGAAGCTAAAAGCAAGTTCTCACCGAACCTAAAACCTTACGTATTTACTCACGATCTCATCGATACGATTGAAGCCTTCCATCAGCTATCCTTCAATTACTTGACAGTACCCCCGGTGAAAATCAAGATGAAGCCAGTTCTGTTCATCTTGAGGCGCAAGGAAAACTACAAGGATATGCTACAAATGCGCCATCTGTACGACAACGAGAACGAAACATTCAGCGAGGAGGATAACGGGGGCATCCAACAGCCGACTATCGCCGAAGGCACAGATGCACCCAAAATTTCGACCAAAGTGGACAAGGATATTGAGCCAGTCGACGGAGAGGATGCTCCAGTTGATAGAAAAGTTATAAAACTGGGTAATCATGTCGTTAAACAGGGAGATTTAGTTGACTCGGTGGTAAAACGGGTTGACTCGGCGATAAAACGGGATCATTCGGCGGTAAAACGGGATGATTCGGCGGTAAAACGGGAAGACTTGGCGATAAAACTGGATCAGACGGCGGTAAAACGGGATCAGACGGCGGTAAAACGGGATGACTCGGCGGTAAAACGGGATGACTCTATTCTAAAGCGATCCCGTTTTACAGAGTCAACCGACTCTGTGGTAAAACAAGATGATTTATTGATAAAACGTGATGACTCGGTTGTAAAACGGGATGACTCAATTCTAAAACGATCCCGTTTTACAGAGTCATCCGACTCGGTGGTAAAGCAAGATGATTTATTGATAAAACGTGATGATTCGGTGGTAAAACGAGATGACTCGGTGGTAAAACGAGATGACTCGGTGGTAAAACGAGATGACTCGGTGGTAAAACGAGATGACTCGGTGGTAAAACGAGATGACTCGATGGTAAAACGAGATGACTCGCTCATAAAACGGGGGAACCCACTTGTGGAAAATCATGGGATCGCACCAGAATATAACGAAATAGAATCCGTCAACGCCGAGAACGATCAATGGCCCAAAGAGAGGCCCGAAACCGCTAACGCGCCGGAATTGTTTAAAATTAAAGAATCGATTGTTGAAGAAGAAGTACAATCGACGACAGAAGTGGTTATCCACGGGGCCCAACTCGAGAAACATCACGTTAAAAGAAATATAAAAAAGTTGATCCAAAAGTATAGAAGGAAAAAATTAGACGAAACACTCCTAGTTTCGGATAAAAAAGACTCAAACGCGAAGGACACCATCAGGAAAATCATCGATGAAGAGAAGAGGAAGCAGAAAGCCGAAATGGAGAAAATTCAATCGCAAATCATGGATATCATCGACGCTAATCCTAACATCGCCAACAAGGAACTCATAAAGGAGAAGCTGCGGGCGGTGATAATGACGGAATTGGCGAACGCCATCGATAATAAAATCCACGAAAGCGCCGTCAAGGGTAAAACTAAGAGGAGCCCCTCGTTGGAAGAAACCAAGCCAAGCAAAAGCGCCGGAGATATTAAGACTTCAATTAAGGAGGCCCTAAGGAGGAAAGCTGGTAAAATTCAGGATGTTGAAGCTAGGAAAATAGGTGAAGCCGACCTAGTTTTGGATAAAATCGATATTTCGAAGGTCCCCGAGGACAAGGAAGCCAAACTGAAGGAAGCACAAGCCAAATTCGATGACATCATGAACATAATCGAAGATATTGTCGAAACAATCGAAATTCACGACGAAAGCAGCGAAGAAATCTAACGACTGTTGTACTTGTTATTTGTTTTCATTAAAATTAATTTAACATTCTCCTGGTTTTTATCTCTGGCGATGGTTCTTCATTAGAGGGAATTTTGCCAGTATTTTGATAATAGGCGGGTGCTCGATGAGGTTTCTCATCAGCGAACAGCAACAGGGAAACTTCCCTCGTCCCTTATTTTAACTTCTTCTGATTGTAATAACAAAAAAATTTCTGTATATAAATATATATACAAAAATTTTCGATCCACTTTAGAATAACCAGAAAATTTCACTTCAGAAATGACCACCTTCCATACAAAATTCCATTCCCCATTTGAAATACAAATCGTATCCCCTGAAACCAAGAAAGATTCGTATTTCAATTTTTGAAGATAACAAAGGACCAGTCAGTCTCACCAAAAAAAAATTCCTATTTCACCCTCGTAAGGGACGAATTTTCATAAATCTTTACTCGGGTGGTCGCGTTTACGCTTTTGCTCTAAAGTTTCGTAATTTTTTATAGAATTTAGGGATTGCTTTTTCGAATTCCCCATTTTTTTTTTCAAAATTCCGAGTACTAAAATTTATTTTTTAAGTATTCAAATTAGCTACATATTTCCAGAAAAATTTGTTTTATTTTCAGCTTATTTGTTTGGTTTTAGTCTCACATAGTCGATCTGTTTTCTCGTAATTTGGGGACAGTTTTTTAAATTTGAGTTTTCATTTTGGTAAACTTTCAATTGGTCGATAACATATCCGGGGGAAGCCTTATTTTCTTTGTTTTTTTCAATTTATTTAACATTTCTTCGGCCCAGTTTGGAAATATTTAAATTTTTATGGTTTGTTGACAATTTTCTAAAAAAATTTTCAACAAACCATAAAAATTTAAATATTTCCAAACTGGGCCGAAGAAATGTTAAATAAATTGAAAAAAACATAATATTTCCGGTCAATAAGGGTCTACCATGAAGAATAAACTTATTTTCTTTTTTATGTTTTGAAAGTAGAATCCTGAAAGTAATAGAGCTTATACTATAAAAATTTCTCAAAAGTGGGGGTCACGTTGAATTTTTTTTAATCGGGGATGATTTGAAGTCGCTTATTAGATTCGTGGTTTTTTGAAAGTCCGAATACGTCAGTCTCTCTTCTGAAAATAGCATTATTTAATGCAACATTTTGTATTTCTGGATTTAACAATGAGATTTTAGGGGATAAAGTTGAGTTACTATTAAAAAGGGAAATAGACATGACCGTATTAATAATTTTTTTATTAAATAAAAATAACATTTATTCATTCTGCATTTTATTTACAATATTATCCTCTTCTGTGTTGAAGCAAAACACATTAAATTTTAAATCCAATTATCTGTTATACTGTACACTCTTATTGCAGACAAAAAGCAAAATAAATTTAAATAATTCTTTAATAAATAAGCGCCCTATTTTTTTTAAATATAAGTATTTTTATAACTATAGTTTTATTCTAACAATTTTCAAATCTAATTTCATCTTAATATACATGCTCTTTATACAATTTTACTATCATGGAATAATAATAATAAATAATTTATTAGTGCTGCAGAATACTTGTCAACAAATTGGTCCACATTATTTAATGTTGTAAAAAAAATTAAGCCGCTGATTAGGTAACATAATTTTAAAATGTACGAAGAGGAAGTTGAATTTCAATGCTGGTTTTGATATAGTTTTAAGTGGGGGAAACTGCAATATAGATTGAATTAAAATTAGTAAAGACAACGTTTACCTTCTATTTAAAAATATATATAAAATTTTATGTGTATATGATTTAGGTACTATAATTGTTGTCTCAATTATTGTATTAAATTAAAACCGTAAAAAAAGTTACATTTTCATGCGACTTTCGTGGGCTTTTTTCACAATTGCCAACTTAGAATGAGGATCTAACACACTCAAATCAGTATAAGGTGAATCCTTAGTCCCGTGCAGCATCAAAGTCCACTCCTTCACGAAACCAGTTTGCGGAGTGTCCGATTTAAACTTAATCTGAAACTACTTAGTTAATAACTGCCTACTTTTATCAACAATTTACTCAGAACATCGTGACCAGTTACCTCAAGCAACCAAGTTCCTTGAGGGTATTCCCCCCATGTATGCGTCGTCATAAAAGGCCATTTCGTAAACCCATCCCTCGAATCGTCATCGTTAATCCTCTTACTCAAAATCATCGACTTTGTCCCCATAGGCGACGTCAAAAACAACTCCAAATCCCCTCTCCTCGAAGCGTTAATCGTCAAAACAGCCTGCACATGCTCCAAGTATCTAACTTCAGTATTTTGCCCTTGACACGCGTTCGTTTCTATTTTCAAAAACAACGACTTCGACGATGGTATTTGCCTATAACAAACCACATTTGTACGTTGTAAGGGCACCAAATAACACATTACTTCACATCCGTGATCGAACCGGCTTCGCAATGATACCTAGGCGGCACCGTCTTCCACTGTTTGGCGAGGGCGACCATAGCGCCGGCGTCCAATACACCGAAACCGAACAAATGATTGAACTCCAAACCCACCCCGTTCATCGTCCAAGCGAAACGCCCTTTAGCATCAAAGAGAGAGTTTCTTTTCGACGTTAGAACCGTCAAGTGTTGAATGTCCCTCCAAGTGAGCTTGTTACTAACGATCGGGATTAGTTTTGTGGGCGCGAACGCAACTAAGATACTTACTTGGCTTCCAGGGCCAGAGCGAAGACGCCGGCCGCCTCCGGGGCCGCTGCCGACGTCCCGGAATGGGTCGTGGTGCATTTTCCGTATAAATCAGTTGTTGCCTAACGTAATCGTTCAGTTAGATGTAAAACCAATTGACAGACAAAGAGGGTAATAAGTCGAAATAAGCAAGAAAACGAGTTTTAATTAAATTCAAAGATTCGCCTAATTAATAGTGAGAGTTTGACCGATTCTCTCGAAACGCTAGAGCACAGGCAGGTTGGTGACTTGGCTCTTTTCTACAAGTACTATCATGGAAGACTAACAGGATGAGTTTTAATTAAATTCAAAGATTCGCCTAATTAATAGCGAGAGTTTCACTGATTCTCTCGAAACGCTAGAGCACAGGCAGGACTTGTCTCTTTTCTACAAGTACTATCATGGAACAGGATTGATCCACCAAGGGCAAGGTTCCTGAGGCATACAAGACAGTCAAAGACAGCAAATTCCTGTGCGGTCCAGCTTGACACAGTTAGGACTTCTGTTTACGGAGACTCTTTTTTCTATAGAACTTCCAAGCTACCCCAAGCAACACTGAATGGTATATAAACGTTTTTTAAAGTTAAAATAAACGCAATTTTAATTTAATAAACGTTTATTGTACTAATCAATGTTGCTTGAGACGGGGCTCGTTAGCGAAAGGAATTTTCCCTAAAAATCACAACCTATCCGTGTTTAGGAAGGCGCTCCATCGCCATCTATAGTTGTTTCCGCATCATACTCGCAGTGCTTTGAAGGCATAATCCTTTGCGAGTGAATTAAACTTAAAAAACAAAGGATTCTTCATCATATTGTAACGAAATGTAAATTGTAGAATTTAGTACATAAGAAAAGTTTCTAGAATGATCTGATAAGGGGAAAGCGACCGCGATAACGAAGCAAACGGCAGATAAGCGTTCCCGAAATTTCGGCAAACGATAAGCCTTATCTGCCGAAAAGTTCTAGAAGCCGGAAGCCAAAACTATATAAGGCGGTCAGCTTTCCCTCGAATCAGTTAGTTAGAATCACTGTAATTAGCGAGTTAGTAGAAGTCAATAAGAAGTGAGTTAATTGTTCAATTGTGGTGATCCAAGTTTAGTTTAGTAATAAATTGGGTATTATTTTCAATTCACGTGTAAATCAATTCGAACCGATAAAGCCCGTAACAATATTCTCTATTATAGGATAACCAAAACATATTTTAACCTCCAACTTGGTTATTCTCTGAATCTTCTTTGCGAAGTAACTCTAACTTGATGTATTTTTACTTTAAGTGACTTTAGACTAAATATAACTTAACATCTTTGACTAGCAGATAACTCATATTTGGAAAAAAATTGGCTTATCGCCCTCTTTGCCAGTGCACTTCAATTTTTGTTATAAAGACAGTTTATATTGTGTAAAATTTACCACGCCCGTGTTAGGGTCCTTGGCCCCATTACTGAACGTCGAGGCTAAAGTGGATGAACAGCTTTCGTCGTAGTGGGCGTTCTGCCCGTCATTGATGGCGCTGTTGATGCTGATGGTCCACATGCTGGCGGCGTACCCGTCGCAATTGCAGTCGTCGTCCTCGCCGCCGTCGCCGCTGGCCCAAACGTAAATGTTCCCTAAGCCGTTGCGCCCCTAAAATGATACATTTTCATCAACTTTGATGGAACGAACTGTTCCTTGGTTATCTTCAAAATTCGAAATACAAATCTTGTCTTGCTCTAACGCAAGATTTGTATTTCAAGGACCAGTCCGTTGTACCAAAAAAAAATAAATAAATAAAAAAAAAGTAATACACTAACAAATTTGGTTTAACGTTAGGCTGAAATAGGTGCAACAAAAATGAAAGAATTTGTTCTAAACTGAACCGGAATTAAATTTGGCTTCTGACGTTTTGTCACTCACTTTTGAGGACATCATCAAAAGTGTCCTCAGGACCAATTGATAAACCCACCTCAAGTAAGCTAACTTGAGGCAGGAGCAACCTAGAAACTGAGGAGATTCTCAGAACCATCAAAATGAAGCTTGTTTGGTTGGCTTCCGACATTTGGTCACTCACTGTTGAGGGCGCCTTCAGAAGCGTCCTTAGCATCAATTGACAAATCCTTCCCAATAATTTTAGTGGAACATACTGGTCCTTGGTTATCTTCAAAAATTAAAATACAGATCTTGTCCTCTGAAACCAAGAAAGATTAAAAAACACATCAGTTGCTCTAACGCGTTTCGATAGCCAAAATATCATCTTCAGAGAGATACTCTCTGTTAGAGCAACCTCTGTTGTGTTTTTTAATATTCCTACAAGATTTGTATTTCAATCAACTTTGAATCAAAATTCATTCCAATTCCTTAGCCATCATCCAGCAGGAATTATCCTTAGTTGGTACTTCAGTAGGAATTATCATTAGTTCCTACTTCAATAACAATCAAGTTAAATTACCTCGTTTACTCCCTTGACGATAGCCCGCATGGTGGCGTTTCGTGGTCCATCTACGGTTTTACCGTCATCAGTGGGCCCCCAAGAAGCGCTGTATATGTCTATGAGATTAGGCTCGTGTCCCATCGAATTGGCTTCGATTAGATCGGTCATGTAGGGTTGATCCAACATTCTAATACCTATTTTTGGGAAGAAATTTCTATTAGCGTTGTTACCTTGCAAAAATTGCATCCTTAGGAACAGACTGAAACGTTTCTTCTTTCCAAAAGTCACAAGACGTTGATGTTAGAGTCGGCTTTCGCTAAAGTTGCGCCCGTTAAAGTTACACACTCGTTAAAGTTGTCAGGATGCGATCGTTTAAGTTGAGTGGATATTCCCTCACTCTAATTTTCGAACAACGAATTGGACTTCGCGCCACTTTTGAATAACCCAAGTGCCTTGCTCGGTTATTCAACCGCGCAAGGCACAATAAAACATATATATTTTTTAACAATGGTAGGAATTACAGGAGTAGCAACTTTAACGTTCGATCCAGTATGATGAGCGCAACTTTAACGAGAGTCTACTGTAATATGAGTTAAGGTCAAAGTCTAAATAATGTGATGAACTGATAGCTTCGAATTAAGTGCGTAGTATATGGACGCCTTTAATGGAATCTGTTAGATAGTTGTCATCACGAAGTAACTCATGAGAAATCTAAATACTCCAGAATATTTCAGGAAATTTGTAGGGACTTAGACAGGTCACTGTCGATTAAACAAACACCTCCCCAGAATAGGAATTAGAAACGACTCGAGTTGTAGGGGGTGTTTAGAAAAAAATTCAAGGAATTATACTTTTTTTTTCACACACGAGGGCTTGATAATACTCCATACGTTCGATAATGTTCTTTGCGGTATTGTTGGATAACGTTCTACATTTAGAAGAAGATGAGAGTGTCCAGCACGTGATGTGTCACTGCCCGGCACTAGCATCAATCGGAGGATCCACGCTGGGGGACTTCTGGCGCCTAGTGTGGCCAATTTGAGAGAGGCGCATCCAAGGGACGTTCTTCGGTTTCTCAACAAGGTTGGGAGGCTGAATGAATGACCAAAAGACACCTCAATCACGGGGATGCACAATGGGTCCGAAAAGGGTGGCCTAAGTGCTAGGCCTTAAACCTTAGGCAACCCACATCGAATCCGGAAGTTCAGACTCCAGAATTTTGGAATACTTTAGAAAGTATTTCCTTCAATCTAGGGATGTCAATTCTAACAATTAGCTTTTTAAAGTCGACATTTTTCGTTTTTATTCGCGATTTCGACTTTAATCAGGAAGAGTTGACTTCAAAAAATATCGAACTTTTAAAAGCCAAGTTGTTTTCAGTTTGGTTTTAGTTTTCAGATGGAAGCCGAAATTTGGATTTTCATTTCGAAATTTCAATATCTGGACGAATCCAAATATTGAAATTTCGAGACCGTGGATTAATTAAAGTCGAATTTCGATAAGAAAAAAGTAAAACTATCGACTTTATTAAGGAATTTTTTAATAGATTTCGAGTTTGAACTTTCTTTGTACTAGATTTAAAAAGAATATTTGAATTATATTTTTTGGATTTTTTTTTTGTTGAATTCGAAATATCGAACATTTCTTAAAAAATTGAAATACAGAACTTCTCCTCTGAAACCAAGAAAGATTAAAAAACACAACAAAGGTTACTCTAACGCGTTTCGACAGCCAAGTTGTCATCTTCAGAGATGTTTCTCTCTGAAGATGACAGCTTGACTGTCGAAACGCGTTAGAGCAAACTTTGTTGTATTTTTTAATCTTTCTTGGTTTCAGGGGACAAGTTCTGTATTTCAATTTTTGAAGATAACCAAGGACCAGTCCGTTCCATCGAACATTTCTTAGAAAAATTTCGAGTATTATTTTCTGGAGATAACTTAAATGTCCATGTTGACGCTTTTAATTTTTATTTTTTTTTCATAATTTATGCAAAATTAGACGTTTCGCGAAATATTTCAGATGACAGCAAAATTTCGAAACAAACACCAAATTTAAAACCGAAATTTCAACATTTTTTAGTTTATGGTCCTAATTAAGAAAAAAGTCAGAAAAATTACAAGATTCTAAGATTACGATTTAAAAATAAAATGATAAGTAAAATTTCAAATTTAAACTCTAATTTCAGGAAAAACGTAAAAAAGTTTAATTTAAAGAATGTTAATATGATATTTATATTTATCTATCGATTCTGTAGATTATGTAAATGAATGTTGAACGACCTTATTTTAATAGAACTGACAAAAATCGGCCTCAAAATTGACCTTATTTTAATAGAACTGACAAAAGTCGGTCTCAAAATTGTTTAAAATATTTTCGATTTAATTGCCGAATTTATGAGATAAAATAATGAAAAAGTCAAAGTTTTCTGCGGTAAAATCCCTTTTTAAGACAAGTTATGTTAAATTTTAACTAAATATTAGCATTTTCTCCCTAAATTAACTAACTCGATTACGGAGCCATCTCTTGGAATTATACTAAACTTAGTTTAGGAGGTTTTAGACTAGATCCACGAGATGCCGCCAAAGTCAAATGTTAAGAAATTTGTTCATTAGAGCATTAATGACAAAAACTGTGCCTTGACATAATAATTTTTGCTGTCAACTTACTATAAAAATGACATAAAACTGTAAATTACAAAGTTGAAAGGGGGCAAAATACTGTATGTGTCAAAAATGACACAGCAACCTAATAGTTTGTCTGTCAAAAATGACAGAGCAACCTAATAGTTTGTCACTGTCGTGTATGTTTTTCGGAATAAATAACAACAGTAAGAGCCGGAAGTTTCTCCAAATATACAAATTAGGCTAATTCTTTCTCGAAATATACAAATTTGGCTAAAGCTTTCTCCAAATATACAAATTTTGCCAAGTATTGGAAAATAATTAATAATTTAGTTTAGCGCCATCTCCTACTGGGAGGTTTAACAAACTGGTTAAGTCTTAAGCTAATATATTATTTCTGCGCTAGATGTCACTAGACGTTCGATACTTAAAAAATCGTTTTTACATAAAAAATCAGTGGTAACGACAGACAATATACCTATGATTATCACCCGTTGTTAATTTAGCACAAAAATTTTGTAATATAAACATGTCATAAAGCAGCAAGGCAAAAGTTCAGACGCTGCAAAATGATGAGTATTTAGATGGAAGCTCGTGTGCCAAAAATGAATAACTCAGCAACTAACAGTTTGTCACTTGTCTCGTATGGTTTTCGGATGGATTTCTTGCAAGACTAAAAACCGTAAGTTTCTGTAAATATAAAGATTTCGCTAAATATTATCAATTTTTGGAAAATAATTAATAATTTACTACAGCGCCACCTCCTAGCGGGACGTCCAACATACAGGACAGGTATTAATCTAATATTATGCTCCTGCACTAGATGTCACTAGACGTACAATTAAAAAAAAATCGTTTTTACGTAAGAAATCAGTGGTAATGACAGACCGTATACCTGTGAATATCTCTCGCTGTTAGTTTAGCATAAACATTCCATAATATGAACATGTGATAAAGCAGCTAGTTAAAAGTTGGGAGGCTGCAAAATAATAAGTATTTAGATGGAAGCTCGCACGGGGGTTCTACTTTGGCACGAAATTCAAATATACTGTTTGTAGCGCCCTCCCACGCAGTGACCGTATATTATGTTATCTGTATCATATTTAACTTTTAGCAGTTGAACTGATAAATATATTTTTAAATTATTACAAATATTTAAATATGAACTTATATACATGTATGAATATACATATTTAATAAAAATATTTAATGTTAAAATGGCAGTTTATTTTTTTTACACCTCATACTTGAAATTGTTTTGAAATTTCCATTCACGTTGGTCACTTTTGTTTAATCTTTAAAAACAGTAGTGCAATCCAACTGAATGGACATTTCAAAACAGTTTAAAACTAATTTTGGATTTAAATTTATAAGCCGGTAATGCAGGGCAACTGCAACGTGGCTACAGTCGATAATACAGGTTTCTAATTTTATGGCAATAGTTCCGGTCCCTGCGTGGGATGGCCGTTTTCAAAATAAAAAGCACAGAGTTGACACTCTTAACCTTTCTCTATGGAAGCTCGTGTGTCAAAAATGAATAACACAGCAACTAACAGTTTGTCACTGTTTTGTATAGTTTTCGGGGTGAATTTCATGCAAGAGTAAAAACGTAAGTTCTTGCAAATATAACAATTTTGTTAAATATTGTCTGTTTTTAGAAAATAATTAATATTTGTTACAGCGCCACCTCCTAGCGGGAAGTCTAACAAACTGGACTAATATTTTGTTTCTGCACTAGATGCCACTAGACGTACGATCTTTAAAAAATCGTTTTTACATGAAAAGTCAGTGGTAACGACAGCCAGTAAACCTGTGAATATCTCCCGCTGTTAATTTAGCACAAAAATTCCTATAATATAAACATGTGATAAAGAAGCAAAGCAAAGTTTGTGAGGTTGCAAAATGATAAGTATTTAGATGGAAGCTCGTGTGCCAAAAATGAATAACACAGCAACTAACAGTGTGTCACTGTTTTGTATAGTTTTTGGGATGAATTTCATGCAAGAGTTAAAACGTAAGTTTCTGCAAATATTACAATTTCGTTAAATATTGTCAATTTTTAGAAAACAATAAATATTTGTTACAGCGCTACCTCCTAGCGGGAAGTCTAACAAACTGGGCCGGTCTTAGGCTAATATTTTGTTTCTGCACTAGATGTCATTAGACGTACGATCTCTAAAAAATCGTTTTTACATGAAAAGTCAGTGGTAACGACAGAGAATATACCTGTGAATATCTTCCGCTGTTAATTTAGCACAAAAATTCCATAATATGAACATGTGATAAAGCAGCCAGTTAAAAGTTGGGAGGCTGCAAAATGATAAGTATTTAGATGAAAGCTCGTGTTTCAAAAATGAATAACACAGCAACTAACTGTGTGTCACTGTTTCGTACAGTTTTTGGGATGAATTTCATGCAAAAGTAAAAACGTAAGTTCCTGCAAATATTACAATTTCGTTAAATATTGTCAGTTCTTAGAAAATAATTAATATTTATTACAGCGCCACCTCCTAGCGGAAAGTCTAACAAACTGGACTAGTAATGGCCTAATATTTTGTTTCTCCACTAGATGTCATTAGACGTGCGAGCTTTAAAAAATCGTTTTTGCATGAAAAGTCAGTGATAACGACAGACAGTATACCTGTGAATATCTCCCGCTGTTAATTTAGCACAAAAATTCCATAATATAAACATGTGATAAAACAGCAAAGCAAAATTTGTGATGTTGTAAAATGATAAGTATTTAGATGGAAGCTCGTGTGCCAAAAACGTACAATACAGTCAACTAACAGTTTGTCACTGTCTCGTATGGTTTTCGGATAAATTTCTTGCAAGAGTAAAAACCGTAAGTTCCTGCAAATATATCAATTTTGCTAAATATTATCAGTTTTTAAAAAATAATTAAAATTTATTACAGCGCCATCTTCTAGGCGGAATGTCTAACAAACTGATCAGGTCTCTAATCTGATATTGTGTTTCTGCACTAGATGTCACTAGACGTACGATCTTTAAAAAACCGATTTTACATAAAAAATCAGCGGTAACGACAGACAGTATACCTGTGAATATCTCCCGCTGTTAATTTAGCACAAAAATTCTATAATATAAACATGTGATAAAGCAGCAGGTTAACAGTTGGGAGGCTGCAAAATAATAAGTATTTAGATGGAAGCTCGTGGGCCAAAAATTAATAACACAGCAACTAACAGTTTGTCAATGTTTTATATAGTTTTCAGGGTGAATTTCATGCAAGATTAAAAACGTAAGTTCGTGCAAATATAACAATTTCGTTAAATATTGTCAGTTTTTAGAAAATAATTAATATTTATTACAGCGCCACCTCGTAGCCGGAAGCCTAACAAACTGAACGGGTCTTGATCTAATATGACGCTTGTACACTAGATGTCACTAGACGTAGGATATTTAAAAAATCGTTTTTACACAAAATATCAGTGGTAGGGACAAACAATATACTTCAATTTCAAAGCTTGGAGTCCGCATAATGCTGTGAGTACATTAAAATACTCTCCATGCCAATTTGAACTTCACAAAAACTGTCTGCTTCCAATTCAGAAAATTGCGTAGGTTTCCTTTCGAAATAAAATTATCGAAAATGTGACAGCAGTCGGTAATTGTTAACGTAAAAATTTATCAATTTTTCTTCAATATAATCTATCGAGAAAATTTATCTGTATGAGAGCACTACATCTTAATGAAATGAAATGAAATCTTAGAATTTATAGAGAAACGTCCAAGTTATCTACGATAAAATTCTATTTTCATGAAAAATTATACGAGCTTTGAGTTAACATTTGAAATTTCCAGAAAAAAAATTGCTGAATTCATAGAGAAATTCAGATTCTGCAATCGAAAACAAAATATTAATTCGAGAGGGAAGAAAAGTGATAATTGAAATTCTCCCAAGCTCTGACAACTAAGTAGAGTTACCAACTGTCCAGGATTGGCTTGGATAGTGTGGCATTGCCCTGGATAGTTCGAAATTGGCTTAGATAGTCCAGGATTGGCCTCAATAGTCCCTGATTAGCCTGGATCGTTCAGAATTGACCTAGATTGTCTAGAATTGGCCTAGATCGCCTAGGATTGATCTAGATCGTCCATAATTGATCTAGATCGCCCAAGGTTGGCCTAAATTGTTCAGAATTGACCTAGATTATATAGGATTTGCCTGGATCGTTCAGAATTGACCTAAATTGTCTAGGATTGGCCTGGATCGCCTAGGATTGGTCTGGATAGCCCAGGATTGACCTAGATCGCCCAGGGTTGACGTGGATTGTTCAGAATTGACCCAGATTGTCTAGGATTGGCCTGAATCGCCTAGGATTGGTCTGGATCGTCCAGAATTGATCTAGATCGCCCAAGGTTGGCCTAAATTGTTCAGAATTGACCTAGATTATATAGGATTTGCCTGGATCGTTCAGAATTGACCTAGATTGTCTAGGATGGGCCTGGATCGCCTAGGATTGGTCTGGATAGCCCAGGATTGACCTAGATCGCCCAGGGTTGACGTGGATTGTTCAGAATTGACCCAGATTGTCTAGGATTGGCCTGAATCGTCTAGGATTGGTTTGGATCCCCCAGGATTGATCTAGATCGCCCAAAGTTGACCTAAATTGTTCAGAATTGACCTAGATTATATAGAATTTGTCTGGATCGTTCAGAATTGATCTAGATTGCCTAGGATGGGCCTGGATCGCCTAGGATTGGTCTGGATAGCCCAGGATTGACCTAGATCGCCCAGGGTTGACGTGGATTGTTCAGAATTGACCCAGATTGTCTAGGATTGGCCTGAATCGCCTAGGATTGGTCTGAATCGTCCAGTATTGATCTAGATCGCCCAAGGTTGGCCTAAATTGTTCAGAATTGACCTAGATTATATAGGATTTGCCTGGATCGTTCAGAATTGACCTAGATTGTCTAGGATGGGCCTGGATCGCCTAGGATTGGTCCGGATAGCCCAGGATTGACCTAGATCGCCCAGGATTGACCTAGATCGCCCAGGGTTGACGTGGATTGTTCAGAATTGACCCAGATTGTCTAGGATTGGCCTGAATCGCCTAGGATTGGTCTGGATCCTCCAGGATTGATCTAGATCGCCCAAGGTTGGCATGATTTGTTCAAAATCGACCTAAATTATATAGGATTTGCCTAGATCGTTCAGAATTGACCTAGATTGTCTAGGATGTGCCTGGATCGCCTAGGATTGGTTTGGATAGCCCAGGATTGACATAGATCGCCCAGGGTTGACGTGGATTGTTCAGAATTGACCCAGATTGTCTAGAATTGGTCTGGATTGCCCAGGATTGGTCTGGATCGCTCAGAATTGGTCTGGATCGCCCAGGGTTCGTCTGGATTGCCCAGGATTGACCTAAATTGCCCAAGATTGGCCCGGATTGTTCATAATTGACCTAGATAGTCTAGGACTGGCCTGGATCGTCAAAGATTGACCTGGATCGGCTAGGATCGGTCTGGATCGTCCAGGATTAATCTGCATCGTCCAGGATTGACTTAAGTCGTCCAGGATTGACCTGAATCGCCCAGGAATGTGAGTCATCAAGAATTCAGATTGAATAATAAAAAAATACTAAATACTTTTGGGCGCTATTGTACGTCACGAAATTTTAAATTTACGAAGTATTTAAAACGATTGAAAGGATTTGTGAGGATACATACTAATTTGATTCAAAGTAAAGAGCCAATTTGATAAATTTTATGTCGAATTTATGGAAGGTACACTTCAGATCGAAGCTTGTTGAAAGTTACATAATCAATTTGGAAGCTTATAAAAGGATCGGGTTAAAAAACCCTTCTAAACATGTAAATAGACGGGACGATACTCGCTTTTGATGAAAAAAGTCTAGTTTTAATGTTTTATTAAAAGAAAAGCTCGAAGTTGTTTGGTTCAATTTATAGTTCAAGCGCAGTAGGAAATTACTTCAATTTTCCGTTTGAAATGAGGCCAGAGATTCATAATCAGACGTTATTGGGAAAATAAACGTGAACATTTGAATAAATCGTGCATTAGAGGAAAACTTGCGCGTTCTATGTACTTTCCAGATTTGTAATCGATCGCTAGTGCAAATAAGATGCACAAATTATCAGAGTAACTATCAGTCGATAAAAATAAAATGTATTAATGGTCACGTTGCTGGAAACATGTCCTATATAAATTGTATTTTGCGCTGAAATAACCCCGAGCGGATTTGAAACCTCTTTTGATATTTTATCAGATTTAATTACGAATGGGTCGATTCGTTTGTCACGGAGCCGATTACATGAACGCCATTTAATCTGCAACTTTGCCAACTCTGGGTAACTAATTTAAAACATGCTCATTCGTTCATTTTTCAGCTGTTGTTTGTTTTTCCATGATCACGGTTTTAATTTGGTTACTGAGGATTAACAACGATAATTACTTTTGTATGCTTTGAATTAAAATAATGTTATATGAACCAAGTATCGTTCGATTACATTCTCCAAACCTGCAATGGATTATGAAATCCATTGCAGGTTTGGAGAATCAAATGATACTTGGTTCATATAACATTATTTTAATTCAAAGCATACAAAAGTAATTATCGTTATTAATACTTTCGTGATTTTTATGAGAAAATTGTACAAAATTTCTCTACTAATTAACTCCAAACAAACTCAATTTTTTACTCAAAAAATTGTTTCTTGTTGACCTAATTCAACGTAGCTAATCTTTAAAAAATAGACAGTTGCGCTTTTCGTTTCTCAAAGGAGTAAAATCTCATAATTTAAAGATTAATTCCAGATGAAGCTTGTTTCAGTTCTTGGGGTAGATCAAAGCGTGAGGTAATTAAAAGATACGACAAAATAACATACCAGCGATTTTCGAGTCGTATGCTACGCCGACGCCGCAAATTCCGTTGTCTCTGGCGGCTGCCACCTCTCCGGCGCATCTGGTGCCGTGGCTGCGAAAAATTTACCCAAATTTGAGTCGAAAAACGAGCAGTTTCGTTCGTACTCACCTGTTGAACCAATCGTCTGTAAATCGAGGGTACGGAAAGGGGTCGTTGCTGCTGAAATCGTAACTCGCTTTGGCATTCTGTAACAACAAAGATGTTGAGATTTCACGTCATTTATGACAACGTTGGAACTTACGTAGTTGAATTTTAAATCAGGATGCATGTAGTCCACCCCTGAAATCACAGAGAAATTGTTAGAAAATCGTTAAATTGTTGAGGGTTGGTAAAGGAATTAAACAATTTGGAAAAAAAGCTAACCTTGAGTCAAATCCCTCAAAACTTCGAGTTTAAAGTTGATATTTCGAAATTAAAGTTAAGCTGCAAAACCCAGCAATCTAGATTTTGAAGATTGAGTAAAATTCGAGTCAAAAAAGTCAAAATTTCTAGAAAAAAAACTCGAAATTTGGCGAAAATTCAACCTCAATAGCGAAGCTTCGTAACTTTTCTTTTACGAAATTTCGACTTAACAAATTCCGAGTTTAAGTTGCGAAAAATAAAAATCTAATTTTGTTTGGTAATAATTTTGAAATTCAGACGAATTTCGATTTTAAAGTGTCAAAATTCCTAGAAAAAGTCGAAACTTGACGTCGAAACTTCGTTCCTAAAGTTTTGTAACTTTTTTTACAAAATTTCGATTTTTTAGAATCCGGAGTTAAGCTGCGAAACCCAGAAACCTAGATTTTGAAGTTTTGAGCAAAATTCGAGCCAAAAAAGTCAAAATTTCTAGAAAAAAACCTTAAAATTTGGCGAAAATTCAACCTTAATGGCGAAGTTTCGTAATTTTTCTTTTACGAAATTTCGATTTTACAAATTCCAAGTTTAAGTTGCGAAAAATAAAAATCTAGATTTGTTTTGTAACAATTTTGAAATTCAGACGAATTTCGAGTTTAAAGTGTCAAAATTTCTTAGAAAAAAGTTGAAGTTTAACGTCGAAATTTCGACTACAAAGTTTCCTAACTCTTCTCTTACGAAATCTCGATTTTTCAGAATCCGGAGTTACGCTGCGAAACCCAGAAATTTAGATTTTGAAGATTTGAGCAAAGTTCGAGCCAAAAAAATCAAAATTTCTAGAATAAAACTCGAAATTTGGCGAAAATTCAACCTCAATGGCGAAGTTTAGTAACTTTTCTTTTACGAAATTTCGACTTTACAAATTCCGAGTTTAAGTTGCAAAAAATAAAATTCTAGATTTGTTTTGTAATAATTTTGAAATTCAGACGAATTTCGATGTTAAAATGTCAAAATTCTTAGAAAAAGTCAAAATTTAACGTCGAAGTTTCGATCCCAAATTTTCGTAACTTTTTTTTACGAAATTTCGATTTTTTAGAATCCGGAGTTAAGATGCGAAACCCAGAAATCTAGATTTTGAAGTTTGAGCAAAATTCGAGCCAAAAAAATCAAAATTTCTGGAAAAAAACTCGAAATTTGGTGAAAATTCAACCTCAAGGGCGAAGTTTAGTAACTTTTCTTTTACGAAATTTCGACTTTAACAAATTCCGAGTTTAAGTTGCGAAAAATAAAAATCTAGATTTGTTTTGTAATAATTTTGAAATTCAGACGAATTTCGATTTTAAAATGTCAAAATTCTTAAAAAAAGTCAATATTTGACGTCGAAATTTCGATCCCAAAGTTTCGTAACTTTTCTCTTGCGAAATCTCGAGTTTTCAGCATCCGGAGTTAAGTTGCGAAATCCAAAAATCTAGATTTTGTTGTTCGAGCAAGTTTCGAGTCAAAAAAGTCAAAATTTCTAAAAAAAAAACTCGAAGTTTGTCGAAAATTTAATCTTAATAACGAAGTTTCGTAACTTTTTTTTTACAAAATTTCGACTTTACAAATTCCGGGTTTAAGCTGCGAAATCTAAAAATCTAGATCTCTTTTAAAATAATTTTGAAATTTGAGAGAATTTCGAGTTTAAAGTGTCAAAATTCTTAGAAAAAAGTTGAAGTTTAAGGTCGAAATTTCGACCACAAAGTTTTGTAATTTTTTTGTACGAAATTTCGACCCCAAAGTTTCGTAACTTTTCTTTTACGAAATTTCTACTTTTCAAAATCCGCAGAAACCTAGATTTTGAAGTTTGAGCGAATTTCGAGGCAAAAAAAGTCAAAATTTCTAGAAACAAACTCGAACTTTGGCCAAAATTCAATTTCAATAGCGAAGTTTCGTAACTTTTCTTTTACGAAATTTCGACTTTACAAATTCCGGGTTTAAGCTGCGAAATCTAAAAATCTAGATCTCTTTTATAATAATTTAGAAATTTGAGAGAATTTCGAGTTCAAAGGGTCAAAATTCTTAGAAAAAAGTTGAAGTTTAAGGTCGAAATTTCGACCACAAAGTTTTATAATTTTTTTGTACGAAATTTCGACCCCAAAGTTTCGTAACTTTTCTTTTACGAAATTTCTACTTTTCAAAATCCGCAGAAACCTAGATTTTGAAGTTTGAGCGAATTTCGAGGCAAAAAAAGTCAAAATTTCTAGAAACAAACTCGAACTTTGGCGAAAATTCAATTTCAACAGCGAAGTTTCGTAACTTTTCATTTACGGAATTTCGACTTTACAAATTCCGAGTTTAAGCTACGAAATCTAAAAATCAAGATTTTTTTCTATAATAATTTCGGAAATTAGAGAGAATTTCGAGTTCAAAGGGTCTAAATTCTTAAAAAAAAGTTGAAGTTTAAGGTCGAAATTTCGACCACAAAGTTTTGTAATTTTTTTATACGAAATTTCGACCCCAAAGTTTCGTAACTTTTCTTTTACGAAATTTCTACTTTTCAAAATCCGCAGAAACCTAGATTTTGAAGTTTGAGCGAATTTCGAGGCAAAAAAAGTCAAATTTCTAGAAACAAACTCGAACTTTGGCCAAAATTCAATTTCAATAGCGAAGTTTCGTAACTTTCCTTTTACGAAATTTCGACTTTACAAATTCCGGGTTTAAGCTGCGAAATCTAAAAATCTAGATTTCTTTTATAATAATTTTGAAATTTTGAGAGAATTTCGAGTTTAAAGTGTCAAAATTCTTAGAAAAAAAGTTGAAGTTTAAGGTCGAAATTTCGATCCCAAAGTTTTGTAATTTTTTTGTACGAAATTTCGACACCAAAGTTTCGTAACTTTTAAAATTCGACTTATTTCTCGAAATTTCGAGTTTAAAAGTCGAGTAATTTCTCGAAATTTCGGGTTAAAATTCGACTTATTTCGAGACTAAAGGGTCAAAATTTCTAAAAAAAAGTCATAGTTTAACCTAGAAATTTCGAAATTGGATTGAAAATATCTACTAAAAACACGATATTTGGAAATAAGCGAAATTTAGAGTTTACAATTCGATTTATTTCTCGAAATTTAGAGTTTAAAATTCGACTTATTTCGTGACTAAAGGGTCGAAATTTCTAAAAAAAAAGGTCGTAGTTCAACGTAGAAATTTCGAAATTGGACTAAAAATTTCCACTAAAAGTACAATATTTGGAATAGGGTGAAATTTCGAATTTAAAATTCGACTTATTTAGAGACTAAGGGGTCAAAATTTCCAAGAAAAAAAGGTCGTAGTTTAACGTAGAAATTTCAAAAATTGGACAAAAAATTTCCACTGAAAATACGATATTTGGAAGAGAGTGAAATTTCGAGTTTAAAATTCGACTTATTTCTCGAAATTTCGAGTTTAAAAGTCGAGTAATTTCTCGAAATTTCGGGTTTAAAATTCGACTTATTTCGAGACTAAAGGGTCAAAATTTCTAAAAAAAAGTCGTAGTTTAACCTAGAAATTTCGAAATTGGATTGAAAATATCTACTAAAAACACGATATTTGGAAATAAGCGAAATTTAGAGTTTAAAATTCGATTTATTTCTCGAAATTTAGAGTTTAAAATTCGACTTATTTCGTGACTAAAGGGTCGAAATTTCTAAAAAAAAAGGTCGTAGTTCAACGTAGAAATTTCGAAATTGGACTAAAAATTTCCACTAAAAGTACAATATTTGGAATAGGGTGAAATTTCGAATTTAAAATTCGACTTATTTAGAGACTAAGGGGTCAAAATTTCCAAGAAAAAAAGGTCGTAGTTTAACGTAGAAATTTCAAAAATTGGACAAAAATTTCCACTGAAAATACGATATTTGGAAGAGAGTGAAATTTCGAGTTTAAAATTCGACTTATTTCTCGAAATTTCGAGTTTAAAAGTCGAGTAATTTCTCGAAATTTCGGGTTTAAAATTCGACTTATTTCGAGACTAAAGGGTCAAAATTTCTAAAAAAAAGTCGTAGTTTAACCTAGAAATTTCGAAATTGGATTGAAAATATCTACTACAAACACGATATTTGGAAATAAGCGAAATTTCGAGTTTAAAATTCGATTTATTTCTCGAAATTTAGAGTTTAAAATTCGACTTATTTCGTGACTAAAGGGTCGAAATTTCTAAAAAAAAAGGTCGTAGTTCAACGTAGAAATTTCGAAATTGGACTAAAAATTTCCACTAAAAGTACGATATTTGGAATAGAGTGAAATTTCGAGTTTGAAATTCGACTTATTTAGAGACTAAGGGGTCAAAATTTCTAAGAAAAAAAGGTCGTAGTTTAACGTAGAAATTTCAAAAATTGGACAAAAAATTTCCACTGAAAATACGATATTTGGAAGAGAGTGAAATTTCGAGTTTAAAATTCGACTTATTTCTCGAAATTTCGAGTTTAAAAGTCGAGTAATTTCTCGAAATTTCGGGTTTAAAATTCGACTTATTTCGAGACTAAAGGGTCAAAATTTCTAAAAAAAAGTCGTAGTTTAACCTAGAAATTTCGAAATTGGATTGAAAATATCTACTACAAACACGATATTTGGAAATAAGCGAAATTTCGAGTTTAAAATTCGATTTATTTCTCGAAATTTAGAGTTTAAAATTCGACTTATTTCGTGACTAAAGGGTCGAAATTTCTAAAAAAAAAGGTCGTAGTTCAACGTAGAAATTTCGAAATTGGACTAAAAATTTCCACTAAAAGTACGATATTTGGAATAGAGTGAAATTTCGAGTTTAAAATTCGACTTATTTAGAGACTAAGGGGTCAAAATTTCCAAGAAAAAAAGGTCGTAGTTTAACGTAGAAATTTCAAAAATTGGACAAAAAATTTCCACTGAAAATACGATATTTGGAAGAGAGTGAAATTTCGAGTTTAAAATTCGACTTATTTCTCGAAATTTCGAGTTTAAAAGTCGAGTAATTTCTCGAAATTTCGGGTTTAAAATTCGACTTATTTCGAGACTAAAGGGTCAAAATTTCTAAAAAAAAAGTCGTAGTTTAACCTAGAAATTTCGAAATTGGATTGAAAATATCTACTACAAACACGATATTTGGAAATAAGCGAAATTTCGAGTTTAAAATTCGATTTATTTCTCGAAATTTAGAGTTTAAAATTCGACTTATTTCGTGACTAAAGGGTCGAAATTTCTAAAAAAAAAGGTCGTAGTTCAACGTAGAAATTTCGAAATTGGACTAAAAATTTCCACTAAAAGTACGATATTTGGAATAGAGTGAAATTTCGAGTTTAAAATTCGACTTATTTAGAGACTAAGGGGTCAAAATTTCTAAGAAAAAAAGGTCGTAGTTTAACGTAGAAATTTCAAAAATTGGACAAAAAATTTCCACTGAAAATACGATATTTGGAAGAGAGTGAAATTTCGAGTTTAAAATTCGACTTATTTCTCGAAATTTCGAGTTTAAAAGTCGAGTAATTTCTCGAAATTTCGGGTTTAAAATTCGACTTATTTCGAGACTAAAGGGTCAAAATTTCTAAAAAAAAGTCGTAGTTTAACCTAGAAATTTCGAAATTGGATTGAAAATATCTACTACAAACACGATATTTGGAAATAAGCGAAATTTCGAGTTTAAAATTCGATTTATTTCTCGAAATTTAGAGTTTAAAATTCGACTTATTTCGTGACTAAAGGGTCGAAATTTCTAAAAAAAAGGTCGTAGTTCAACGTAGAAATTTCGAAATTGGACTAAAAATTTCCACTAAAAGTACGATATTTGGAATAGAGTGAAATTTCGAGTTGAAAATTTGACTTATTTAGAGACTAAGGGGTCAAAATTTCCAAGAAAAAAAGGTCGTAGTTTAACGTAGAAATTTCAAAATTGGACTAAAAATTTCCACTAAAATTACGATATTTGGAATAGAGTGAAATTTCGAGTTTAAAATTCGACTTATTTCTCGAAATTTCGAGTTTAAAATTCGACTTATTTCTCGAAATTTCGAGTTTAAAATTCGACTTATTTCTCGAAATTTCGAGTCTAACATCGAGATTTGAGGATTGCAGCCAAGATTTTGGTTCTAGGAGAGAGACATTTTAACACTATTACGACGATTTAGGCTGAAAAGTCTTGAGAGTAAGAAAAAAGTTTGTTCTACTTTTTTCACAAAATTTGTAGTTCGAAGTCGAAATTTCGGGCCTAAAGTTGAAATTTTCAGAAAAATAAAAAGAGAAATTTAAGGATTATGGTCTGTGCGTGTGATTTTGGTATTATGATAAGGGATTTTCCCTGGATTTTCCAAAATACGTGTAAAAACTTCTTTAGGTGCGTTGAGGAAGCTTTGATAGGTTTCGTGTCACCATCACGCTAATGCGCGTCGCCATCACGCTAATGCGCGTCACCATCACGTTAACAACAAATACGTTAAAAGCTGACTATGTAAAAATTTGTTTGTAAAGTTTTCACTTCTGTTGGCAGCCCCAAAGTTCCCAAATTTTTATGCTTACCGTCGTCCATGATGGCGGTCGTTATGTTTTTCCCGGTGACCCCTTGAGCCCAGGCGGCTTCGACGTTTAAATCCAGCTTGGATTTACCCCCGTTTTGTCCCGTATTTTTGAGGTACCATTGAAACGGAAAATAGGGATCCGTTGGGTCCCGATGGGGCATCATGTGTTGAACTAAATTCTCCACCTTCAGTGGCTTATAGCCGCGTTTCACCCTCACGAAGGCCGGTTGCTGAACGGCCGAATGAATCTGAAAACGCAATTTACATGTAGCTAATTAGAGATAGATAAAATAGCGCCCCTTTCGGCGTTTTGCGTCAGTGGCGCGCTTGAAAAGCAATTTAATTAAGGAGGTTTCGTTCTAGTTTTCATTTTAACTCGCGTTGAGGGTAAATATTGGATTTAGAAGCGTTTAATTACATTTTAATTGTAGTTTTAAGAACCAACTACGTAGAGAGTGTAGAGAATAAAAACAAGTTGCACTAAGTACGAGATAACGAAATATACTCACCAGTGGATCCACTTTTAATTTTCGCATATGAGGTATGCTCCTCCTGGTGCGAGCCGCTGGGAGTCCATGGTTGATAAAATGGTACTCTGTTTTGGAGCCCAATAGCTGCAAAAAGTAGAAAAGTTGGCCAAAGTAACGAAATTTTGGGTTATTATACGAGTGGGCAACAAATTGGTCAATTTTTCGAAATAATCATTCATTAATTTAGGGCCTAGAAGTTTTAAGGTTGCCCCTAATTGGGTTGAAATGAATTTTATATTCAATTTACGTTCGCAAAATCATTTAAACACAAAAAAATTGGCTACAATACGTAAATATGTAAATTTTAGAGTGGATTTGGCAGCAGATTTCTTGTGGAATTTTTAAAATCGAATTGCTATGAGTGTGATGCTGTCTACATTGGTCAGACACGGTCTAATTTCTATGACAGGTACAGGGAACCTTCAAAATAAACAACTAGAAAGATCGAATTTTGTAAAACATTTGTTACATCCAGATTAGAGACATACGAACGCAAAATAGGTAGAAGCTTGACACATTTGCAATAATATTTGAAAATTTTGCTTGTCCTTAAAAAAATATTTTTTTTAAAGCAATAGAAAGTTTAAACAATTTACAATAACGACAAGCTAATAAAACTTGACGTAATGTAAATCTTTACCCAATTTTTTTGAATATTTGAAGCCACATCAAGCTAAAAGCAGTCAATTAATACTAAAACTTAAATAAAATAATTATCTAGTGACAACTTCATTTTATAAAACATATTTTTGTTTATTTATTACATATATGTTATAAAGACGTAACTAAATTCAATTAGAATATTTTGTTTTACTTTTGTATTGAAATACAAATCTTGTCCCCTTGAGAGAGATGACAGATGTATCTCTCTGAAGACAGCTTGGCTATCGAAACGTGTTAAAGCAACCTTTGTTGTGTTTTTTAATCTTTTTTGGTTTCAGGGGACAAGTTCTGTATTTCAATTTTTAAAGATAACCAAGGACAAGTCCGTTCCACCAAAATTACTTTTGTATCATATTTTTTTTTTAAAAAAAAGGCAACTCTGACACCAAAAGATTTAATCTCAAGCTGCCACATACGCTCCTAATCTGATAACCAACGTTGCGTTTCCTACGCCAAAAGCGACGTCATTTTCAGCCTGAAAAAGCTCGTCAGTTACCGTTTCTAATAAAATCATCAATTCCAGAAACCGTGGACGTCGCATCTGCGTTACGTGTAAACAGCTGTTCACTCACCGGTCCTACGTTGACGAATCCATGGCGTTGGGCCACCTGATGGGCCTCGCGGGCGTCGACGTCGCGCTTGAATCGCACCAG
The DNA here is from genome assembly GCA_028583605.1 of Dastarcus helophoroides. Taxonomy (NCBI): domain Eukaryota; kingdom Metazoa; phylum Arthropoda; class Insecta; order Coleoptera; family Bothrideridae; genus Dastarcus; species Dastarcus helophoroides. Next base: position 16,899,278 of record CM053337.1, on the reverse strand, counting down.
AAACGAATTACTGAAAACGTCGACGGTGGAAGTCGCTTGACCAGCCCAACACAATACGACCAAAAGGTTCAAGGGCCTCCACGAAAGAGGCATCGTCAGCTTCGCCTCTGGTTCGCAACTGAAGCGATCAACGACGCGCCTGAGACGACGACGACGACGACGACGACGACGACGACGGCGAACATCGACGCTGACGTCACGCGCATTGATTTTCCGCGGAAAAGGACGGAGTAGGGTCATAGGTTATGTATGAGGAATGAATGAAAGTTGCCATGTACCAATGTAAACTAATAAAGACGTTTTTAGCTCGGTTGATTGATGGGGAAATGTCAAAATGCCAAGCGGACGATCGCTGCTGCAAGGATAATTAAAAGCTAAAAGAAAAAAAAAAAGATACAGAGAATAACGAAGCATTTTCAGTCCCTAAACACTTTATATTTGTTGTGTTATCCACGAATGCTTTGTCTGTGTCTGTAGGCGGAACTTCACGATAATTATTCATTAATTTGCTACCTACTTTCTATTTTCAGACCAAGTAGGTGCTGTGGTAAAAAAAATTGCGATAATAAATGCACACATACACAAAAAAAGAGAATTTTGTGCATTTTTCTACCACACAAATTTGAAATTTTGAGAAATAAATCCAAATGTCGAAAAAGAGTCAAACTTTCTAGTTTAAAGCAAAAAAAGTCACAAAAAAATTCAAAATTTTGGATGTAAAGTCGAAATTTCGATTTATTATCGAAATTTCGAGAAAAAAGTCAAAATTTTCAGTTTTAAGCCGAAATTTCGAGAAAAAAGTCAAAATTTCGAGAAAAAAGATCAACATTTCGAGCTTAAGGTCAAAATTTATAGGATAAAGTCGAAATTTTGAGAAAAAAAATGAAATTTCGAAAAAAAAGTTGAAATTTTTGGTTTAAGGTCAAAATTTAATATAAAAGTCGAAATTTCGGGAAAAAATCTAAATTACTTCAAGCAAAAAGTCAAAATTTTCAGTTTAAAGCCGAAATTTCGAGAGAAAAGTCTTAATTTCCAGAAAAAAATTAGTATTTCGAGAAAAAAACAAAATTTTGAAGTTAAAGTCAAAATTTTGAGAAAAAAAATTAAATTTCGAGAAAAAAGTCTAATTTTCGAAAAAAAAAAAGTTCGAAATCTTGAGCTTAAGGTTGAAATTCCTAGATTAAAGTCGAAATTTTGAGAAAAAAGCCGAGATTTCGAGAAAAAGTCGAAATTTCGAATGTAAGGTCGAAATTCCGAAATTAAAGTCGAGGTTTCGAGGAAGAAGTTGAAATTTCGAGAAAAAAGTCAACATTTCTAGTTTAAAGTCGAAATTCCGAGATTAAAGTCAAAATTTCGAGAAAAAATTTGATAAAAAATCAAAATGTCGAAAAAAAGTTTAATTTTCTAGTTTAAAGTCGAAAAAAAAGTGTAGAAAAAAGTCAAAATTTTGGGTTTAAGGTCGAAATTCCGATATTAAAGTGGAAATTTCGAGAAAAAGTCTAAACTTTAAGAAAAAAGTCAACATTTTTAGTCTAAAGTCGAAATTTTGAGAAAAAAGTCGAAATTTCCAGAAAGCTCAAAATTTAGAGAAAAAAGTAAAAATTTTGAACTTAAGGTCGAAATTCATAGATTAAAGTCGAAACTTCAAGGAAAAATCCAAAAATCCGAGATTAAAGTCCACATTTTAATAAAAAAGTCGAAACTTCTAAAAACAAGTCACAATTTTCAGTTTAAAGTCAAAATTTTGAGAAAAAAGTCAAAATTTCGAAAAGAAAATCACAATTTTGAGGCTAAGGTCAAAATTCATGGAATAGGGTCGAAATTTTGAGAAAAAAGATAAAATTTCGAAAAAGAAGTCGAAATTTGGAGTTTAAGGTAGAAATTCCTAGATTAAAGTCGAAATTTCTAGGAAAAACCCAAAATTCCGAGATTAAAGTCGACATTTCAAGAAAAAAGTCGAAACTTCGAGAAAAAAGTCACAAGTTTTAGTTTCAAGTCGAAATTTCGTGAAAAAAGTCAACATTTCGAGAAAAAAAGTCAAAATTTCGAGTCTAAGGTCGAAATTCATAGATTAAAGTCGAAATTTCGAGGAAAAAGCCGAAATTCCGAAATTAAAGCCGACAGTTTAAGAAAAAAGTCGAAACTTCCGGAAAAAAATTCATAATTCTTAGTTTAAAGTCGAAATTTCAAAAAAAAAATCGACATTTCGAGAAAAAAGTCTAAATTTAGAGAAGAAACTTGAAATTTCGAGAAAAAAACCGAAATTTCTAGAAAAGTGTCGAAATTTCGAGGTTGAATTTCTTAGATTAAAGACAAGATTTCGAGAAAAAAGTCAAAATTTCGAGCTGAAGGTTGAAATATCTAGATTAAGGGTCAAAATTGCGAAAAAAATTTAAAATTTTGATTTCAACGTCGAAATTCCGAGATTAAAGCGGAAATTTCGAAAAAAAAGTTATAATTTAGAAAAAAAAAGTCTAAATTTCTAATTTAAAGTCGAAAGATCGAGATAATAGTCGAAATTACGAAAAAAAGTCGAAATATCTAGTTTAAAGTCGAAATTTTTAGATGAAAGTCGTAATTTCGAGGAAAAAAACGACATTTGAAGAAAATACTCGAAAATTTTAGTTTAAAGTCGAAATTTTGGAAAAAAGTCAAAATTTCAAGACCAAATTCGAAATTTCGAGAAAAAAGTCGAAATTTAGGGAAAAGAGTCAAAAATTGTAGTTTAAAGTCGAAATTTCGACATGAAAGTCAACATGAAAGTCGAAATTTCGAGAAAAAAGACGAGATTTCGAGAAAAAAAGTTGAGATTTTGAGATAAAAGTCGAAATTTTGAGAAAAAAGTCAAAATTTGGAGAAAATAGTCGACATATCGAGAAAAAAGTCGAAATTTTGAGAGAAAAGTCGAAATTTAAACAAAAGTCAAAATTTTTAGTTTAAAGTTGAAATTTTGAGAAAAAGGACGACATTTCTAGAAAAATATCGAAATTTTGAGCTTAAGGTTGAATTTCCGAAATTAAGGTCAAAATTTCGAAAAAAAGTCAAAATTTCGAGATCAAGGTCGAAATTTCGAGATAAAAGTCGAAATTTCGAAAAGAAAAGTTAAAATTTCGAGTTCAGGGTCGAAATTTCGAAATTAAAGTCAAAATTTCCAGAAAAAAGTCAAAATTTAGAGAAAAAAGTCTAAATTTCTAGTTTAAAGTCGAAAGTTCGAAATAAAAGTTGAATTTCCTAAATTAAGGTCAAAATTTCGAAAAAAGGTCAAAATTTCGAGATCAAGGTCGAAATTTCGAGATAAAAGTCGAAATTTCGAAAAGAAAAGTTAAAATTTCGAGTTCAAGGTCGAAATTTCGAAATTAAAGTCAAAATTTCCAGAAAAAAGTCAAAATTTAGAGAAAAAAGTCTAAATTTCTGGTTTAAAGTCGAAAGTTCGAAATAAAAGTTGAAATTTCGAGAAAAAAGTCGAGATTTCGAGAAAAAAGATGAAATTTCGAGAACAAAGACGAAATTGCTAAGAAAAAAGTTTCTTAAATCGATGTTTTTTCTACGCCTTCGTATCACAAGTTGAAATTTTGAGTTTATTCTCAAAGTTAAGAATTTTAAATTCGAATTTCGACTGTCAACTTGAAACTCAGGTTTTTTTTATAAATTCCGAGTTGGCTATTTTGATCTTCATTGCAGTTTTTCTTCCGAAATTTCAAATTCAAACTATAAACTTTCGTCTATTTTCGAAATTTCTTCCTAAAACTCGATATTTTTTACACAAGTTTAATGTTAAAAATTTGCACTCTTTTGTCAATATTTCGTATTTAATGATTTTTTTTAAAGCGCATAAAGTTTTTATTTTAAATTACCATTTTCCCAAAAATTTTCAAATTTTAATTTAAAATTAAACCTTGAATTCGTTTTGGAAATAATTCTTTATTTAAATTTCGTTATAAGCTTGAAAAAGTGTTCAGATTTATTCGATAAATTTTCAATTTGAATTCAAAATGTCAAATTTTAACATTTTGTTTTTAAAACGAAAAATGCGAATTCTTTTTCAAGGCATCTTTACTTTCAAGATTTCTAAAAAAATTTATTAATTACATTTTCATTATTTTATTTTTTTATTTTTAGAAATTACGTTGAAATACAAATCTTGTAACCAGGAAAAATTAAAAAACACAACAGAGGTTACTCTAACGCGTTTCGAAAGCAAAGCTATCATCTTCAGAGAGATACTGTATCTCTCGATCGAGATAACCAACTCGGAATTTAAAAAAAAAACCTGCATTTTAAGTTGATAGACGAAATTCAAAGTTAAAATTCTTCATTTTGAGAATAAACTCAAAATTTCAATTCGTGGTACGAAGGCGTAGAAAAAACATCGATTAAATAAACTTTTTTCTTAGAAATTTCGACTTCTTTCTCGAAATTTCATCGTTTTTCTCGAAATTTCCACTTTTTTCTCGAAATTTTGACTTTCTTCCGAAATTTCGACTTTAAACTAGATGTTTAGACTAACTAAAATTTTAAAGTTTTTTTTTCAAATTACGTTTTTTTCTCGAAATTTCATCCTTTTTCTCCAAATCTTGACTTTTCTCTCGAAATTTCGAATTTTATCTCAAACTTTCGACTTTAAACTAGATATTTAGACCCCTTTTCTCCAAATTTTGACTTTTTTCTGGAAATTTCGACTTTAATTTCGAAATTTCGTCCTTGAATTTGAAATTTTCATTTTTTGTTTTCGAAATTTCGACTTTTATCTCGAACTTTCGACTTTAAACTATAAATTTAGACTTTTTTTTTATCTAAATTTTGACTTTTTTCTCGAAATTTCGACTTTAATTTCAAAATGTCGATCTTGAACTCGAAATTTTAATTTTTTTTTTTAAATTTCATCCTTTTTCTCCAAATTTTGACTTTTCTCTCGAAATTTCGAATTTTATCTCAAACTTTCGACTTTAAACTAGATATTTAGACCCCTTTTCTCTAAATTTTGACTTTTTTCTGGAAATTTCGACTTTAATTTCGAAATTTCGTCCTTGAACTCGAAATTTTCATTTTTTGTTTTCGAAATTTCGACTTTTATCTCGAACTTTCGACTTTAAACTATAAATTTAGACTTTTTTATCTAAATTTTGACTTTTTTCTCGAAATTTCGACTTTAATTTCGAAATGTCGATCTTGAACTCGAAATTTCAATTTTTTTTTTGAAATTTCGACTTTAATCTCGGAATTTCGACCTTGACCTCGAAATTTTAACTTTTTCTCCAAATTTCGACTTTAATCTAGGAAATTTAACCTTTTAAGCTCCAAATTTCGACATTTTTCCCTAAATCTCGTCTTTTTTCTCGAAATTTCGACTTTCATCTCAAAATTTTGACGTTAAACTAGAAATTTCGACTCTTTTCTCGAAACTTCGAATTTTTATTCAAAATTTCGATTTTTTTCTTTATATTTGGACTTTGGTCTCGAAATTTTGACCTTTATTTCCAAAATTTCGACTTCAAACTAAAATTTCCGAGTATTTTCTTCAAATTTCGTCTTTTTTCTCGAAATTTCGACTTTCATCTGAAAATTTTGACTTTAACTAGAAATTTCGACTTTTTTCTCGATATTTCGACTTTTATCTCAAATTTTCGACTTTAAACCAAAAATTTAGACTTTTTTTTCCAAATTTTAATTTTTTTTTCGAAATTTCGACTTTTATCTCGGAATTTCGACCTTGAAATTGAAATTTTAAATTTTTTTTCGAAATTTCGACTTTAATCTAGAAATTTCAACCTTCAGCTCGAAATTTCGACTTTTTTCTCGAAATCTCGTCTTTAATGTAGGAAATTCAACCTTAAGCTCGAAATTTCGACATTTTTGTAGAAATCTCGTATTTTTTCTCTAAATTTCGAGTTTCATCTCAAAATTTTGACGTTAAACTAGAAATTTCGACTCTTTTCTCCAAACTTCGAATTTTTTCTCAAAATTTCGACTTTTTTCTTTATATTTGGACTTTGGCCTCGAAATTTTGACCGTTTTTTCCAAAATTTCGACTTCAAACTAAAATTTCCGAGTATTTTCTTCAAATTTCGTCTTTTTTCTCGAAATTTCGACTTTCATCTGAAAATTTTGACTTTAACTAGAAATTTCGACTTTTTTCTCGATATTTCGACTTTTATCTCAAATTTTCGTCTTTAAACCAAAAATTTAGACTTTTTCTCCAAATTTCAATTTTTTTTTCTTCGAAATTTCGACTTTTATCTCGGAATTTCGACCTTGAAATCGAAATTTTAAATTTTTTTTCGAAATTTCGACTTTAATCTAAAAATTTCAACCTTCAGCTCGAAATTTCGACTTTTTTCTCGAAATCTCGTCTTTAATGTAGGAAATTCAACCTTAAGCTCGAAATTTCGACATTTTTGCAGAAATCTCGTCTTTTTTCTCTAAATTTCGAGTTTCTTCTCTAAATTTTGACTTTTTTCTCGAAATTTCGAGTTTAACCTCGAAATGTCGATCTTGAACTTGAAATTTCAATTTTTTTTGATTTTAATCTAGAAATTTCAGCCTTAAGCTCGAAATTTCGACTTTATTCTCGAAATCTCGTCTTTTTTCTCGAAATTTTGACTTTAAACTAGAAATTTCGACTCTTTCCTCCTCTAGATTTCGATTTTTTTTTCAAAATTTTGACTTTCAACTAAAAATTGTGACTTTTTTGTGAATTTTGACCTTAGACTCGAAATTTCGAAACTTTTCTCAAAATTTCGACCTTAATCTAGAAACTTCAAACTTATAAGCTCAAAATTTCGGCTTTTTCCTCGAAATTTCGACTTTAATCTATGAATTTCGACCTTAGGCTCTAAATTTTGGTTTTTTTTCTCAAAATTTTGACTTTTTTTTCGAAACTTCGATTTTTTTTTTAAATTTTGACTTTAAACTAAAAATGGTGACTTTTTTCTGGAAGTTTCGACTTTTTTCTTAAAATGTCGACTTTAATTTCGGAATTTCGGATTTTTCCTTGAAATTTAGACTTACATCTATGAATTTCGACCTTAGGCTCGAAATTTTGACTTTTTTTCACGAAATTTCGACTTAAAACTAAAACTTGTGACTTTTTTCTCGAAGTTTCGACTTTTTTCTTAAAATGTCGACTTTAATCTCGGAATTTTGGGTTTTTTCTCGAAATTTCGATTTTAATCTAGGAATTTCGACCTTAAACTCGAAATTTCGTCTTTTTTCTCAAAATTTCATCTTTTTTCTCAACATTTTGACCCGATTCTATAAATTTTTGACCTTAAGTTTAAAAATTTGACTTTGTTTTTAGAAATTAGACTTTTTTTCTCGAAATTTTGACTTTTTTCTTCGAATTTTGACTTTAAATTGAAAATAGTGACTTTTTTTCGAAGGTTTCGACTTTTTCCTAAATACGTCTTTAATCTTGTTTCTTTAGAACTTGTGTCTAGAATTACGACCCGTAAACTCGAAATTTCGACTTTTTTCCTCGAAATTCATCTTTTTTCTCCATAATTTCGATTTTTATTTATGAATTTTGACCTTTAACTCAAAATTTAACTAATTTTCGAAATTTTGGACTTTTCTTCTCAAAATTTCGACCTTTTTTCTCGAAATTAGACTTCATCTGACAATTTTGACGTAACTAGGAAAGTTCGACTTTTTTCTCGATAGCTTGTCGACTGTTATATCAAATTTTCGACTTAAACCAAAAATTTAGACCTCTTTTTTTTTCCAAATTTTATTTTTTTTCGAAATTTCGACCGTTTATCTCGGAATTTCGACCTTGAAATTGAAATTTTAAATTTTTTTTCGAAATTTCGAAACTTTAATCTAGAAATTCAACCTTCCAGCTCGAAATTCGACTTTTTTCTCGAAATCTGTCTTTAATGTAGAAATTCAACATAAGCTCGAAATTTCGACCATTTTGTAGAAATCTCGTTATTTTTCTCTTAAATTTCGAGTTTCATTACTCAAAATTTTGACGGTAAACTAGGAAATTCGAAACTCTTTTCTCCAAACTTCGAATTTTTTCTAAAATTAGATTTCTTTTTTTCTTATATGGGCGACTTTGGCCTCGAAATTTTGACGTTTTTCCAAAATTTCGACCTTCAAACTAAACTTTCGATTATTTCTGTCAAATTCGTTCTTTTTTCTCGAAATTTCGACTTTCATTCTGAAAATTGACTTTAAACTAGGAAATTTCGACTTTTGTTCTCCGTATTTCGACTTTTATCTCCAAAATTTTCGTCTCTTTAAACCAAAAATTTAGACTTTTTCTCCAAATTTCAATTTTTTTTTTCTTCGAAATTTCGACTTTTATCTCGGAATTTCGACCTTGAAATCGAAATTTTAAATTTTTTTTCGAAATTTCGACTTTAATCTAAAAATTTCAACCTTCAGCTCGAAATTCGACTTTTTTCTCGAAATCTCGTCTTTAATGTAGGAAATTCAACCTTAAGCTCGAAATTTCGACATTTTGTGCAGAAATCTCGTCTTTTTTTCTCTAAATTTCGAGTTTCTTCTCTAAATTTTGACTTTTTTCTCGAAATTTCGAGTTTAACCTCGAAATGTCGATCTTGAACTTGAAATTTCAATTTTTTTTGATTTTAATCTAGAAATTTCAGCCTTAAGCTCGAAATTTCGACTTTATTCTCGAAATCTCGTCTTTTTTCTCGAAATTTTGACTTTAAACTAGAAATTTCGACTCTTTCCTCCTCTAGATTTCGATTTTTTTTTCAAAATTTGACTTTCAACTAAAAATTGTGACTTTTTTGTGAATTTTGACCTTAGACTCGAATTTCGAAAACTTTTCCTCAAAATTTCGACCTTAATCTAGAAACTTCAAACTTATAAGCTCAAAATTCGGCTTTTCCTCGAAATTTCGACTTAATCTATGAATTTCGACCTTAGGCTCTAAATTTTGGTTTTTTTTCTCAAAATTTTGACTTTTTTTTCGAAACTTCGATTTTTTTTTTAAATTTTGACTTTAAACTAAAAATGGTGACTTTTTTCTGGAAGTTTCGACTTTTTTCTTAAAATGTCGACTTTAATTTCGGAATTTCGGATTTTTCCTTGAAATTTAGACTTACATCTATGAATTTCGACCTTAGGCTCGAAATTTTGACTTTTTTTCACGAAAATTTCGACTTAAAACTAAAACTTGGACTTTTTTTCTCGAAGTTTCGACTTTTTTCTTAAAATGTCGACTTTAATCTCGGAATTTTGGGTTTTTTCTCGAAATTTCGATTTTAATCTAGGAATTTCGACCTTAAACTCGAAATTTCGTCTTTTTTCTCAAAATTTCATCTTTTTTCTCAACATTTTGACCCGAATCTATAAATTTTGACCTTAAGCTTAAAATTTTGACTTTTTTCTCGATATTTTGACTTTTTTCTCGAAATTTTGACTTTTTTCTCGAAATTTTGACTTTAAATTGAAAATAGTGACTTTTTATCGAAGTTTCGACTTTTTTCTTAAAATATCGTCTTTAATCTTGTTTCTTTAGACTTGTTTCTAGGAATTACGACCTTAAACTCGAAATTTCGACTTTTTTCTCGAAATTTCATCTTTTTTCTCATAATTTCGATTTTATTTTAACTAATTTTAACTAATTTTTCGAAATTTTAACTTTCTTCTCGAAATTTCGACCTTTTTTCTCGAAATTATGACTTTAAACTAAAAATTTTGTCTTTTTTCTCGAAGCTTCGACTTTTTTTTCAAATTTTGACTTTAATATCGGAATTTCCACCTTAAACCCAAAATTTCGAATTTTTCCTCGAACTTTCACTCTTTTTCGACTTTAAAGTAGAATGTTTGACTCTTTTCAAAATTTTGATTTTTTAATTAAAATCTCAATTTTTTTCTCGAAATTTCGATTTTAATTTCGGAATTTTGACCTTGAACTTGTAATATCGACTTTTTTCTCGGAATTTTGACCTTAGACTCAAAAATTCGACATTTTCCTCGAAATTTCGATGTTTAAACTAGAAATTTCAACCTTATAAGCTAGAAATTTCGACTTTTTTCTTAAAATGTTGACTTTAATTTCGGAATTTCGACTTTTTTCTGAAAATTTCAACTTTAATCGAACCTTAAACTCGAAATTTTGACTTTGTTATCGAAATTTCTTCTCTTTTTCTTAAAATTTCGACTTTAATTTATAAATTTCGACCTTAAGCTCAAAATTTTGACTTTTTCTCGAAATTTTAACTTTAATATCGGAATTTTGACATTTAGCCCAAAATATCGACTTTTTCTCGACTTCGAATTTAAACTAGAAACTTTCACTCTTTTTCAAAATTTTGATGTTTTTATCTAAACATCAATTTTCTTCTCGAAATTTCTATTTTAATCTCGGAATTTTGACCTTGAACTTGAAATCTCGAACTCAAAATTTCGACATTTTTCTCGAAATTTCGACCTTTTTTTCATAATTTTGACGTTAGACTTAAAATTTCGACATTTTTTTCGAAATTTCAATTTTAATATAAAAATTTCAATCTTATTAGCTCGAAATATCGACTTTTTTCTCGAAATTTTGACCTTTTTCTTGAAGTATCGACTTTAATCTCGGAATTTCTGCTTTTTCCTCGAAATTTCAACTTTAATCTACGAATTTTTGACCATAAACTCGAAATTTCGACTTTTTTTTATTGAAATTTCCTCTTTTTTCTTAAAATGTTGACTTTTTTCTCGAAATTTTGACTTTTTTCTCGAAATTTTGACTTTTTCTGGAAATTTCGACTTTTTTCTCGAAATTTTGACTTTAAACCACACATTTTGACTTTGTTCTTGAAGTTCAGACTTTTTTCTCGAAATTTCGGCTTCTTTCTTAAAATTTTGACTTTTTTTTGGACATTTCGACTTTTTTTTGGACATTTCGACTTTTTTGTCCGAATTTCGACTTTTTTTTTACATTTTTTTGGTTTCAGGGGACAAGATTTGTATTTTAAATTTTGAAGATAACCAAGGACCAGTCCGTTCCACCAAAAAAAAAATTGTCCCTTGAAATCAAGAAAGATTAAAAAACACAACAGAGGTTACTCTAACGCGTTGCGATAGCCAGGCTATCATCTTCAGTAAGTATCTCTCTGAAGATGATAGCTTGGCTATCGAAACGCGTTAGTGTTGTGTTTTTTAATCTTTTTTGGTTTCAGGGGACAAGATTTGTTGTATTTTAGTTTTTAACCGTCTCTCTTTATTCAAAATTGTCTAAAGAGAGACGCGTTAAACAATTTTGGATAAAGGGGTAAATTTATAGTTTTTCGTTACCATCATGCATTACCAACATGCTCCAATACTTCTATTTAGACGCGTTGCACGATTTTGGGTAAATGGGTAAATTTATAATGTTGCGTTATGATCACGCGTGACCATCACGCATTACCAACATGCCTCAAGGTCCACAGTTTATAATACTGCTAACATGCTTTCATTAATATGGTTTAGCGTGACCATCACGCGTTACTAACATTAGAGCATGTTGGTAACGCAAATTAGTGTGATCATGATGCTTTTTCGCGTTTATCACTCGTGATCATCACGCGTGGGCATCAATCGTTACCAACATGCTCCAATGGTAACAGTTTTGATTAAAAAAAAATACACAAATGTTTCGTTTCTTTTTATTCGTCGTGTCACAGTTTAGCATTCCACCAAGTTGGCATAATTACAAACTTTTTGTTTAACATCGAAGTAGAGGCCTTTTTGGCAGGTTTCCTTCAAAGCTACGAACTTGTCCAAGTGTGGTATGCAATAATAGAACACGGCGCAGTCGTTGGGGTCCCTTATTAACTCTTGTTTGGTGCAAAGGTCGTTGGGTGTCAAAGCGGGTTTAGATTCCGTAGACCCACCATATATTACTGAAAAAAAAAAACAAAAATGTTTTCTCAGCTGTCCTACTTCTTTGAAAAATATCATCTTTTTACTGTGTTAAACCGAAAACATTGTGTTTTTGCAAAATTTTTGATTTTTGTTTGTAGAACACTAATAAAAAAAAATCATTATTTTTCCTTTGTATTTATTCAAATTAATTGAAAGTAAAATCATTTCTGAATAGAGTTTTTAGAGAAAAAAAGTCTAAATTTATAGTTTAAAGTCAAAAGTTCGAGATAAAAGCTCAAATTTAGAAAAAAAAGACGAACTTTGAAGAAAAAACTGGAAACTTTTAGTTTAAAGTTGAAATTTTGGAAAAAAAGTCAAAATTTCGAGAAAAACGTCAACATTTCTAAGAAAATGTTTCTTTAATCGATGTCCTTTCTACGTCTTCATACCAGGAGTTGAAATTTTGAGTTTATTCTCAAAATTAAGAATTTTAATTTTGAATTTCGACTGTAAACTTGAAATCCAGGTTTTTTTTAGAAATTCTGAGTTTTTTTTTAAATTTAATCCAAAGGGTAACCCCATTTGCCTTCAAAGCACTGCGAGAGAACACTAATAAAAAAAATCATTATTTTCATTTGTATTTATTCAAATTAACTGAAAGTAAAATCATCTCTGAATAGGGTTTTTAGAGAAAAAAAGTCTAAATTTAGAGAAAAAGTCGAAATTTCGAGAAAAAAGATGAAATTTCGAGAAAAAAAACGAATTTTTAAGAAAAAACTGGAAAACTTTAATTTAAAGTTGAAATTTTGGAAAAAAAATCAAAATATCGTGAAAGAAGTCGAAATTTCTAAGAAAAAAGTTTCTTTAATTGATGTCCTTTCTACACCTTCATAGCACGAGTTGAAATTTTGAGTTTATTCTCAAAATTAAGAATTTTGATTTCGAATTTCGACTGTAAACTTGAAATCCAGTTTTTTTGGAAATTCTGAGTTTATTTTTAGTTTCATCCACTCGCAAAGGGTAACCCCATTATGCCTTCAAAGCACTGCGAGGGAACACTAATAAAAAATCATTTTTTTTGCTTTGTATTGGTCCAAATTAATTGAAAGTAAAATCATTTTTGAGTAGAGTTTTTAATCAGTACCATATTATGATCTGGTATCGTACAATATCAGATTCTTTCGTATGGTATCAGTAGCATCGTAGCTTTGAAACGAGCGTTTCATTTTAAATAGAAGTTTCACAATAAAATCTGACGTGATGGAATTTTTTTCATATTACTCCCGGTTTTCATGAAATTTCTTAACAAATTTAAAAAACTTGGGCAGTTTTTCGGTTACAAACCTGTGATATCCTTATCGGGCACTGTGGTCTTTCCTCTGCTGGTGGTAAAAATTTTCTCTTCTTCTGTCGTTACTCTTCTTTCAGCGGTGGTCAGTCTGGCCACCGTAGTCTGCTTAACCACTGATGTACTTTGGTCCCCCTTTGAATTCTGAAAGGTAAACGTTTTTGACGTTCTGTTCGCTCGAATGTTATCAAATTTACCAAAATGCCGCTAACGACGTTCAGAATCGGGTACTTTTTGCCGCATATTCCCTTCGAATCTTCAGTTTCAATGGACCATATCATCACCCCACCCAAGTTTTGCGATATGGCGTATTTAACCTTAAAATTATCGTAATTAACCATCAAATTATCGTCATTAACCGTCAAGTTATTCTAATTAACTGTAAAATTATTGTATTTAACCGTCAAATTATCGTAATTAACCGTCTATTTATCGTAATTAACCGTCATCTTATCGTAATTAACTGTCAAGTTATGGGTATTAACTGTCAAATTATCGTAATTAATCGTCAAATTATCGTAATTAACCGTCAAATTATCGTAACTAAACGTCAAATTATCGTAATTGCTTGTCAAATTAACCTAATTAACCGTCAAATTATTGTAATTGCCCGTGAATTTATCGTAATTGACCGTAAAGTTATCGTAAGAAACCGTCAAATTATCATAATTAACCATCAAATTATCGTATTTAACCGTCAAATTATTGTAATTAACCGTCAAATTATTGTAATTAACCGTCAAATTATCGCAACTGCCCGTCAAGTTATCCTAATTAACCGTCAAATTATCGTAATTAACCGGCAAATTATTGATTATAACTATCAAATTATCCTAATTAATCGTAAAATTATCGTTATTACCCGTCAAATTATCGTAACTAACCGTCTATTTATCGTAATTAACCGTCAAAGTATCGTAATTAACCTTCAAGTTATGCGTATTAACAGTCAAATTATCGTAATTAACCGTCAAATTATCGTAATTGCTTGTCAAATTAACCTAATTAACCGTCAAATTATCGTAATTGCCCGTTAACTTATCGTAATTGACCGTCAAATTATCGTAATTAACCGTCAAATCATCGTAAGCAACCGTTAAATTATCGTAAAAAACCGTCAAATTATCCTAATTAACCGTTAAATTATCGTAAGAAACCGTCAAATTATCGTAATTAACCTGCAAATTATCGTAAAAAATCGTCAAATTATTGTAATTAACCGTCAAATTATCGTAATAAACCGTCAAATTATCCTAATTAACCGTCAAATTATCGTAATTAACCATCAAATTATCGTAATTAACCGTCAAATTAACCTAATTAACCTTAAAATTATCGTTAGTAACCGTAAAACTATAGTAAGTAATCATAAAGTTATCGTCAAAAATTGAAATACAAATCTTGTTCCCTGAAACCAGAAAAGACCACAGACATCTTTTTTAGTGTCAAGGGACAATATTTGTATTTCAATTTTTAAAGATAACCAAGGACCGATTCGTTCCACCAAAAGTTATTGTAATTAACCTCTTTTTTGTGGTGAAACGGACTGATCCTTGGTTATCTTCAAAAATTGAAATACAGAATTTGTCCCCTGAAACCAAGAAAGATTAAAAAAGATCAAAATTCGGCTTTTTTTTTAGAAATTTCAACGTTTGTACCAACCTTCGATAATTTCTGCTTTTGAAAATTTTACTTTTTTTCTCCACAAATGACTTTCTACAAGTTTATTTTTAAAATTCATCTTTTCTTTCAAAAACTTGCGAATTTTTACAAAATCATTTTTTTTTTACATTTTAGATTATTTTTGATTCGTCTTATACGTGAAAATTATCAATTATCAAAATTCGACGTTTTTTTTAAATCAAAATTTAACTGTATCTGGGAAATTTTGAAGTTTCTCTGAAAATTTTAACTTTTTTTCGCAAATTTCGATTTTTTACAGATTTCTTAAATTTTCTCGAAATTTTGTCCTTTCTGATCAAAATATAACTTTTGTTTTGCTTCAAAATATTA
This sequence comes from Dastarcus helophoroides, assembly GCA_028583605.1. Taxonomy (NCBI): domain Eukaryota; kingdom Metazoa; phylum Arthropoda; class Insecta; order Coleoptera; family Bothrideridae; genus Dastarcus; species Dastarcus helophoroides. Next base: position 16,884,106 of record CM053337.1, on the reverse strand, counting down.
TTTTATTCCAAAAAATTAATTTTTTAAAATAAGTAACAATAAATAATGTTCTTAAAATTTTACTTTCTTTGGGAAATGTCGACGTTTTTTAAAGTTCGATATTCTTCAAGATTATTTTCAAAATTCAAAATCGATTTTACAAATCAGTTTAAAATTCTATTTTTTCTGGAAATTTCGACGCTTTTTTTTCTTAAAATGCGAGTCTTCCACGAAAATTTCGATTTTTTTCGCAAATTTCAAATTTTTTTGACAATTTCGACTTTTTTTTTAATTTGTTTTGTTTCCAGATTTCTCGAATTTTTTTTTACAAAATGCGAATCTTTTTAGAAATTTCGACTTTAACGACATTTTCTATTTATGGAAAATTTCCTTTTTTACTTCAAAAACGACTTTTTCGAAGTTTATTTCCAAAATTCGTTTTTTTATACAAAACCTCACAAATTTGCTCAAAATTCTATTTTTGTTGTTAAAAATTTCAGGTTTTGACGCCTTTTTTCTGTCAAAATTTGACTCCCCCACAAAAATTTTGAGACTTTTTATGCAAAATTTTGACGCTTGTTTGGAAATTATGACTTTTTTTTAGTAATTTTGACTTTTTTTACAATGGCTTTGTTTTCAGATTTTTTTGGTTTTATTTTCAAAATTCGGCTTTTTTTTTAGAAATTTCGACTTTTATATTCAATCTATGACATTTTCTATTGTTAGAAACTTCGATCTTTTTTTTCTAAAAACGACTTTTTCGAAGGTTATTTCCAAAATTCGTCTTTTCTTTTAAAATCTCGCAAATTTGCTCAGAATTTTATTTTTTTCTAAAAATTTCAAGTTTTGACGCCTTCTTCCGTCAAAATTTTGACCCTCGCACAAAAATGTCGAGACTTTTTATGCATAATTTTGACGTTTCTTTCGAAATATTTTTTTTTTTCGAAATTTCGACTTTTTTTAAATTCGTCTCGTCTCCAGATTTCTCCAATTTTTTTCTAGAAAATGCGGATTTTTTTAGAAATTTCGACTTTAATACCAATCTTCAATATTTTCTATTTTTGGAAATTTTGCCTTTTTTTTCTCCAAAAACGACTTTTTCGAAGTTTATTTCCAAAATTCGTCTTTTCTTTCAAAATCTTGCAAATTTGCTCAAATTTATATTATTTTCTGAAAATTTCAAGTTTTGACGCCTTTTTTTGTCAAAATTTGACTCTCGCACAAGAATTTCGAGACCTTTTACGCAGAATTTTGACGTTTCTTTCGAAATATGACTTTTTTTTTCGAAATTTCGACTTTTTTTTGAATTCGCCTCGTCTCCAGATTTATTCAATTTTTTTCTAGAAAATGCGGATTTTTTTTAGAAATTTCGACTTCAATACCAATCTTCGATATTTTCTGTTTTTGGAAATTTTGGTTTTTTTTTCTCCAAAACGACTTTTTCGAAGTTTATTTCCAAAATTCGTTTTTTCATACAAATTTGCAAATTTATTCAAAATTCTATTTTTTTCTGAAAATTTCAAGTTTTGACGCCTTTTTTGTCAAAATTTGACTCTTGCACAAAAATTTCGAGACTTTTTACGCAAAATTTTGACGTTTCTTTCCAAATTATGACTTTTTTTTCGAAATTTCGACTTTTTTCACAATGGCCTTGTTTCCGGATTTCTTTGGTTTTATTTTCAAAATTCGGCCTTTTTTTTAGAAATTTTGACTTTTATGTTCAATGTAGGACATTTTGTTTTTTTGGAAATTTCGATTTTTTCTTCTAAAAACGACTTTTTCGAAGGTTATTTCCAAAATTCGTCTTTTCATACAAAACCTCGCAAATTTGTTCAAAATTCTATTTTTTTCTGAAAATTTCAAGTTTTGACGCATTTTTTTCCAAAAGTTGACTCTCGCACAAAAATTTCGAGACTCTTTATGCAAAATTTTGAGTTTTTTTTTGAAATTTCAACGTTTTTTTCGAAATTTCGACTTTTTTAAATTCCCCTCGTCTCTAGATTTCTCTAATTTTGTTTTCCAAAGTTCGGTTTTTTAATAGAAATTTTGACTTTTATATCACATCTTTGACATTTTTCGCTTCTGTAAATTTCACTTTTTTCTTCAGAAACGATTTTTTCGAAGTTTATTTCCAAAATTCGTCTTTTCTTTTAAAATCTTGCAAATTTTTTCAAAATTCCACTTTTGTCTAAAAATTTCAAGTTTTGACGCCTTTTTCTGTCAAAATTTAATTCTCCTACAAAAATTTCAGGACTTTTTAAGCAAAATTTTGACGTTTCCTTCGAAATTATGACTTTTTTTCAAAATTTCAACTTTTTTTACATTGGACTCGTTTCCAGATTTCTGTGGTTTTATTTTCCAAAGTCGGCTTTTTTTTTAGGAATTTTGACTTTTATATTCAATCTAGGACATTTTCTATTTTTGGAAATTTCGATTTTTTCTTCTAAAAACGACTTTTTCGAAGTTTATTTCCAAAATTCGTATTTTCTTTCAGAATCCTGCAATTTTTCTTAAAATTTAATTTTTTTCTAAACATTTCAAGTTTCTAGGAGTTTTTTTGTCAAAATTTGACTCTCGCAAAAAAAAATATCGAGACTTTTTACGCAAAATTTTGACTTTTATTTGATATTTCAACTTTTTTTTCGAAATTTCGTCTTTTTTAAAATTCGCCTCGTCTCCAGATTTCTCTAAGTTTGTTTTACAAAATTTGGATTTTTAATAGAAATTTTGACGTTTATATTAAATCTTCGACATTTTTCGTTCCTGAGAATTTAACATTTTTTGTTCAAAAATGATTTTTTGGAATTTTGTTTCCAAAATTCATCTTTTCTTTCAAAACTTGCAAATTTACGCAAAATTCTGTTTGTTTATGAAAATTTGAAGTTCTGACGCCTCTTTCTGTCAAAATTTAATTCCCTTACAAAAATTTCTGCAAAAATTTCGAGAAATTTTGCGCAAAATTTCGACTTTTAATTGAAAATTTAGATTTTTTAAATTCGCCTTGTTTTCAGATTTTTTCAGTTTTGTCTTTCAAAATTTGGCTTTAATCGAGAAATTTCGACTTTTATATCAAATCTTCGACATTTTCCGTTGTAGGAAATTTTGCTTTTTTTACTTTAAGAACGACTTTTTCGAAGTTTATTTCCAATTTTCGTTTTTTCATTTAAAACCTTGCAAATTTGTTCAAAATTCTATTTTTTTCTGGTAATTTCAAGTTTTGACGCCTTTTTTTTTGTCAAAATTTAACTTTGGCACAAAAATCTCGAGAGACTTTTTACGCAAAATTGCACTTTGTTCAGCCTAACGTTAAATCACATTTGTTAGTGAATTGTTGGTGAAGTACCTTCTTTTTTTTTGGTGCAACGGACTGGTCCTTGATTATTTTCAAAAATTGAAATACAAATCTTGCTTTAGAGCAACCCTTCTTGTGTTTTTTAATCTTTCTTGCTTTCAGGGGACAAGATTTTTATTTCAATTTTTTTTTTGTATTTCAAAATTTGAAATTTCGAAAATTGAAACACAAATCTTGTCCCTTGAAACCGAGAAAGATTAAAAAATACAACAAAGGTTACTGGCTAACGTGTTTCGATAGCCAAGCTGTCATCTTTAGAGAGATACAGTAGCTTGGCTATCGAAACGCGTTAGAACAACTTTTTTTGTATTTTTTAATTTTTCTTGGTTTCAGAGGAGAAGTATATCAAGTAATTATCCCGATTCAAATAATCATCTTACCTTGATGGCTATAGAACTTGGGTTATCGTATCCCACCCATTGGTTCCCTTTATAGGCGTAAGGTGTTTTAGTGTTGGGGTCCCATTTCACCGTCCATCCACCTTTGAGTTGGAGTTCGCATATCTGTAATCGTGGGTCTTATTTCGAAGTAAAACTTATTTAATTAAATTTATTTCAAACCAAAACTTATTAAACTTATTTCAAAGTAAAACTTATTTCAAAGTAAAACTTATTAAATTAAACTTATTTCAAAGTAAAACTTATTTGAAAGTAAAACTTATTTCAAAGTAAAAGTTATTTTAAAGTAAAATTGGTACATGGGTTACCTCGTTGTAGCCTAACATTCCGCTTTCGGAGGTATAAGGACCTTGGGTACCGCCGGACGTCACTGGGGCTCCTAGGGCTGGATTGTTGGCGTTCGCCAGAGTGAACGAACGTCCATATACGCCCATGCCCATTACGAGTTTTTGGGGATCGGCTCCTCTTTGTATCCAACCTCTAATGGAGGCGTCCTGCAGAGCAAATCAACTTAATCTCACTTCGCTTAGTTTACATTACATACGGACTGGTCTAAGGGAATATGGTTCCATCCTCTCTTATCATAGGAGACTTGAGGGTCATCAAATCAGTTGGGCGTGTTTCTTTTCCGGTAAAAGAAACTTCAAAGTAAAGTTTTTTATTTTTTTGTGATAGTTGAAAATAGTTGGGAATTTTGAGAGCGTGTGGTACCTTAAAAAGTGCTTAATTTTTAGGATTAGGCGTTAGTATCTGTCTGAAGGAGAGAAGAGAGAAAATTTAACTTTTTCTACGAAATTTCGACTTTGAATTCCAATTTTGGTCGAACAGTTGGTTGTCTTCAAAAATTAAAATACAAATCTTGTCCTGTGAAACCAAAAAATATTAAAAACGACAACAAAGGTTGCTCTAATTGTCCCCCGAAACCAAAAAAGATTAAAAAACACAACGAAGGTTGCTCCTTTGTTGTGTTTTTTAATCTTTTTTTGATTTTAGGGGACAATTAGAGCCACCTTTGTTGTGTTTTTTAAACTTTCTTGGTTTCAGAGGACAAGATTTGTGTAAATTTTTGAAGATAATCAAGAACCAGTCCGTTGCACCAAAATCAATGACAATCCCAAATACTATTGGATTTTAGAACGTCATTAGAGTGTTCCCTAGATTTTCTGGGGGACAAGAGAGCAATCTTTGTTGTGTTTTTTAATCTTTTTTTTTTTTTCAGGGGACAAGATTTGTATTTCAAATTTAACAGAAATTCACTTTCAATTATGGACTTCATTTGAAATGTGGTTTAATTGTTTAGAGCAGTGTTCCCAAACTTTCGACATCTGTGTATCCTTTCCATAATTTTTCGCGACGTTGAGAACGCCTCGTTAAAAAATTGCACGCTAACTATGAGGAAGTATGTTTGTCTGTTTATCTACTGAACGTATTAACGAATTTGGACAAAACATCGCTAAACGTATCAACGAATTTGAACAAAACATCGCTAAACGTATCAACGAATTTGAACAAAACATCGCTAAACGTATCAACGAATTTGAAAAAAAACATCGCTAAACGCATCAACGAATTTGAACAAAACATCGTTAAACGTATCAACGAATTTGAACAAAACATCATTCGCGACATGCACAAACTCTTTAAAACTATGCAAGCTGATTGTTTTTACGTTTATTTTGTTACGATTTTGTTACGTTTAACCAAAAACCTAAATTTTAATTTTTGGGGCATCTGAGGACGCCTGGTACAGCGAGTACCCCCACCTGTAACCCTGGAGATACGCGCACCACAATTTGGGAAGTGTTTCCCAAAATGTTTGCCAAAATGTTCCCCAAAGTGTTTCCCAAAGTGTTTTCCAAAGTGTGGTATAGTTTAGAATACTTACGACGGTGAGGGATTTTTGAGACGCTGATAAGTCGACGGCGGATGGGTAAAGGGGTGCATTAGCGCCAGTGACGCCGTCCCAAGCACCGTGCAGATCGTACGCCATCACGTTAATAAAATCTAAATACCTGTAAAAATATTGGTTTTAGTTTCTTTCCCTCTTATTGTGATTCAAGTGTCGGTAGGGTGGAGGTGGTGCAATAAAACGTCTTATTGGGGCCAAAAATGTCACGAATTTGAGGCAATTTTGAGGGGTCACCACTTTTCAGTTATAGAAACACGTATTTACACTATTTTCTATAAAACTAAAGAATAATTTTAAATGGAATCCCGTTCAGCGATAAGTTTGCTTAAAGAGCTTTTAGAGTCATCATTTTTTAGAGTCTTGGGAAATATTGTCAGAATGTTAACATTATGTTAACATAAAGATTTCTCTTCCTAAAGATATCTATCAAAATCATCTTATAGATATATGTTAAATGTCAGTAATCTGACGAATAAAAAAAGTTATCTAAATGTTAACTTTTTTGTGTCTCTTAAAGATATCGCTAAAATGATACCTTTAAGATATCTTTCTGATTTAGGTGCTGTATAGGAGACGATAACGAAGGCTTGCACAGCCGGAGTCAGTACAGGATATGCTTCTTCTGGCTTTGGACCATGTCAAAGTAGTTCTTTAACACGGTCCAATTCCGGAAGAAGTATATCCTATACGGGATACGTTCAATTTTTTAATTTATTGTACAATTTTTAATAAATTTTTGTTAACTAACTAAATCAGAAATCTCTGAAAATTATTAAATGATTATTATTAAAAAAAAAACTGAAAAGACAAATATGCATAGTTTGCTATTTTCTAAATTAAAAAGGATTTAAGGTTGAAGGATCAAAAGCTAGCAAATTTTAAAATGTTCTGTAGTAGAACCAACCATAAGCCCAATAACAACAAATACCATGACATATACACTTTTGGAAAATTTACAGACTAATCTGACAGAATTTTTACTTACTTTGATAAAGCAGGTACATTGTAGGATTGATCGACTGAACTGGCGGCGGCCGCTACAGCAGCTGATAACAATAATCCATGTTTGTCCCATTCCTCTCTCATTTCTCTAAGAAGGGTAACGTAATTTTCCTTTAAAAGAAAATAACTCGTTTATGAATTGAAAGAACACTTCCATGAGTTAATCTGCGAGAATATTTTGGTTTCTGGATTAAATCTAATTCAGTGTCAACACTGAAAATATCCTGATTGGCCTGAATATGTCCTGACTGCTCTGAAGATGTGATGACTAAGCTGAAGGCATCCTGACTGAGCTGAAGACGTCCTGACTGGTCTGAAGATGTCCTGACTGGTCTGAAGATGTCCTGACTGGTCTGAAGATGTCCTGACCGAGCTGAAGACATCCTGACTGAGCTGAAGACGTCCTGACTGACCAGTTCTGACTGAGCTGAAGACGTCCTAATTGAGCTGAAGATGTCCTGACTGAGCTGAAGATGTCCTGACTGGTCTGAAGATGTCTTGACTAAGCTGAAGACATCCTGACTGAGCTGAAGACGTCCTGACTGAGCTGAAGACGTCCTGACTGGTCTGAAGATGTCATGACTGGTCTGAAGATGTCATGACTGGTCTGAAGATGTCCTGACTGGTCTCAAGATGTCCTGACCGAGTTGAAGACATCCTGACTGAGCTGAAGACGTCCTGACTGGTCTGAAGATGTCCTGACTGGTCTGAAGACGTCCTGACTGAGCTGAAGATGTCCTGACTGAGCTGAAGATGTCCTGACTGAGCTGAAGACGTCCTGACTGGTCTGAAGATGTTCTGACTGAGCTGAAGACGTTCTGACTGGTTTCAAAATGTCCTGACTGAGCTGAAGACATCCTGACTGAGCTGAAGACGTCCTGACTGGTCTGAAGATGTCTTGACTGCTCTGAAGATATCCTGACTGCTCTGAAGATGTCCTGACTGAGCTGACAACATCCTGACTGATCTAAAGATGTCCTGACTGCTCTGAAAATGTCTTGACTGCTCTGAAGACGTCTTGACTGGTCTGAAGATGTCCTGACTGAGCTGAAGACGTCCTGACTGGTTTGAAAATGTTCTGACTGAGCTGAAGACATCCTGACTGAGCTGAAGACATCCTAACTGAGCTGAAGACGCCCTGACTGGTCTAAAGATGTCCTGACTGAGCTGAAGAAGTCCTGACTGGTCTGAAGATGTCTTGACTGCTCTGAAGATATCCTGACTGCTCTGAAGATGTCCTGACTGAGCTGACAACATCCTGACTGATCTAAAGATGTTTTGACTGAACTGAAGACGTCCTGACTGGTTTGAAAATGTTCTGACTGAGCTGAAGACATCCTGACTGAGCTGAAGACATCCTAACTGAGCTGAAGACGCCCTGACTGGTCTAAAGATGTCCTGACTGAGCTCAAGAAGTCCTGACTGGTCTGAAGATGTCTTGACTGCTCTGAAGATATCCTGACTGCTCTGAAGATGTCCTGACTGAGCTGACAACATTTTAACTGATTTAAAGATGTCCTGACTACTCTGAAAATGTCTTGACTGCTTTGAAGACGTCTTATCTGGTCTGAAGATGTCCTGACTGAGCTGAAGACGTCTTGACTGGTTTAAAAATGTTCTGACTGAGCTGAAGACATCCTGACTGAGCTGAAGATATCCTAACTGAGCTGAAGACGCCCTGACCGGTCTAAAGATGTCCTGACTGAGCTGAAGAAGTCCTGACTGATTTGAAGATGTCTTGACTGCTTTGAAGATATCCTGACTGCTCTGAAGATATCCTGACTGAGCTGACAACAGCCTGACTGATCTAAAGATGTTTTGACTGAACTGAAGACGTCCTGACTGGTTTCAAAATGTCCTGACTGAGCTGAAGACATCCTGACTGAGCTGAAGACATCCTAACTGAGCTGAAGACGTCCTGACTGGTCTGAAGATGTTCTGACTGAGCTGAAGACGTCCTGACTGGTTTCAAAATGTCCTGACTGAGCTGAAGACATCCTGACTGAGCTGAAGACATCCTAACTGAGCTGAAGACGCCCTGACTGGTCTAAAGATGTCCTGACTGAGCTGAAGAAGTCCTGACTGGTCTGAAGATGTCTTGACTGCTCTGAAGATATCCTGACTGCTCTGAAGATGTCCTGACTGAGCTGACAACATCCTGACTGATTTAAAGATGTCCTGACAGCTCTGAAAATGTCCTGACTGCTCTGAAGACGTCCTGAGTGCTCTGAAGATATCCTTACTGCTCTGAAGATGTCCTGACTGAGCTGACAACATCCTGACTGATCTAAAGATATCCTGACTGCTCTGAAAATGTCTTAACTGCTCTAAAGACGTCCTGACTGGTCTGAAGATGTCCTGATTGCTCTTAAGACGTCCTCAAAAGATGTCCTCAGTGATCTGAGAACATCTTCACATACCAAACGTGTAGACCACCTTATCTTAAAGTGGATTCAATCCAGAAACCAAGAACTTTTGCTTTACTATTTAGGAGTCAAGTTACACAGATTGCGATGCGGATAATTAAGATGGCATCACTCACTCTTACCTTGTCAGCTGGAGAGCCACCGCGCTGCCCAGGATACTCCCAATCCAAATCGAAACCATCGAATCCATTCTTGATGACGAAATCTCTGGCGCTTTGGATGAATGTCGCCCTTTTGGTAGCATCGGCTGCGATAGCGGAATACTTAATGGAACCTTCGTTCCAACCACCAACAGCGATCATGGTCTTCAAGTTTGGATTCTGTTGCTTCAACGAGTTGACTCGCGCGATATTTTCTGCACAAAATCGAAGTCTAATGAAACTGTGAAGTTACTTTTCTTTTTTAGTTAGTTTAGTTTTCGTTTAGTTTAGTTGATTTAGTTTAGTTTATTTAGTTTAGTTTTCATTGAGTTTAGTTTATTTAGTTTAGTTCTCGTTTAGTTTAGTTTATTTAGTTTAGTTTTCGTTTAGTTTAATTTTCGTTTAGTTTAGTTTTCGTTTGGTTTGGCTCTTGTTTAGTTTAGTTTTCGTTTAGTTTAGTTTAGTTTTCGTTTGGTTTGGTTTTCGTTTAGTTTAGTTTTCGTTTAGTTTAGTTTTCGTTTGGTTTGGTTTTTGTTTAGTTTAGTTTTCGTTTAGTTTAGTTTTCGTTTAGTTTAGTTTTCGTTTAGTTTAGTTTTCGTTTAGTTTAGTTTTCGTTTAGTTTAGTTTTCGTTTAGTTTAGTTTTCGTTCGGTTTAGTTTTCGTTTGGTCTAGTTTTTAATTTTTCTTGGTTTCAGAGAAATCTAAATTTTAAGAATAAATTTGCAATTTCGAGAACAAGACGAATTAAAAAAAAACTCCCAATTTTCAGATAAATTCGAATTTTGAGAAAATTGGTAAAATAATTTCGAAAGAAAATTCCAAGAAAATTTCCTGAAGTGTTGAACTTTAAAAAAATGTCAAAGTTTCCCAAAAAAAGCAGAAAAAGATTAAAAAAACATCTTTTTTAAAAACAATCTTTCTTGGTTTCAGGGGACAAGTTCTGTATTTCGATTTTTAACATTTTGAAACCCAAAACAAATTTAAAAACATGAAATTTTTAAACAATTTTGAATCTTTTGAAAAATTGCGAAATTTCGAAAAGAGAAATTGTAAGAATAAACCGGATACTTAGAAAAAATTGTTGAAATTTAAAAAAGTCGAAGTGTTTCAGAGAAGAAGAAAAAAGTGAAATTTTAGGAAAAATTTCAAGAAAAAAGTCAAAATTTTAAGAAAAGATCGACATTTCGACAAAAAATTTACAATTTTCTAGAGAAAGTTAAATTTTAGGAATAAATTTGAAATTTCGAAAACAAAACGATTTAAAAAATCCAAATTTTAGATCAATTCGAATTTTGAGAAAATTGGTAAAATAATTTCGAAAGAAAATTACAAGAAAATTTCGAGAAGTGTTCAACTTTAAAAAAATGTTAACGTTCCCCAAAAAACGCCGAATTTTGAGAAAAAGGAAGAGATTTCGAAAGAAATTGGGAAAAATGAAGAGATTTAAAAAAAACGACGAATTCATTTTTTTTTTAAATGAATTCGTCTAATTCGAAAATGGGAGAAAGTTCGAAAAATACGAATTTATCGAAAGCTTTCAAAAAAGGCGAAATTTTAGGGAAAAAAAAACGTCGAATTTCGACAATAGTTTGAAATTTGGTGGAACGAACTGGTCCTTGGTTATCTTCAAACATTGAAATACAGAACTTGTCCCCTGAAACCAAGAAAGATTAAAAAAACATCTTTTTTAAAAACGATCTTTCTTGGTTTCAGGAGACAAGTTCTGTATTTCGATTTTTAACATTTCAAAACCCAAAACAAATTTAAAAACATGAAATTTTAAAACAATTTCGAATCTTTTGAAAAATTGCAAAATTTCGAAAAGAGAAATTGTAAGAATAAACCGGAAGCTTAGAAAAAATTGTTGAAATTTAAAAAAGTCGAAGTGTTTCAGAGAAGAAGAAAAAAGCGAAATTTTAGGAAAAATTTCAAGAAAAAAGTCAACATTTTAAAAAAAGATCGAAACTTCGACAAAAAATTTACAATTTTCAAGAGAAAGGTAAATTTTAGGAATAAATTTGAAATTTCGAAAACAAAACGATTTAAAAAATCCAAATTTTAGATCAATTCGAATTTTGAGAAAATTAGTAAATTAATTTCGAAAGAAAATTACAAGAAAATTTCGAGAAGTGTTCCACTTTAAAAAAATGTTAACGTTCCCCAAAAAACGCCGAATTTTGAGAAAAAGGAAGAGATTTCGAAAGAAATTGGGAAAAATGAAGAGATTTAAAAAAAACGACGAATTCATTTTTTTTTAAATGAATTCGTCTAATTCGAAAATGGGAGAAAGTTCGAAAAATACGAATTTATCGAAAGCTCTCAAAAAAGGCGTAATTTAAGGGAAAAAAAACGTCGAATTTCGACAATAGTTTGAAATTTGGTGGAACGGACTGGTCCTTGGTTATCTTCAAACATTGAAATACAGAACTTGTCCCCTGAAACCAAGAAAGATTAAAAAAACATCTTTTTTAAAAACAATCTTTCTTGATTTCAAGGGACAAGTTCTGTATTTCGATTTGTAACATTTTGAAACCCAAAACAAAGTTAAAAACATGAAATTTTAAAACAATTTCGAATCTTTTGAAAAATTGCAAAATTTCGAAAAGAGAAATCGTAAGAATAAAGTGGAAGCTTAGAAAAATTTGTTAAAATTTAAAAAAGTCGAAGTGTTTCAGAGAAGAAGAAAAAAGTGAAATTTTAGGAAAAATTTCAAGGAAACAGTCAAAATTTTAAAAAAAGATCGAAACTTCGACAAAAAATTTACAATTTTCAAGACAAAGTTAAATTTTAAGAATAAATTTGAAATTTCGAAAACAAAACGATTTAAAAAATCCAAATTTTAGATCAATTCGAATTTTGAGAAAATTAGTAAATTAATTTCGAAAGAAAATTACAAGAAAATTTCGAGAAGTGTTCAACTTTAAAAAAATTTTAACGTTCCCCAAAAAACGCCGAATTTTGAGAAAAAGGAAGAGATTTCGAAAGAAATTGGGAAGAATGAAGAGATTTAAAAAAAACGACGAATTCATTTTTTTTTTAATGAATTCGTCTAATTCGAAAAATGGGAGAAAGTTCGAAAAAAAAAGAATTTATCGAAAGTTCTCAAAAAAGGCAAAATTTCAAGAAAATTTTAAGAAAAGTGCTCGAGATCTAATTAAACTGTGACATTACTTTTCTTTTAGCTTAGTTAGTTTAGTTTTTGTTTAGTTTAGTTTATTTAGTTTAGTTTTCGTTTAGTTTAGTTTATTTAGTTTAGTTTTCGTTAAGTTTAGTTTATTTAGTTTGGTTTTCGTTTAGTTTATTTAGTTTAGTTTTTAATTTTTCGTTGTTTCAGGAGGAGATTCGTGCATCAATTTACAAAGTTACTTACTCAGACCGAATTCCAACCAATCGTCCAGAACTTTAATGTTGCCGTTGGTTTCTACCCCAAGGAACGTGTAAATGAGATGAGTGCAGAGAAAGGGGTTGATATCTTCAGCCACGAATTTGCCGTTGCCGTTCCTGTAATTCGCCCAACTTCCATAGTAACAAACGACCTTATCTAAAAAAGAAATCGAGGATGTTTATGTAAAAAAAAAATTCGATCATTTCGAATGTCTGTCTTGTCAGTTGGGTTTTGGTTTGGTCTTGAAACCCCATTTTTTTTTGGGAAATGAACTGGTCCTTGGTTGCCTTCAAAAAATTGAAATACAAATCTTGTTCCTTGAAACCAAAAAAGATTAAAAAACACAACAGAGGTTGCTCTAACGTGTTTCGATAGCTAAGCTATCATTTTCAGAGAGATACTGACCAAAACGCGTTAGAGCAATTTTTTTTGTGATTTTTAATCTGTTTTGGTTTCAAGGGACAAGATTTGTATTTCAATTTTTGAAACCCAAAATAAAAAATGGGTTCGTTTTTATCACGGAAAACTGTCAAACCTAATCGTATATATAGTTGAAATTTTCTTGGATTTTTGGGTTTTTACTAGACAATGTGAAACCTAAGCTAGCTAAAAATAAATGGGAAAATGTGTTTGTCGTCCTTATGTTTGTTGGCTTTTCACGGTTCAAGTACTGAACTGATTTCAATGAAAATTAGTATAGAACTTTCTTGAAACCAGAGATAGGATTTGTTGGCTTTTCACGGTTCAATTACTGAACTGATTTCAATGAAAATTAGTATAGAACTTTCTTGAAACCCTGGCTTTTCACGGTTGATTTACTGAACTGATTTCAATGAAAATTAGTATAAAACTTCCTTGAAATCCTGGCTTTTCACGGTTTATTTACTGAACTGATTTCAATGAAAATTAGTATAAAACTTTCTTGAAACCAGAGATAGGATTTGTTGGCTTTTCACGGTTGAATTACTGAACTGATTTCAATAAAAATTAGTATAGAACTTCCCTAAAACCCTGGCTTTTCACGGTTCATTTACTGAATTAATTTCAATGAAAATTAGTATACAACTTCCTTGAAATCCTGGCTTTTCACGGTTCATTTACTGAACTGATTTCAATGAAAATTAGTATAAAACTTCCTTGAAACCAGAGATAGGATTCGTTGGCTTTTCACGGTTCAATTACTGAACTGATTTCAATGAAAATTAGTATAGAACTTCCTTGAAACCCTCTGGCTTTTTAGGGTTCATTTACTGAACTGATTTCAATGAAAATTAGTATAGAACTTCCCTGAAACCCTGGCTTTTCACGGTTCATTTACTGAATTAATTTCAATGAAAATTAGTATACAACTTCTTTGAAATCCTGGCTTTGCACGGTTCATTTACTGAACTGATTTCAATGAAAATTAGTGTAAAACTTCTTTGAAACCAGAGATAGGATTTGTTGGCTTTTCACGGTTCAATTACTGAACTGATTTCAATGAAAATTAGTACAGAACTTCCTTGAAACCCTCTGGCTTTTTAGGGTTCATTTACTGGACTGATTTCAATGAAAATTAGTATAGAACTTCCCTGAAACCCTGGCTTTTCACGGTTCATTTACTGAATTAATTTCAATGAAAATTAGTATATAACTTCTTTGAAATCCTGGCTTTGCACGGTTCATTTACTGAACTGATTTCAATGAAAATTAGTGTAAAACTTCCTTGAAACCAGAGATAGGATTTGTTGGTTTTTCACGGTTCAATTACTGAACTGATTTCAATGAAAATTAGTATAGAACTTCCTTGAAACCCTCTGGCTTTTTAGGGTTCATTTACTGAACTGATTTCAATGAAAATTAGTATAGAACTTCCCTGAAACCCTGGCTTTTCACGGTTCATTTACTGAATTAATTTCAATGAACATTAGTATACAACTTCCTTGAAATCCTGGCTTTTCGCGGTTCATTTACTGAACTGATTTCAATGAAAATTAGTGTAAAACTTCCTTGAAACCAGAGATAGGATTTGTTGGCTTTTCACGGTTCAATTACTGAACTGATTTCAATGAAAATTAGTATAGAACTTTCTTGAAACCCTCTGGCTTTTTAGGGTTCATTTACTGAACTGATTTCAATGAAAATTAGTATAGAACTTCCCTGAAACCCTGGCTTTTCACGGTTCATTTACTGAATTAATTTCAATGAAAATTAGTATACAACTTCCTTGAAATCCTGGCTTTTCACGGTTCATTTACTGAACTGATTTCAATGAAAATTAGTGTAAAACTTCCTTGAAACCAGAGATAGGATTTGTTGGCTTTTCACGGTTCAATTACTGAACTGATTTCAATGAAAATTAGTATAGAACTTCCTTGAAACCCTCTGGCTTTTTAGGGTTCATTTACTGAACTGATTTCAATGAAAATTAGTATAGAACTTCCCTGAAACCCTGGCTTTTCACGGTTCATTTACTGAATTAATTTCAATGAAAATTAGTATACAACTTCCTTGAAATCCTGGCTTTTCACGGTTCATTTACTGAACTGATTTCAATGAAAATTAGTATAAAACTTCCTTGAAACCAGAGATAGGATTTGTTGGCTTTTCACGGTTCAATTACTGAACTGATTTCAATGAAAATTAGTATAGAACTTCCTTGAAACCCTCTGGCTTTTTAGGGTTCATTTACTGAACTGATTTCAATGAAAATTAGTATAGAACTTCCCTGAAACCCTGGCTTTTCACGGTTCATTTACTGAATTAATTTCAATGAAAATTAGTATACAACTTCCTTGAAATCCTGGCTTTTCACGGTTCATTTACTGAACTGATTTCAATGAAAATTAGTGTAAAACTTCCTTGAAACCAGAGATAGGATTTGTTGGCTTTTCACGGTTCAATTACTAAACTGAATTCAATAAAAATTAATATAGAACTTCCTTGAGAACCGAGATAGAAAATAGACTCTTTTTTAACACGAAAAACTGTTTCAGATGCTTCCAAAGTAATATTATATCCAGAAAATCTAGGGAACACTCTAATAACGTCCTAAAATCCAATAGTGTTTGGGATTGTCATTGATTTTGGTGCAACGGACTGGTTCTTGATTATCTTCAAAAATTTATACAAATCTTGTCCTCTGAAACCAAGAAAGTTTAAAAACATAACAAAGGTGGCTCTAATTGTCCCCTAAAATCAAAAAAAGATTTAAAAACACAACAAAGGTGGCTCTAATTGTCCCCTAAAATCAAAAAAGATTAAAAAACACAACAAAGGTTGGTCCTTTGTTGTATTTTTTAATTTTTCTTGGTTTCAGGGAACAAGAGAGCAACGTTTGTTGTGTTTTTTTATTTTTTGGGTTCAAGGGACAATGAGAGCAATCTTTGTTGTGTTTTTTAATCTTTTTTAGTTTCAGGGGACAAGATTTGTATTTTTTTTGTCATTGATACTCGATACTGTAGTAATTTCGTGGGGAAAGTGGTGATACACAATAAGTTCCTAAATATTACCTGTTGTGACACAGCAAACTATTAAAATAAATGTTAAAACCGTAATAAAAATATACTTTAATCTTTTGATACATTTTTGTTGTTATAATTTATAATGTGACGGGCTTACGCTGATAAATGTTTTGATAAGCTAATCGGGAATACAACGTAGTTAGGGAAATGTGCTTATATACGTCAGATAAGAGAGAAAATGTAGCAATTATGTCGTCTTTTTTTCATAATAATCAGTAGCAGCTCGTAACCAAAACTAAAGGGGGTGCTGCGACAATGTTTAGCTTTTTAAAATTTTTAAGATTTCGACATTTTCAAAACGTTACTTTTTCCAATTAAATCTTTGACCTAAAAGAAACGATTGCTTTCAAACTTGAACTATTGAAATTTTCGACTTTTTTTCGAAACTTTACCTTTTCCTGTATTTGAAAATTCTAATTTTTTTCTAGTCAGACATTTTTTGAAATCTTTTAATGACATTTTCGACTAATATTTCGTTAAATTTCGATTCCATTTCAAAACTTCGACTTTTTTTCAAAATTTCGACTCTTTTTGAAAGGTTTACTTTTTTTAAAAATAAACTTTTCAAAAAATTCTTTATATAAAATGTTTAGAGAAAAACACAAAAAAAGCAAAATTTCGTAGAGAAAAAATCGAAATTTGGAAAAAAATTTGAAATATCTTTGCAAAGGAGACGAAATTTTTTGTTTTTTTACAAAATGTTGACATTTTTATAGAGCTTTCAGGGTTTTTTCCAGACATTTAAATGTTAAATAAAATTAAAAAACAGACATTTGTTGTCAAAACTACAAAATGAAATGGACTTGAAATTGTTAAAGTGTCGTGAAGAAACTTGACATTTTTGAAGCCAATTAGAGGAACACAAAGAAAAATCGAGAGAAGTTATAATTTCTAAAAGAAATTTTAAAGAACGACACTTTCAGGAAAAATGGAAATTTGGAGAAAATTTCTTTTTATAAAATTTTTAAGAAAAATGAAAACTTTGCTGAAAAAAGTACATTTTTTCTTGAAATTTCAATATTTTTCCCAAAGTTTTCTTATTTTTATGCAAATTTGAAGTTTATTTTCCCTTAATTTCAACCTAATAATTTTCAGTTTTTTATCAAAATTATAAAATAAAATGAATTTTAAAGTATCAAAATTTTGTTAAACAATTTTTAATTTCCAAAACAAATTAGAGAGAAATCAAAATTCCTACAAGAAAAAATATTTTAGAGAGAAAATCTCCTGGAAAAGTTGAAATTTCAAAAAAAATTCTTTGTATAAAATGTTTAGAGAAAAACACAAAAAAAGCAAAATTTTGCAGAGAAAAAATCTAAATTTGATAAAAAAATTGTAATATCTTTGCAAAGGAGACGAAATTTTTTGTTTTTTACAAAATGTTGACATTTTTATAGAGCTTTCAGGGTTTTTTCCAGACATTTAAATGTTAAATAAAATTAAAAAACAGACATTTGTTGTCAAAACTACAAAATGAAATGAACTTTAAATTGTTAGTGTCGTGAAGAAACTTGACATTTTTGAAGCCAATTAGAGGAACACAAAGAAAAATCGGGAGAAGTTATAATTTCTAAAAGAAATTTTAAAGAACGACACTTTCAGGAAAAATGGAAATTTGGAGAAAATTTCTTTTTATAAAATTTTTAGTTTTCCCAATTTCTAGGAGACGACGAACGAAAAATTTCCGTTCGCATCACTTTGAAAACAACAATAAATTGTTGGTTTACTCACCAGTTGCACTGGACACAAATTCGGACGCAAGACCAACGATTGCGATCGTTAGAACCACCTTACAAAGATACATAATGAGAATGAACCCAATGTAATTTTTTTTCCAGAGTCTGATCGTCAAAACTTTAGAAATTCGAATGGCAACACAACGATTTATGCTCGATTATACATATTTGCGCGAAATCTCAAAATAAACAGTATTTACATTCTTTGCGTCACTTAAGCTGCTTCAACATAAACAGTTTAGGTCGAATTTTTCCTCGAGTTTCGTTCGGTGTTTGTTCAGCCCAATCGTCGATTTTTTTTCAACCAGACGCAACACAATAGACATTTGCGGAATGTCAGATCAAGATATTAAGTCATTGACTTTTTTTATCTCGCCTTTAACCCTTATCAAATATGCATAACCTTTTTTTTTTGAAATTTAAGCACAGATTAGTTTGTTTTCCCGGAACATATTCAACGAATTATTCGACTAATTTGCTCTATTTATTAGTGCAAAGATGCAACTGTGTTATGTAATTTAAATTACCAAATATTTGGCATTTTAAGAGGACGAATTGTTTCTAAATTTAATTGTGATTATACGAGGGACGTTCTGTTAAATTTGAAAGCAACTTGGCTTCTATTCTTTTTGATTATAGGGAACTTGGGGGTCATCAAATCAGTTGGGCGTGTTTCTTTTTGGGTAAAAGAAACTTCAAAGTAAAGTCCTTTATTTTTTTTGTGACAGTTAAAAATAGTTGGGAATTTCGAGAGCGTATTGTACTTAGAGAGCACGAATTGTTTCTGAATTTGATTGTGATTATACGAGGGACGTTCTATCAAATTTGAAAGCAACTTGACGTAAGCTAAGGGAGTTCCATTTTCTCCTAATAGGCCCGTAACCAGGGGGGGCTAGGGAGCTGCAGGCAAAATATTAAGAAAAAACTAAATTTTGGAGAAGAAACGTCAAAATCATTGATTTCTTAAAGCAAAGTCGGAATTTCCAAAAAAAAGTTCTTCAAAAATAATATCGAAATTTCAAAACAATCGAAATTCTGAAAAAACGTTCGAAATTTTTTAAAAAAAGGTCAAGTTTCCCTAATTGACCGAAATTTTGGAAAGTCGAAATGATCCAAAATTGTTGAATTCCTTCAAGTCTTTTAATCGTCAAAATTTTCAAAAAAAAAGTCGAAAATTTAGGGACAAAAAATAGGAATTTTGAAGAAATTGGAAACTTTTAAAAAAGGCAAAATTAAAAAAAAAGAGCCACATTTTAAAAAAATTGTCCAAATTTGACCAAAAATTGCCAAATCTTTAGAAAATCTCGAATTTTTTTAAAATTTCGATTTTTTTTGAATATTTCGAAATGTTATGAAATGTTTAACATTTTTTCAAATAATTTGTTTGACCTAAAATTTCAACTTTTTTAAAAAAATGTTCCACTTTGATTCAAAATTTTCAAACTTACATTTTGATATTAATTATCTGGAAATTATGTGTATCAAAAGTTGAACTGTCAAGTTCAAAATGAAATTTTAAGAAAAAATAGAAATATAGAAAAAAACTCGAAATTTAGAAGTAAAAGTTTGAATTCAAAATTTTTAAACAAAATCGAAATTTCGGAATTTCCAAGCTTACATTTCGATATTAATGTCTAGAAATAATGTGTAACCAAAGTTGACATGTCACATTCAAAATAAAACTGTGAGAAAAAAGTAGAAACATAGAAAAAAACTCGAAATTTAGAAGCAAAAGTTTGAATTCAAAATTTTTGGACAAAATCGAAATTTCGGAATTTCTAAGCTTAAATTTTGATGTTATTGCTTAGAAATTATGTGTAACAAAAGTTGAAATGTCAAATTCATAATAAAACTTTAAGAAAAAGTAGAAACATAGGAAAAAACTTCAAATTTAGAAGAAGAAAACTCAAAATTTTGAACCAAAAATTTGAATTCAAAATTTTTTAACAAAATCGAAATTTCGGAATTTCCAAGCTTACATTTCGATATTAATGTCTAGAAATAATGTGTAACCAAAGTTGACATGTCACATTCAAAATAAAACTGTGAGAAAAAAGTAGAAACATAGAAAAAAACTCGAAATTTAGAAGCAAAAGTTTGAATTCAAAATTTTTGGACAAAATCGAAATTTCGGAATTTCTAAGCTTAAATTTTGATATTATTGCTTAGAAATTATGTGTAACAAAAGTTGAAATGTCAAATTCATAATAAAACTTTAAGAAAAAGTAGAAACATAGGAAAAAACTTCAAATTTAGAAGAAGAAAACTCAAAATTTTGAACCAAAAATTTGAATTCAAAATTTTTTAACAAAATCGAAATTTCGGAATTTCCAAGCTTACATTTCGATATTAATAGTCTAGAAATAATGTGTAACCAAAGTTGACATGTCACATTCAAAATAAGACTGTGGGAAAAAAGTAGAAACATAGAAAAAAACTCGAAATTTAGAAGCAAAAGTTTGAATTCAAAATTTTTGGACAAAATCGAAATTTCGGAATTTCTAAGCTTAAATTTTGATGTTATTGCTTAGAAATTATGTGTAACAAAAGTTGAAATGTCAAATTCATAATAAAACTTAAGAAAAAGTAGAAACATAGGAAAAAACTTCAAATTTAGAAGAAGAAAACTCAAAATTTTGAACCAAAAATTTGAATTCAAAATTTTTTAACAAAATCGAAATTTCGGAATTTCCAAGCTTACATTTCGATATTAATGTCTAGAAATAATATGTAACCAAAGTTGACATGTCACATTCAAAATAAGACTGTGGGAAAAAAGTAGAAACATAGAAAAAAACTGGAAATTTAGAAGCAAAAGTTTGAATTCAAAATTTTTGGACAAAATCGAAATTTCGGAATTTCTAAGCTTAAATTTTGATGTTATTGCTTAGAAATTATGTGTAACAAAAGTTGAAATGTCAAATTCATAATAAAACTTTAAGAAAAAGTAGAAACATAGGAAAAAACTTCAAATTTAGAAGAAGAAAACTCAAAATTTTGAACCAAAAATTTGAATTCAAAATTTTTTAACAAAATCGAAATTTCGGAATTTCCAAGCTTACATTTCGATATTAATGTCTAGAAATAATGTGTAACCAAAGTTGACATGTCACATTCAAAATAAGACTGTGGGAAAAAAGTAGAAACATAGAAAAAAACTGGAAATTTAGAAGCAAAAGTTTGAATTCAAAATTTTTGGACAAAATCGAAATTTCGGAATTTCTAAGCTTAAATTTTGATGTTATTGCTTAGAAATTATGTGTAACAAAAGTTGAAATGTCAAATTCATAATAAAACTTTAAGAAAAAGTAGAAACATAGGAAAAAACTTCAAATTTAGAAGAAGAAAACTCAAAATTTTGAACCAAAAATTTGAATTCAAAATTTTTTAACAAAATCGAAATTTCGGAATTTCCAAGCTTACATTTCGATATTAATGTCTAGAAATAATGTGTAACCAAAGTTGACATGTCACATTCAAAATAAGACTGTGGGAAAAAAGTAGAAACATAGAAAAAAACTCGAAATTTAGAAGCAAAAGTTTGAATTCAAAATTTTTGGACAAAATCGAAATTTCGGAATTTCTAAGCTTAAATTTTGATGTTATTGCTTAGAAATTATGTGTAACAAAAGTTGAAATGTCAAATTCATAATAAAACTTTAAGAAAAAGTAGAAACATAGGAAAAAACTTCAAATTTAGAAGAAGAAAACTCAAAATTTTGAACCAAAAATTTGAATTCAAAATTTTTTAACAAAATGGAAATTTCGGAATTTCTAAGCTTACATTTCGATATTAATATCTAGAAATAATGTGTAACCAAAGTTGACATGTCACATTCAAAATAAAACTGTCAGAAAAAAGTAAAAACATAGAAAAACACTCGAAATTTAGAAGCAAAAGTTTGAATTCAAAATTTTTGGACAAAATCGAAATTTCGGAATTTCTAAGCTTAAATTTTGATGTTATTGCTTAGAAATTATGTGTAACAAAAGTTGAAATGTCAAATTCATAATAAAACTTAAGAAAAAGTAGAAACATAGGAAAAAACTTCAAATTTAGAAGAAGAAAACTCAAAATTTTGAACCAAAAATTTGAATTCAAAATTTTTTAACAAAATCGAAATTTCGGAATTTCCAAGCTTACATTTCGATATTAATGTCTAGAAATAATGTGTAACCAAAGTTGACATGTCACATTCAAAATAAAACTGTGAGAAAAAAGTAGAAACATAGAAAAAAACTGGAAATTTAGAAGCAAAAGTTTGAATTCAAAATTTTTGGACAAAATCGAAATTTCGGAATTTCTAAGCTTAAATTTTGATATTATTGCTTAGAAATTATGTGTAACAAAAGTTGAAATGTCAAATTCATAATAAAACTTTAAGAAAAAGTAGAAACATAGGAAAAAACTTCAAATTTAGAAGAAGAAAACTCAAAATTTTGAACCAAAAATTTGAATTCAAAATTTTTTAACAAAATCGAAATTTCGGAATTTCCAAGCTTACATTTCGATATTAATGTCTAGAAATAATGTGTAACCAAAGTTGACATGTCACATTCAAAATAAAACTGTGAGAAAAAAGTAGAAACATAGAAAAAAACTCGAAATTTAGAAGCAAAAGTTTGAATTCAAAATTTTTGGACAAAATCGAAATTTCGGAATTTCTAAGCTTAAATTTTGATGTTATTGCTTAGAAATTATGTGTAACAAAAGTTGAAATGTCAAATTCATAATAAAACTTTAAGAAAAAGTAGAAACATAGGAAAAAACTTCAAATTTAGAAGAAGAAAACTCAAAATTTTGAACCAAAAATTTGAATTCAAAATTTTTTAACAAAATCGAAATTTCGGAATTTCCAAGCTTACATTTCGATATTAATGTCTAGAAATAATGTGTAACCAAAGTTGACATGTCACATTCAAAATAAAACTGTGAGAAAAAAGTAGAAACATAGAAAAAAACTCGAAATTTAGAAGCAAAAGTTTGAATTCAAAATTTTTGGACAAAATCGAAATTTCGGAATTTCTAAGCTTAAATTTTGATATTATTGCTTAGAAATTATGTGTAACAAAAGTTGAAATGTCAAATTCATAATAAAACTTTAAGAAAAAGTAGAAACATAGGAAAAAACTTCAAATTTAGAAGAAGAAAACTCAAAATTTTGAACCAAAAATTTGAATTCAAAATTTTTTAACAAAATCGAAATTTCGGAATTTCCAAGCTTACATTTCGATATTAATATCTAGAAATAATGTGTAACCAAAGTTGACATGTCACATTCAAAATAAAACTGTGAGAAAAAAGTAGAAACATAGAAAAAAACTCGAAATTTAGAAGCAAAAGTTTGAATTCAAAATTTTTGGACAAAATCGAAATTTCGGAATTTCTAAGCTTAAATTTTGATGTTATTGCTTAGAAATTATGTGTAACAAAAGTTGAAATGTCAAATTCATAATAAAACTTAAGAAAAAGTAGAAACATAGGAAAAAACTTCAAATTTAGAAGAAGAAAACTCAAAATTTTGAACCAAAAATTTGAATTCAAAATTTTTTAACAAAATCGAAATTTCGGAATTTCTAAGCTTACATTTCGATATTAATCTCTAGAAATTATGTGTAATAAAAGTTGAAATGTCAAATTCAAAATGAAACTTTGAGAAAAAAGTAAAAACATAGAAAAACACTCGGAAATTTAGAAGCAAAAGTTTGAATTCAAAATTTTTGGACAAAATCGAAATTTCGGAATTTCTAAGCTTAAATTTTGATATTATTGCTTAAAAATTATATGTAACAAAAGTTGAAATATCATATTCATAATAAAACTTTAAGAAAAAGGAGAAACGTAGGAAAAAACTCAAAATTTAGAAGAAGAAAACTCAAAATTTTGAACCGAAAATTTGAATTCAAAATTTTTTAACAAAATCGAAATTTCGGAATTTCCAAGCTTACATTTCGATATTAATGTCTAGAAATAATATGTAACCAAAGTTGACATGTCACATTCAAAATAAGACTGTGGGAAAAAAGTAGAAACATAGAAAAAAACTGGAAATTTAGAAGCAAAAGTTTGAATTCAAAATTTTTGGACAAAATCGAAATTTCGGAATTTCTAAGCTTAAATTTTGATGTTATTGCTTAGAAATTATGTGTAACAAAAGTTGAAATGTCAAATTCATAATAAAACTTTAAGAAAAAGTAGAAACATAGGAAAACACTCGAAATTTAGAAGAAGAAAACTCATAATTTTGAACCAAAAATTTGAATTCAAAATTTTTGAACAAAATCGAAATTTCGGAATTTCTAAGCTTACATTTCGATATTAATCTCCAGAAATTATGTGTAATAAAAGTTGAAATGTCAAATTCAAAATGAAACTTTGAGAAAAAAGTGGAAACATAGAAAAAAACTCGACTCCATTTCAAAACTTCGACATTTTTTTTCAAAATTTCGGCTTTTTAAAAACTCGACTTATTTTGAAAAGTTAGAACTTTCTTTAAAATTTTGTTCATATATTTTTTTAAACATTTCCAATTAAATATTCAACTTAAAAGAAAAGATTCTTTTTAAACTCGAACCATTGAAAATTTCGACTCATTTCAAAATTTTACGTTTTCAAAATTTCAACTTTTTTAATGATTACGAATTTTTAAATAATTTAGAGTTTTCTCTAATATTTAAAAAATTCAGCTTTTTAAAATGTTGATATTTTTTCAAAAGTTGGTCTTTTATTCACATTCCCAAAATTATTGAAAATGTCGACTATTTTAAAAATTGAAAATTTTTTTCGAAGTCCTTATTTTTTTTAAAAATTTTAGTGTACGAAAATTTCAAAATTTTTTAAGGTTTCAGTTTTAAAAGTTTGACTTTTCTGTTAACTTTAGCTTTATTTTCTAAAAGTGGTAATGTTTTTATTTTTAAATTTACATTTTTTGAGAAACATTTCGAAATAACACTCAAATTTATAAAAATTAATAACAAAAATTGCTATTTTTGAAATTGGGCAAAGTTTTGAAACAAATTTCCAAAAAAAACTTGCTTTTTATGTACAAATAAATTGCCAAAATTTGAATTTTAATCACAAAAAATTGGCTTCGAGCTGAAATATTTGATTTTTGAAATTTCTCTGGAACTTCAAAATTACTGGAAAAAAATTAAATTGGAACACTAAATTGTTACTGAAATTTTTCCAAATTTTGTTTAATTTTAATTTCGAAATTTTGAGACTCTTCTAGAAGTGTTGACTCTTTCTCAAAAATTTCAATAATTCCCACTTTAAAAGTCGAAATTATAAGAATATTTTTGACAATTAATTTATTCAAAAAAGACTTTTTCTTCCTTTAATTCCAAAAATGTAGTTTTTTTTCGAAAAATGTTGTTTACTTACAAGAAATTTCAACTTTTTCTATAAATATGATATGCTTTCTCTTGCTATTTTGAGTTTAATCCTTAAATGTCGATCTTCTTTTATCGAAATTTGAATTTTAAATTCGAACTTTAGAAAAAAAGACTTTTTTTTCTTTAATTCTAAGAATGTAATTTTTTTTCGAAAAATGTTGTTTACTTACAAGAAATTTCAACTTTTTCTATAAATATGATCTGCTTTCTCTTGCTATTTTGAGTTTAATCCTTAAATTTCGATCTTCTTTTATCGAAATTTGAATTTTAAATTCGAACTTTAGAAAAAAAGACTTTTTTTTTCTTTAATTCTAAGAATGTAATTTTTTTTCGAAAAATGTTGTTTACTTACAAGAAATTTCAACTTTTTCTATAAATATGATATGCTTTCTCTTGACATTTTGAGTTTAATCCTTAAATTTCGATCTTCTTTTATCGAAATTTGAATTTTAAATTCGAACTTTAGAATGTCAAGAATAATTTTAACATTTCTAAAAAAATTGGAAATTCCGATTCAGAATTTTTTTTGGTCCTACAGTAGTAGTAATTTTTAAGAGAAATATCAAATTTTGAAAAAGGTTAAAATTTACAAGCTTCATTTTTTCTTGAAATTTCAATATTTTTCTCAAAGTTTTCTTATTTTTGTGCAGATTTGAAGTTTATTTTCCCCAAACTTATACGTAATAATTTTCAGATTCTTATCAAAATTAGAAAATAAAATCAACTTTAAAATATTAAAATTTCGTTAGAAAACTTAAATTTTCAAAATAAATTAGAGAGAAA
Source organism: Dastarcus helophoroides (assembly GCA_028583605.1). Lineage (NCBI taxonomy): Eukaryota > Metazoa > Arthropoda > Insecta > Coleoptera > Bothrideridae > Dastarcus > Dastarcus helophoroides. The sequence goes on along the minus strand of CM053337.1, from coordinate 16,858,098 downwards.
TCAAAATTTCTACAAGAAAAAATATTTTAAAGACAAAATATTAAGGTAAAGTCGAAATTTCAAAAAAATCTTTATATAATATGTTTAGAGATAAACACAAATTGCATATGGGAAAAAAAGCAAAATTTCTTAGAGCAAAAAATCGAAATTTTAAAAAAAATTTGGAATATCTTTACAAAAAGGTCGACATTTTTTGTTTTTCCCAAAATGTTGAGCTTTTAGGATTTTTTCCAAACAGTTTTTTGTCAAAACTACAAAATAAAACGAATTTTAAATTGTCAAAGTGTTGTAAAAAAACTCGACATTTTTAATCTAATTAGAGGAACTCGAAAAAAAATTTGAAGAAGTTGGAATTTCTAGAAGAAATTTTAAGAATAACACTTTCAGGAAAAATAAAAATTTCAAGAAAATTTCTTTCTATAAAATATTTAGAAAAAAATGGAAACTTGAAAAGGTCGAAATTTTTTGTTTTTCCCAAAATGTTGAAATTTTTACAGAGCTTTTAGGGTTTTTTTCCAAACATTTTTTTGTCAAAACTACAAAATAAAACGAACTTTAAATTGTCAAAGTGTTGTAAAAAAACTTGACATTTTTAATCTAATTAGAGGGACTCGAAAAAAAATTTGAAGAAGTTGGAATTTCTAGAAGAAATTTTAAGAATAACACTTTCAGGAAAAATAAAAATTTCGAGAAAATTTCTTTTTATAAAATATTTAGAAAAAAATGGAAACTTGAAAAGGTCGAAATTTTTTGTTTTTCCCAAAATGTTGAAATTTTTACAGAGCTTTTAGGGTTTTTTCCAAACATTCTTTTGTCAAAACTACAAAATAAAACGAACTTTAAATTGTCAAAGTGTTGTAAAAAAACTTGACATTTTTAATCTAATTAGAGGAACTCGAAAAAAAAATCGAAGAAGTTGGAATTTCTAAAAGAAATTTTAAGAATAACACTTTCAGGAAAAATAAAATTTCGAGAAAATTTCTTTTTATAAAATATTTAGAAAAAATGGAAACTTGAAAAGGTCGAAATTTTTTGTTTTTCCCAAAATGTTGAAATTTTTACAGAGCTTTTAGGGTTTTTTCCAAACATTTTTTTGTCAAAACTACAAAATAAAACGAACTTTAAATTGTCAAAGTGTTGTAAAAAAACTTGACATTTTTAATCTAATTAGAGGAACTCGAAAAAAAATTTGAAGAAGTTGGAATTTCTAAAAGAAATTTTAAGAATAACACTTTCAGGAAAAATAAAAATTTCGAGAAAATTTCTTTTTATAAAATATTTAGAAAAAAATGGAAACTTGAAAAGGTCGAAATTTTGTGTTTTTCCCCAAAATGTTGAAATTTTTACAGAACTTTTAGAGTTTTTTTCCAAACATTTTTTTGTCAAAACTACAAAATAAAACGAACTTTAAATTGTCAAAGTGTTGTAAAAAAACTTGACATTTTTAATCTAATTAGAGGGACTCGAAAAAAAATTTGAAGAAGTTGGAATTTCTAGAAGAAATTTTAAGAATAACACTTTCGGGAAAAATGAAATGTTCGAGAAAATTTCTTTTTATAAAATATTTAGAAAAAAATGGAAACTTTGCAAAGAAAGTGATAAAATTTCCTAAAAAAATCGAAATATTTGAAAAAACTCAAATTTTTTATACAAACTGAGATTTTAGGTAAAAATTCGGAAATACCGTATTAACTTATTTTTTAGAGAAATAGTAAAATGGAAGATGAGTTTGATTTAGAGTTTTTGGAGTTATTTTCTTAAAATGTTGACATTTTCAAAGAAATTTGAGTTTTTTTCTTAATATTTTAATCCCTGCTCGAAATATTGATTTCTTTCTCAGAACTTTTACAAAAATTAGTTATTGAAAATGTAATTTTGATTAAAATTAAAAATAAAATAGGTTTTTAAATGTCGTAACTTCGTGAAAGGAATCAAAATTTCTGTGAAAAGAAATCAGAGAAAATTAAGAATTTCTGCAAAAAATTGTGAAATGAAAAGTGTTCAGAAAATTTTAAGAAAAAAAACTCTTAAGCCAAATTGGGGGTGCTGTAGTTCCACAGTGCCTATACGCCAGCCACCACCGATTGTTGTGTTTTTTAATCTTTTTTGCTTTCAGGAGACAAGATTTGAATATCAAATTAAAAAAAAAATGAAATGATACTTCGTTGACAATTTGGATTTGTTATTTTCATCTTATCCCAACTCCAATCAAACTTAGAAGCCAGTAAGGTGACGATGATTAATTTTAAAATCGAATAACTCTAGAATATCAGTTTTATTATCACAAAAAAGTCTACAATCTGCCTAAAGCTTTGTTAGCCGCCCTCAAAAGAGGGTAAGTTTCTTGGCCACAAACCCCAGAGAAATCGTCAGTGTCCAATGACCAGATCATGACCCCACCCAGCTTGTTATCTAGTGCGTACTGAGCTTTAGCAGTGATTGATTTCTCGTTATCGTAACCTATCCATTCTTGCTCGTTGATAATATGAGGAACCTCCTGTTCGTCATCCCAAATTTCCTTCAGATCACTATGGAACTGGCATATCTAGAAGATCGATGTTAATTCTCTAGATCAACTAGGAAGTATTAATCCTCAGGATCGATCAAGAAAAAATTTTACCTCATTATAACCGAGCAATCCGGGTTGTTGGGTGTAAGGTCCTGGACTTCCAGGTCCTAGGACAGGATCGTGTAACTGGGCGTTTGCGGCATCCTCTAGGGTAAAGCTGTGGCCATAGGAGACTATCCCCACGTTGATTTTGGCGGGATCGGCGCCGTTATCCAACCAAGCTTGCACACTCGCTGCCTGTAAGATGGGGACGTTCTGATTACACCAAATTTTTACCCCATTTTATCGACATTTCGAATTAAAATTTAAAACTATTAAGGGAACAAAAATATCAAAGTTGTTGGAAATTGGAGAACAACATTTACGAAGTTATTGGGAAATTTACAAAGTTATTGGGAAATTTAGAAAGTTATTGGGAAATTTTTAAAGTTATTGGGAAATTTACAAACTTATTGGAAAATTTTCAAAGTTATTGGGTAATTTACAAAGTTATTGGAAAATTTTCAAAGTTATTGAAAATTTTGAAAGAACACTCAAGAATTATGTAAAAAAAAAGGTTAATATTTGGGTAGCTGACAATTCGCTTTTTTTTGAATATTGGATATTTAACAATCTTTATCAAAAAAGAACAACATAAAAGGATTAAGTTAATCAACAGAATCAAAGGAAGAGAATTAATTTAATCACCCCTTTTTTCGAAAAAGGAAAAATTGCTTGCAACAAAGATACATTTGTAGGCAGTTTTATTGGCTTTTCCTTCGTTGATCCCTCCTTTCACAATCCTAAATTTCAGTGACAGGCGAAGAAAAAGCCAATAAAACTGCATACAAATATGAATACTTCGCAAAGAAATTACAAAGAATATCTTAAACAAAGATACATATACAACTTTTCTGTAAATAACACAGACCAGCATAAAATCCCAAAAAAGGGACAACAACATGGACCCAATGGTCCCAAAGAAACTAAATTTATAAAAATATAAAGCATTAGGCCCCTAATGTACTACGTTTGCTTCCCCAGAACAGCTTTTTTCGAAACTACGAAGTATGTACTACTTACAACATTAAGCTCTTTTTCATTCTTGGTTATATCCAAATGGGAGTAATTCAATGGGGAACCATGCCCTAAAACGCTCTCCGTCCCAGTGTAGTAATCATAAGACATCAAATTAATCATATCGAGGGAACTACAACCCAAACCTTAGCGTTAAATTGTGGCGAAATCCACCCCCAACTTACTCTGAAATCCCTTGAACGTCATACGACGTTTCAATGAACCCAACGCCGCCCCCAACGGCGGCACTAAGCAAATACCCTTCCGCATTTAAACCCTCTTTCAACTCCTTAAGCAACGTAACGAAATTTTCTCTATCGCTGGCAGCCCCACCTCTCGTCCCGGGATATTCCCAATCCAAATCGAACCCATCGAACCCGTTATCGCCCACGAAAGTAACCACGTTCTTCACCAAAGTTTTTCTAAGCGTTGGGGTAGCGGCGACCGCCGAGTATATGGTGGAACCTTCGTTATATCCACCCATGCTGACCGACAATTTTAACTTGGGATTTTGCCTCTTTAAGTTAATTAGGGCTTCCAATTCGTGCAATCCGTTCATTTCCCAATCGTCCAAGACTTTGACGCTGGCGTCTGCCCCTAGGCCAACGAACGCGTAGGATATGTGGGTGCAGAGGGTGGGGTCGACGTTGGCGGCTGCGAAAGTGCCACCTGGGGGCCTGTAGATCGTCCAGCTGGCGAAATAACAGAAGACATTGGCTGAAATGATGATTCTGTCAGTGTGATGCTTTAGTTACTAAGATCCATATATGTAATACTTCTATATGGCGTGTTTTGTACCTTCGATTGTGTTCAAAAGGCGCGATGGATATATATGTTTGTCTTTTTGGAGGACAGAATTCATTAACCAATCCCGCTTCTCGTCAGTTATCTTTGTTGTCATTCATTTATTAGTGTTCCCGCCCATCTTGTCATCTGTTCCCGCTATAAATGAATGAATGCTTGTCCTCCAAAGAGTACGACATATACTTTCATCTCACCTTTTTGACAACGCATTTTGTAGTGGCGATTATACACAACACGTCATATAGAAGTATTACATATATGCTAAGATCTATCTTTGTTTCTGCATCCTACTCGCAGTGCTTTGAAAACATAGTGGGGTTACCCTTTGCGAGTGGAGTAAACTTAAAAAAAAAAATGTTGATCCAATTAAACATTTCAATAGCTTTCAATAGCTAATGATTCATAAGTAATTCTTCATGATGGTCGGAAAAATTATATTTAATTAATTTTATTTAACTTTTCTACGACCCAGCTTGGAAATATTTAAATGTTTGTTATTTGTTGACAATATTTCCAAACTAGGCCATTAGATTTTTATTGTTTGTTGACAACATTACCAAACTAGGCCGTTAAATTTTTATTGTTAGTTGACAATATTTCCAAGCTAGGCCGTTAAATTTTTATTGTTTGTTGACAATGTTTCCAAACTAGGTCGTAGAAATGTTAAATAAAATTAATTAAAAATCATAACTAATTATTAGCGACCAAACAACAAGATATTAATTATAAATATTGAAGTATTTCACACAGTAAGGGTTAAAAATGTCAACTAGTAGGTAGCTAATGATAATCGTTAAATACATACCTTCAGCAGAAGCTGTTGACACTATGGCCAAAGTGTAAGCCAACAACAGTGACAGCTTCATATTATTAATTAGAGAAACTTGGATTAATCATGGTTCTATTTCAGTTTGTGTTTATATATAAAAGCTGTTGCATTTGTAACATCTAAAAATTCGATCTAATCAAAATATACGTTTGATCAATTCGCAAAATGCATTTTCCCCTCTTGCTCAACCCAATGAAAAATTCTAGGAATAACGGATTAATAGATAATCACTTTTTATGCTTAATCTCTTTCCCTGTATCATCGATTTCAAAATAAATCATCATCAAATTTTTAGACATGAATAACGGATCAACTATGACCAATTCTCTATTGTTCGCTTTCTGTTAACTTAAGGGTTTAATTTTCAGGTAAAAAAAAACCCCGTCACAGTAGCTAGTGAACCTTTATCTTAAAGTAATTAATTTATCTGATTAATAATACTCGAATTTTGTAGATGTATTTTCGATCTTGATAAATAATGTTTTGGCTGTTGTTTACTTTTGTTATCTGTGTTGTTATCAGATCAAAATCGAAACAATTTTACAAAATAAACCAAGATTTCATAGTTGATTCAAAAATTGTTTAATCTATTCAAAGGTGAAAAAACTTGTAATCGATTCAATTATTATGAATATTTTTTTAGATATTAACATCCTCGACCGATTTAGTCGAATACGATAAAGCACAGCTTAATTTAGTTAGCAACGAGGAAATCTGCACCCCAAAATTATCCTAACTAGATGCCTCTGAAAAGTATTTGGTCTAAAATGTGATTACTATGAAAGGGAGAGACGTGTAAAATTAGGAGAATCAAATTCGAGCAACTTGGGGCCCTCTGATCAAGTCGTGGACTAATTTAGTTAATATCTCTGGATTCTGTGCCCCAAATTGTTGAAGAGAAACACATTTAGGAAATATTTTATTTAAAAGTTGATTGTCAACAAAGGGAGAGACGTGAAAAATTAGGAGAATCAAATTCGAGCAACTTGGGGCCCTCTGATCAAAAAAACTTCAAGTCGTGGGCTAATTTAGTTAATACCTCTGGATTCTGTGCCCCAAATTGTTGAAGAGAAACACATTTAGGAAATATTTTATTTAAAAGTTAATTGTCAACAAAGGGAGAGACGTGAAAAATTAGGAGAATCAAATTCGAGCAACTTGGGGCCCTCTGATCAAAAAAACTTCAAGTCGTGGACTAATTTAGTTAATATCTCTGGATTCTGTGCCCCAAATTGTTAAAAAGAAACACATTTAGGAAATATTTTATTTAAAAGTTGATTGTCAACAAAGGGAGAGACGTGAAAACCCCGATTTTTTTTTTATAGTTTGTAGGTCCCTAGTTCCAAAGTCGTAAGTCATAGCCTAATTTAGTTAGCATCTGGTCAATCTACACCCTAAGATTATTAAAACTTGATACTTTTGAATAGTATTTGATCCACAATGTGATTGCTAAGAAAGGGAGAGACATCAAAGAAATAGATAAATCAGATTCGACCAACATGGGGCCCTCCAATTAAAAACCTGTAAGCTGCTGACTAATTTACTTGTTACCTTTAAAATCTTTGTCTTAAAATTGTCAAAAATATATGCATTTAAAATATATTAGATTCAAAACCTGATCGTTATCGAAGGGAGAGACATGGAAAACACTGAAAAAACCAAATTTTGACAGCTTGGGGCACTCTAGTTAAAAAACGATAGGCTGCAGACCAATTTGGTTATTATCTCTGAAATCTCCGCCTAATAATGATTAAAATAAACTGGATTTGAAAAATATTTGTTTGAAAATGTTATTACTACGAAAGGGAGAGACATCAAAAAAAATAGATAAATCAGATTCGAGCAGCTTGGGGCCCTCTAATTAAAAAACTGTAGGTTGCTGACCAATTTAGTTAGCACCTCTAAAATCTCTGCCTAAAAATTGTCAAAAATATATGCATTTAAAAAATATGCGATTCAAAATCTGATCGCTATCGAAGGGAGAGACGTAGAAAACACTAAAAAAAACCAAATTCCGACAGCTTGGGGCCCTCTAATTTAAAAAGCTGTAGGTTGCTGACTAATTTAGTTAGCACCCCTAAAATTTCTGACTAAAAATTGTCAAAAATATATGCATTTAAAAAATATTTGATTCAAAACTTGATCGCTATCGAAGGGAGAGACGTAGAAAACACTGAAAAAACCTAATTCCGACAGCTTAGGGCACTCTAGTTAAAAAACGATAAGTTGCAGCCTAATTTACTTATTATCTCTGAAATTTCCACCTAATAATGATTCAAATTAGCTGGATTTGAAAAATATTTGCTTCAAAATGTAATTACTACGAAAGGGAGAGACATCAAAAAAATAGATAAATCAGATTCAACCAGCTTGGGGCCCTCTAATTAAAAAACTGTAGGTTACTGACTAAGTTACTCAGCACCTCTGAAATTTCTGTCTTAAAATTGTCAAAAATATATGCATTTAAAAAATGTTTGATTTAAAACCTGATCGCTATCGAAGGGAGAGACATGAAAAACACTGAAAAAACCAAATTCTGACAACTTTGGGGCTCTCTAGTTAAAAAACGATAAGCTGCAGCCTAATTTAGTTATTATTTTGGAAATCTTTACCCCATAATGATCTAAATTAGATGGATTTAAAAAATATTTGCTTGAAAATGTAATTACTACGAAAGGGAGAGACATCAAAAAAAATATATAAATCAGATTCGACCAGCTTGGGATCCTCTAATTAAAAAGCTGTAAGTTGCTGACCAATTTAATTAGCACCTCTGAAATCTCTGTCTCAAAATTGTCAAAAATATATGCATTTAAAAAATATTTGATTCAAAATCTGATCGCTATCGAAGGGAGAGACGTGGAAAACACTGAAAAAACCAAATTCCGACAGTTTGGGGCACACTAGTTAAAAAACGATAAGCTGCAGCCCAATTTACTTATTATCCCTGAAATTCCCATTTAATAATGATTTAAATTAGCTGGATTTGAAAAATCTTTGATTTAAAACCTGATCGCTATCGAAGGGAGAGACGTGGAAAACACTGAAAAAACCAAATTCCGACAGCTTGGGGCACTCTAGTTGAAAAACGATAAGCTGCAGCCTAATTTAGTTATTATCTCTGAAATCTTCACCTAATAATGATTGAAATTAGCTGAATTTGAAAAATATTTGCTTGAAAATGTTATTACTACGAAAGGGAGAGACATCAAAAAAATAGATAAATCAGATTCGATCAGCTTGGGGCCCTCTAATTAACAAACTGTAGGTTGCTGACTAATTTGGTTAGCACCTCTAAAATCTATGTCTCAAAGTTGTTCAAAATATTTGCATTTAAAAAATAATTGATTTAAAACCTGATCGTTATCGAAGGGAGAGACGTGAAAAACACTAAAAAAACCAAATTCCGACAACTTGGGGCCCTCTAATTAAAAAACTGTGGGTTGCTGACTAATTTAGTTAGCACCTTTAAAATCTCTGTCCCAAAATTGTCAAAAATATATGCATTTAAAAAATATTTAAGTCAAAACTTGATCGCTATCGAAGGGAGAGACGTGAAAAACACTGAAAAACCAAATTCCGACAGTTTAGGGCACTCTAGTTAAAAAACGATAAGCTTCAGCCCAATTTACTTCTTATTCCTGAAATTCCCATTTAATAATGATTTAAATTAGCTGGATTTGAAAATTATTTGATTTAAAACCTGATCGCTATCGAAGGGAGAGACGTGGAAAACACTGAAAAAACCAAATTCCGGCAGCTTGGGGCACTCTAGTTGAAAAACGATAAGCTGCAGCCTAATTTAATTATTATCTCTGAAATCTTCATCTAATAATGATTGAAATTAGCTGAATTTGAAAAATATTTGCTTGAAAATGTTATTACTACGAAAGGGAGAGACATCAAAAAAATAGATAAATCAGATTCGATCAGCTTGGGGCTCTCTAATTAACAAACTGTAGGTTGCTGACTAATTTGGTTAGCACCCCTGAAATCTATGTCTCAAAGTTGTTAAAAATATTTGCATTTAAAAAATAATTGATTTAAAACCTGATCGTTATCGAAGGGAGAGACGTGAAAAACACTAAAAAAAACAAATTCCGACAACTTGGGGCCCTCTAATTAAAAAACGGTGGGTTGCTGACTAATTTAGTTAGCACCTTTGAAATCTCTGTCCCAAAATTGTCAAAAATATATGCATTTAAAAAATATTTGATTCAAATCCTGATCGCTATCGAAGGGAGAGACGTGAAAAACACTGAAAAAACCAAATTCCGACAGTTTGGGGCACTCCAGTTAAAAAACGATAAGCTTCAGCCCAATTTACTTATCATCCCTGAAATTTTCATTTAATAATGATTTAAATTAGCTGGATTTGAAGAATATTTGATTTAAAACCTGATCGCTATCGACGGGAGAGACGTGGAAAACACTGAAAAAACCAAATTCCGACAGCTTGGGGCACTCTAGTTGAAAAACGATAAGCTGCAGCCTAATTTAATTATTATCTCTGAAATCTTCATCTAATAATGATTGAAATTAGCTGAATTTGAAAAATATTTGCTTGAAAATGTTATTACGACGAAAGGGAGAGACATCAAAAAAATATATAAATCAGATTCGACCAGCTTGGGGCCCTCTAATTAAAAAACTGTAGGTTGCTGACTAATTTAGTTAGCACCTCCAAAATCTCTTTAACAAAATTGTCAAAAATATATGCATTTAAAAAATATTTGATTTAAAACTTGATCGCTATCGAAGGGAGAGACGTGGAAAACACTGAAAAAAACAAATTCCGACAGCTTGGGGACTCTAGTTAAAAAACGATAAGCTGCAGCCTAATTTAGTTTTCATCTCAAAAATCTCCACTTTATAGTAAACAAAAACATATGCATTTAATAAATATTTGGTTCAAAACTTGATCGACATCGAAGGGAGAGACATGGAAAACACTGAAAAAACCAATTCTGACAATTTTGGGGCTCTCTAGTTAAATAACGATAAGTTGCAGCCTGATTTAGTTATTATCTCAGCAATATTTACCTTGTTATTATCAAAATTAGATGGATTTATAAAATATTTGCTTTAAAATGTAATTACTACGAAAGGGAGAGACATCAAAAAAATAGATAAATCAGATTCGAGCAGCTTGGGGCCCTCTAATTAGAAAACTGTAGGTTGCTGACTAAGTTACTCAGCACCTATAAAATTTCTGTCTTAAAATTGTCAAAAATATATGCACTTAAAAAATGTTTGATTTAAAACCTGATCGCTATCGAAGGGAGAGACATGAAAAACACTGAAAAAACCAAATTTTGACAGCTTGGGACACTCTAGTTAAAAAACGATAGGCTGCAGCCCAATTTAATTATCATCTCTGAAATCTCCACCTAATAATGATTTAAATCAGCTGAATTTGAACAATATTTGTTTCAAAATGTAATTACTACGAAAGGGAGAGACATAACAAAAATAAATAAATCAGATTCGACCAGCTTGGGGCCCTTTAATTAAAAAACTATAAGTTGCTGACTAATTTAGTTAGCACCTCCAAAATCTCTGTCTCAAAATTGTCAAAAATATATGCATTTAAAAAATATATCATTCAAAACCTGGTCGCTATCGAAGGGAGAGACGTGGAAAACACTGAAAAAACCAAATTTTGACAGCTTGGGGCACTCTAGTTAAAAAACGATAAGCTACAGTTCAATTTAGTTATCATCTCTGAAATCTCCACCTAATAATGATTTAAATTAGCTGAATTTGAACAATATTTGTTTCAAAATGTAATTACTACGAAAGGGAGAGACATAAAAAAAATAGATAAATCAGATTCGACCAGCTTGGGGCCCTCTAATTCAAAAACTATAAGTTGCTGATTAATTTTGTTAGCACCTCCAAAATCTCTGTCTCAAAATTGTCAAAAATATATGCATTTAAAAAATATTTCATTCAAAACCTGGTCGCTATCGGGAGAAACGTAGAAAACACTGAAAAAAAACCAAATTTTGACAGCTTGGGGCACTCTTGTTAAAAAACGATCAGCTGCAACCTAATTTAGTTATTATCTTTAAAATATCTACCTGATAATGATTAAAATCAGCTAGATTTAAAAACTATTTGCTTGAAAATGTAATTACTACGAAAGGGAGAGACATCAAAATAATAGATAAATCAGATTCGACCAGTTTGGGGCCCTCTAATTAAAAAACTGTAGCTTGCTGTCCAATTTAGTTAGCACCTCTGAAATCTCTGGCTTGAAAGTGTCAGAAATATGTGCATTTAAAAAATATTTGATTTAAAACTTGATCGCTATCGAAGGGAGAGACGTGGAAAACACTGAAAAAACCAAAATCCGACAGTTTGGGGCACTTTAGTTAAAAAGCGATAAGCTGCAGCCTTATTTGGTTATCATCTCTGAAATTTTTACCTTATAATGATTAAAATTAGCTGAATTTGAAAAATATTTGTTAGAAAATGTAATTACTACGAAAGGGAGAAACATCAAAAAATTAGGTAAATCAGATTCGACCAGCTTGGGGCCCTCTAATTAAGACGAAATTTTAAGATAAAAGTTAAAATTTCGAAAAAAATGCAGAAATTTTTACTTTAATTACAGAAAAAAGTCGAAATTTCGAGAAAAAAGACGAAATTTTGAAAAAAAGTTGCAATTTTGAGTTTAAAATCAAAATTTTGAGATTAAAGTGAAATTTTGAGATTAATTTGGATGAAAAAGTCAAAATTTTGAGATAAAAGTTGAAATTTCATGAAAAGATCGAAATTTCGAGTTTAAAATAAAAATTCCGAGATTAATTTCTAGAAAAAAGTCGAATGTTGGAAAAAAAAGTCAAATGTTCGAGAAATAAGTCGAATGTCAAGGAATAAGTCGAATGTCCGAGAAATAAGTCGAAATTTCAGTTTCAATCGCAAAATTTCGAGATTAATTTGGAGAAAAAATTAGAAACTCCGAGATTAATTCCGAAAAAAAAATAAAATTTTTGATATAAAAGTGGTAATGTCGAGAAAAAATCGAAATTTCGAGTTTAAAATAGAAATTCCAAGAATAATGTGGGGAAAAAGGTCGAAATTTTGAAATAAAAGTCGAAATTTAAAGAGAAGTCAAAATTTTGAAATCAATTTTAGGAAAATAGTCGAAATTTTAAGGTAAAAGTCGAAATTTCAAGAAAAACCTCGAAATTCCAAGTTTAAAGCAGATATTTTGAGATAACTTCGGAAAAAACGTCGAAATGTCGAATTTAAAGGTCAAAAGTTTGAGAAAAAAGTCGAAATTTTAAGGTAAAAGTCACAATATTGGGATAAAAGTCGACATTTTGGGAAAAAAGTGAAAATTTTGGCATAATTCGCAATTTGAATTGAAAGTCGAAATTCCGGGACATTTTGGGATTTAAGCTGAAAATTCGACTTTAATCAAATTTCGAGAGAAAAGTCCAAATTTCGAGGTTAAATTTGCGAAAAAAGTTGAAGTTTTGAGACAAAAATCGAAATTTCAAAAAAAAAGTCAAAATTTCGAGTTGACAGTAAAAGTTCCAGGATTAATTTCGAGACAAAAGTCTCGATTCTCGATTCAGAGATTAATTTCGAAAAAAAAAAATAAAATTTTTGAGATAAAAGTCGTAATGTCAAGAAAAAAATTAAAATTTCGAGTTTAAAATAGAAATTCTAACAATAATTTCCAAAAAAGGCGAAATTTTGAGTTAAAAGTCGAAATTTTAATAAAAAAGTTAAAATTTTGAAATCAATTTTAGGAAAATAGTCGAAATTCTTAAGATAAAAGTCGAAATTTTTAGAAAAAAGTCGAAATTTTAAGTTTAAAGTATATATTTCGAGATAACTTTGGAAAAAAAGTCACAATTTTACATTTGAAGTGAAACTTTTAAGAAAAAGGTCGAAATTTTAAAATAAAACTCGAAATTTTGAGATAAAAGCCAAAATTTAGAATAAAGAGTCGATATTTTGATTTTAAAGTAGAAATTTCGAGATTAATTTCTAGAGAAAAGTAGAAAATTTGAGTTTACAGTAAAAATTCTGAGATTAATTTCGAAAAAAAATATCGAAAATATGAATTTAAAGCAAAACTTTTGAGATTAAAAAGCGAAATTTAAAGAAAACAATGGAACTTTTAAGAAAAAAGGCGAAATTTTGAGATAAAAGTCGAAATTTTGAGAAAAAAATAGAAATTTTGACTTTAATCCCGGAATTTTGAGAAAAAAAAAACCGAAATTTTAAATTCTAAGTGGAAATTTAGAGAAAAAAATCGAAATTTTGATAAAAAAAAGTTGAAATTTTGAGAAAAAGACACAACTTAAATGAAAAGTGGAAATTTTGAGAGATAACTTTGAAAAAAAGTCGCAATTTTAAATTTGAAGTGAAAATTTCTAGAAAAAGGTTAAAATTTTAAAATAAATCTCGAAATTTTGAGATAAATGACAAAATTTAGAATAAAGAGTCGACATTTTCATTTTAAAGTAGAAATTTCGAGATTAATTTCGAGAAAAAAGTAGAAAATTTGAGTTTACAGTAGAAATTTTGAGAATAATTTCGAAAAAAAATATCGAAATTTTAAATTTAAAGCAGAACTTTTAAAATTGAAAACTTTAACAAAAAAATGGAACTTTTAAAAAAAAAGCAAAATTTTGAGATAAAGGTCGTAATTTTGAGAAAAAAGTAGAAATTTTGACCTTAATCTCCGAATTTTGAGAAAAAAAATTGTAATTTTAAATTCTAAGTGAAAATTTAGAGAGAAAAATCGAAATTTAAAAAAAAAATTGAAGTTTTGAGAAAAAGAGTTTAAAGTAGATATTTTGAGATTAATTTGGAGAAAAAATTCGAAATTCCGAGATTAATTTAAAAAAAAAAGTAAAATTTTTGAGGTAAAAGTTGTAACGTCGAGGAAAAAGTCGAATTTTTGAGTTTAAAGTAGAAATTTCGAGATTAATTTTAAAAAAAAGTCGACATTTCGAGAAGGAAGTTGAAATTTTGAATTCAAAGCAAAAATTCTCAGTTTAAAATCGAAATTTAAAAAAAAGTAGATATTTCAAGAAAAAAGAAACAAAATTTTGAGTTAAAAGAAGAGATTTCGAGATTAATTTCCAGAAAACAGTGGAAATCTCGAGTTCAATCGCAGAATTTCGAGAAAAAATTTGAAATTTTGAACTTAAAATAGAAATGTCAAAATTCAAGTCGAAATTTTAAGAAAAAAATCTAAATTTGAAGAAAAAAGACAAAATTTTAAGATAAAAGTCAAAATTTCGAGAACGATGCAGAAATTTCGACTTTAATTGAAGAAAAAAGTCGAAAGTTCGAGAGCAAAGTCGAAATTTTGAATGAAAGTTGCAATTTTGAGCTTAAAGTCAAAATTTTAAGATTAAGGTGAAATTTTGGGATTAGTTTGGGAGAAAAAGTCCAAATTTTAGGAAAAAAGTCGAAATTTCAAGAAAAGATCCAAATTTCAAGTTTAAAATAAAAATTTCGAGATTAATTTCCAGAAAAAAGTCAAATGTTGGAAAAATAAGTCAAATGTTCGAGAAATAAGTCGAATGTTCGAGGAATAAGTCGAATGTTGGAGAAATAAGTCGAAATTTCAGTTTTAGTCACGAAATTTCGAGATTAATTTGGAGAAAAAATTCGAAATTCCGAGATTAATTTAAAAAAAAAGTAAAATTTTTGAGTTGAAGGTCGTAATGTCGAGAAAAAAGTCAAATTTTTGAGTTTAAAGTAGAAATTTCAAGATTAATTTTGAAAAAAAGTCGTCATTTCGAGAAAGAAGTCGAAATTTTAAATTCAAAGCAAAAATTTCCAGATTAAATTCGAAATTTAAATAAAAAATAGATATTTCAAGAAAAAAAACGAAATTTTGGGTTTAAAGAAGAGATTTCGAGATTAATTTCTAGAAAACAGTGAAAATCTCGAGTTTAATCGCAGAATTTTGAGAAAAAAGTCGAAATTTTGAAATTAAAATAGAAATGTCAAAATTCAAGCCGAAATATTAAGAAAAAAATCTGAATTTGAAGAAAAAAGACGAAATTTTAAGATAAAAGTCAAAATTTTGAGAAAGATGCAGAAATTTTGACTTTAATCTCAGAAAAAAGTCGAAAGTTCGAGGGAAAAGTCAAAATTTTGAAAAAAAAATTGCAATTTTGAGTTGAAAGTCAAGAAAGATACAGAAATTTCGTCTTTAATTTCAGAAAAAAGTCGAAATTTCGGGCAAAAAGTCGAAACTCTGAAAAAAAGTGCTAATTTCGTTAGCACCTCCGAAATCTCTGTCCTAAAATTGTCAAAAATATTTGCATTTGAAAAATATTTGTAACAAAACCTGATCGCTATCAAAGGGAGAGACGTGGAAAACACTGAAAAAACCAAATTTCGACAGCTTGGGGCACTCTAGTTGAAAAACGATAAGCTGCAGCCTAATTTACTTATCATCCCTGAAATTTCCATTTAATAATGATTTAAATTAGCTGGATTTGAAAAATATTTGATTTAAAACCTGATCGCTATCGAAGGGAGAGACGTGGAAAACACTGAAAAAACCAAATTCCGACAGCTTGGGGCACTCTAGTTGAAAAACGATAAGCTGCAGCCTAATTTAGTTATTATCTCTGAAATCTTCACCTAATAATGATTGAAATTAGCTGAATTTGAAAAATATTTGCTTGAAAATGTTATTACTACGAAAGGGAGAGACATCAAAAAAATAGATAAATCAGATTCGATCAGCTTGGGGCTCTCTAATTAACAAACTGTAGGTTGCTGACTAATTTGGTTAGCACCTCCTGAAATCTATGTCTCAAAGTTGTTAAAAATATTTGCATTTAAAAAATAATTGATTTAAAACCTGATCGTTATCGAAGGGAGAGACGTGAAAAACACTAAAAAAACCAAATTCCGACAACTTGGGGCCCTCTAATTAAAAAACTGTGGGTTGCTGACTAATTTAGTTAGTACCTTTGAAATCTCTGTCCCAAAATTGTTAAAAATATATGCATTTAAAAAATATTTGATTCAAAACTTGATCGCTATCGAAGGGAGAGACGTGGAAAACACTGAAAAAACCAAATTCCGACAGTTTGGGGCACTCTAGTTAAAAAACGATAAGCTTCAGCCCAATTTACTTATCATCCCTGAAATTCCCATTTAATAATGATTTAAATTAGCTGGATTTGAAAAATATTTGATTTAAAACCTGATCGCTATCGAAGGGAGAGACGTGGAAAACACTGAAAAAACCAAATTCCGACAGCTTGGGGCACTCTAGTTGAAAAACGATAAGCTGCAGCCTAATTTAGTTATTATCTCTGAAATCTTCACCTAATAATGATTGAAATTAGCTGAATTTGAAAAATATTTGCTTGAAAATGTTATTACTACGAAAGGGAGAGACATCAAAAAAATAGATAAATCAGATTCGATCAGCTTGGGGCCCTCTAATTAACAAACTGTAGGTTGCTGACTAATTTGGTTAGCACCTCTGAAATCTATGTCTTAAAGTTGTTAAAAATATTTGCATTTAAAAAATAATTGATTTAAAACCTGATCGTTATCGAAGGGAGAGACGTGAAAAACACTAAAAAAAACCAAATTCCGACAACTTGGGGCCCTCTAATTAAAAAACTGTAGGTTGCTGACTAATTTAGTTAGCTACCTTTGAAATCTCTGTCTCAAAATTGTTAAAAATATATGCATTTAAAAAATATTTGATTCAAAACTTGATCGCTATCGAAGGGAGAGACGTGGAAAACACTGAAAAAACCAAATTCCGACAGTTTGGGGCACTCTAGTTAAAAAACGATAAGCTTCAGCCCAATTTACTTATCATCCCTGAAATTCCCATTTAACAATGATTTAAATTAGCTGGATTTGAAAAATATTTGATTTAAAATCTGATCGCTATCGAAGGGAGAGACGTGGAAAACACTGAAAAAACCAAATTTCGACAGCTTGGGGCACTCTAGTTGAAAAACGATAAGCTGCAGCCCAATTTACTTATCATCCCTGAAATTCCCATTTAATAATGATTTAAATTAGCTGGATTTGAAAAATATTTGATTTAAAACCTGATCGCTATCGAAGGGAGAGACGTGGAAAACACTGAAAAAACCAAATTCCGACTGCTTGGGGCACTCTAGTTGAAAAACGATAAGCTGTAGCCTAATTTAGTTATTATCTCTGAAATCTTCACCTAATAATGATTGAAATTAGCTGAATTTGAAAAATATTTGCTTGAAAATGTTATTACTACGAAAGGGAGAGACATCAAAAAAATAGATAAATCAGATTCGATCAGCTTGGGGCCCTCCAATTAACAAACTGTAGGTTGCTGACTAATTTGGTTAGCACCTCTGAAATCTATGTCTTAAAGTTGTTAAAAATATTTGCATTTAAAAAATAATTGATTCAAAACCTGATCGCTATCGAAGGGAGAGACGTGGAAAACACTGAAAAAACCAAATTCCGACAGTTTGGGGCACTCTAGTTAAAAAACGATAAGCTTCAGCCCAATTTACTTATCATCCCTGAAATTTTCATTTAATAATGATTTAAATTAGCTGAATTTGAAAAATATTTGATTTAAAACCTGATCGTTATCGAAGGGAGAGACGTGAAAAACACTAAAAAACCAAATTCCGACAACTTGGGGCCCTCTAATTAAAAAACTGTGGGTTGCTGACTAATTTAGTTAGCACCTTTGAAATCTCTGTCCCAAAATTGTCAAAAATATATGCATTTAAAAAATATTTCATTCAAAACCTGGTCGCTATCGAAGGGAGAGACGTGAAAAACACTGAAAAAACCAATTTCCGACAGCTTGGGGCTCTCTAATTAAAAACCGACAAGCTGCAGCCTAATTTAGTTATCATTTCTGAAATCTCCACCTTATAATGATTAAAATTAGATGAATTTGAAAAATATTTACTTCAAATTGTAATTACTACGAAAGGGAGAGACATGAAATGAATAGAAGGGTTAAATTCGGCCAGCTTGGCGTCCTCTAATAAAAAACTATAAGTTGTTGACTAATTTAGTTAGTATCTCTGGAATCTATGCTTAAAAATTCTCAAAAAAAGGCTCATATGAAAAATATTTGATTCAAAGCAGGTTTATAAAAGCAACAGACATCTAAAATTTGGAAAATCAAAATTCCATCGCTCTGGCGTTCTCCAATTCACATAACAGCAGTCCAAATTCGTTACTAACTCGGTAATCTGTGACCCAAGAGATTGACGAAACTAGATACATCTGAATTTAAAAGGTTTTTAATTTAACATTTGATGGTCATGAAAGAAGACCCTAAAAAAATAACGAACATTCAAATTTGAAAAGCGAAGATAAAACGGAAGAAAAAACTAGTTTGAAGCTAGAGGCTTCAAACTAGCTAGAAGGATTCAAACTAGTTATCGAACTGAAAAAATCAACTTTCTGAAGTACCATTTTAGTCGAATGTGGCTTTACAGATAAAAAAATGTTGATAACATTCATGAAGTTGATGCTTTAAATAGAAACTTTCTGATGAAATTTTTTCAATTAGGTTGTAATCTAAGATTTTTCGCGAACTCATTTTTGAGTCAAAATATTTGTGTTGATTTTTGCTTAATAATAATAAATAATATTTACTGGAATAATAGTCAATATTAATGAAGGAATAGTCAACATTGTTGAAGTAATAATAAATATTATTTATTATTAAAGTCTTTTGCCAATTCAAAAAATTTTAATTAACTGAAAAAAGGAACGAATTCTTAGCGTTTAAATTTACGACTTCATAATTAACTAAACATGTTCTATATTATTTATATCCTATTATCATTGAACAAATCGCTAATAGATAATTTCTTAATGATATTAACGAATTGAGTAATGTGCTTTACGTTAAAATATGATAAGACGTGTCACATTGGAAAACTTTTGAAGTACACACTCATGTAGTTAACTTTTATCTCGTTGACATTAAATAAAACAATAAAAAAAATGATTCTCAAGAATTTTCATCTAATTGCTAATTAACCAAATTAACTACTCCGGCCTTGCTTAAAATTTGAACAAAATATTCTCAATTTTTCGAGTTTAAAAATGCTAAGCTGAATTCCTGGTTCATTTTGAGTTCAATTTTCAAAAAAAATTCGAACCTTATAAAAATTGGAATATCGGGGTTTAAATACTTTGTTTTTAAAGTCGAAGTTTCCCTAAAAATATTTAGTTATTTACCTAAGAGTTGAAAATTTTTAAAATATGCAGTATTTGGCGATTAAATTCGAAAATTTGAGAGATTTTTGTTCACACATTTGGTTTCCTATCGAAGTTCTGACTTTGATTCGCTTTTTTTTGAAATAATCGATTTTTACTCTTTCGATTTTGTTTTCTAGAACTAGATAAACCAAATTAATAAACAGAAATGAATTTTAAGTTAATAGATAATTGTATTTATTGTTTGTGTACCTGACGCATAAAATTGAGCCTCAATTTGTTAAATATACACTGCTGCCATCGAGTGACCAGTTTCAAATTTGTGTGGGCGTTTGTTCCATCGATTCTATGCAACAGATGGCGCTGATGGTATTACAATGTGATACATCGATTTTTCAATCATTTATAAATTGTTTGAACGATGTATCGATATTTTCTGTGCATCGATGTTAAAACGTCGATGTTTATAAACGATATTTCGATGTTTTGAAAACATTGAACTATCGTTTGCATCCCTTGTAAGGGACATACGTGGACAAACCAAAAAAATTACAGCAACACGTTAGATAGGAAAACCCATCCAAGTACAAATCGTGAATGCGAATTGGGGAACAATTTAAATTTTCGAGCGCAATCCTCAACTCAAAAAAAAAACTGTAGATGAATCTGTTCTCCAAAATGGATTTATCCGAAAACGTTACTTCACGAACTGCTAAGTATCGACATTAAAATAAAAATAAAATCTCTACATTGGGACAAAAAATCGAAGGTAGGAATTTGAGGAAAAAATCGAGTTTTCGAAAATAATTTATGGCGTAAAACAATTCGAAAAAAAGTCGATTTTTCGAATGAAAACTCTCAGAGTCAACAATTGAAGTTGAATTGAAAAACTTTTTTTTGGAGGGAAAGAAACTGAACTGAAAGAACCTTCAGAAGCTGAACTGATAATTGTCAAAGAGAAAACGAGACAATTCAAAGAATTTAAAAACAAAATAATCTCGTTAATACGATTTCTAGGAGATCGTCATTATCAACATTTTATAGAAGCTAATTCTTTCAAAGCTACCAATTAAAAAAAAAGTAATTCATGGAAGTGAAGAGCACACTTGTCGTTATCAAAGAACGAGTTTTATTTTTGACATATTCTTCTATATGTTAATGCGAAACACAATAAGATAAAGTACCTGAGAAAACACTCTTCTGATAAGAATATCGGAACACCTTTTCTTGTTAATATTGCGAGATAAAAAATCATTAATTACGATCGTCTGTGGTAAAGTGTTTAGCGGGATTATCTTTGAAGATAGTGCCGACTTCTCTATAAAAGTAGAACTTTTTTCAGCATCCGTTAGTAAGTGAAAAACCAAAAAAAATGAAAGTGTTACCCATTCTCCTCTTCGGAGTTGTCGCCTTGACACTCACTTCGGTAGAGGCCAGTAAGTAACTATTTTTTTGCTTCTGAATTCGTCTTGTCTCTTCTGAATTCTTGTCTCTTCCGAATTATTGTTTCTTCTGAATTTTTCTCTCCTCTGAATTTGTTTCTCTTCTGAATTATTGTCTCTTCTGAATTTTTGTCTCTTCTAAATTCTTGTCTCTTCTGAATTCTTGTCTCTTCTGAAATTTTGTCTTTTCTGAATTCGTTTCACTTCTGAATTAGTTTCTCTTCTGAATTCGTTGACACTTACTTAGGTGGAGGCCAGTAAGTAACCACTTTTTGCTTCTGAATTCGTCTTGTCTCTTCTGAATTCTTGTCTCTTCTGAATTCTTGTCTCTTCTGAATTCTTGTCTCTTCTGAATTCTTGTCTCTTCTGAATTCGTTTCACTTCTGAATTCGTTTCTCTTCTGAATTCTTGTCTCTTCTGAATTTTTGTCTCTTTTGAATTCTTGTTTCTTCTGAATTCGTTTCTCTTCTAAATTCGTTTCTCTTCTGAATTCGTTGACACTTACTTCGGTAGAGGCCAGTAAGTAACCACTTTTTGCTTCTCAATTTGTCTTGTCTCTTCTGAATTCTTGTCTCTTCTGAATTTTTGTCTCTTCTGAATTTTTGTCTCTTCTGAATTTTACTTTTCTGAATTCTTATCTCTTCTGAATTCTTGTCTCTTCTGAATTCTTGTTTCTTCTGAATTCGTTTCACTTCTGAATTCGTTTCTCTTCTGAATTAGTTGACACTTACTTTGGTAGAGGCCAGTAAGTAACCACTTTTTGCTTCTGAATTCTTGTCTCTTCTGAATTCTTGTCTCTTCTGAATTTTTGTCTCTTCTGAATTCTTGTCTCTTCTGAATTCTTGTCTCTTCTGAATTATTGTCTCTTCTGAATTCGTTTCTCTTCTGAATTCTTGTCTCTTCTGAATTTTTGTCTCTTCTGAATTCGTTTCTCTTCTGAATTCGTTTCTCTTCTGAATTATTTTCTCTTCTGAATTCTTTCCTCTTCTGAATTCTTTCCTATTCTGAATTCTTTTTGCTTCTGAATTTTTTTCTCTTCTGAATTATGACTACACTGTTCCATTATGACAGAAACTCGATATATAACTAATGCAATTTTTTTTTAGAAAACGTCGTCTGCTACTTCACCAGCTGGTCGATTTACAGGCAAAACAACGGTTCCTTCCCCGCCAGCCAAGTCGATCCCTTCCTCTGCACCCATCTCCTCTACTCCTTCATCGGCATCGTCTACGATGGAAGCGTAAAAATTCTAGACCCCTGGGAAGCCGTCAAAGATCAATGGGGTTCCGGTCTTGATGAAATCGCTCACCTTTTGGCTCACAAAAATGTCAATCCCAATTTGAAGGTGTTGGTCAGTTTGGGTGGTTGGAACGACCCACCGCCGACCTATTCCGCGGTGGCTGCCGATCCGGCTAAACGTCAAAAATTTGTTAAATCGGCGGTTGATTTCGTGCAACATTACAAATTTGACGGATTGGATTTGGATTGGGAGTATCCGGTGCAGAGAGGTGGTAGCCCCAACGATTACAAAAATTACGTTACGCTTTTGAAGGAGCTTAAAGCTGCTTTGGCGCCCAAAGGTCTGCTTTTGACCGCCGCGGTCGCCGGCGGCGTCGAATCAATTAAAACCTCTTACGACATCCCCGAGGTTTCCAAGTAAGTTGATCTTTACTAGGGGGGGGGTGCAAATGGGATGCAATATCAAAAACGCATCGATGTTTGAACATCGATATTTTTTTAATAAAAAATCGATGTCCCAAATTTCGGTATCCGTCGAAACATCGATCGAATTTTAATTTAAATTTGGTAAAAGTCGAAATTAAGTCAAAAATTTCGAAACTTTGGGATTCGAAGGAAAAAAAGTTTGCGACAAAAGTGGATATTTTAAAATATATTTTTCAAAATGAGTCGAAATTTTCAACAAAAATGGAATTGTTTACAGGAATTTCAAAAACGTGACCCAGGAAGTTTCTTTTCGTTCGAGGGCATTAGCTACTCTATTAAATTTTAAAATTTGTCTTCAATTCGATGACATCCGATTTAATACGGGGGATATCCTCTATCGCAACTCATTCTTAATTGTTTATTTAACGTTGACGTATAATTTTCAGATACCTCGACATGATCAACATCATGGCTTACGATTTTCACGGATCGTTTGAATCTTTCGTGGGACACTACGCCCCCTTGTACGCTTCGAGCTTGGACAAGACCCCCGTACAGAAGACCCTCAATGTCGTAAGTATTACACTTCGTCAGCTACTCGACTCCTTGCTCACTTATACCGCCGTAGGCCGCCGGAGTCAAATACTGGATAGACAACGGTGCCCCCCCGCAAAAACTCAACTTGGGTCTCGGCACCTACGGTCGCGGTTTCGCTCTAGCCGATCCCTCCAAGACCGAATTGTACTCGCAAACTTGGGGAGGTTCCGAAGCCGGTCCATACACCAGAACGATGGGAACGATAGGATACAATGAAGTGCGTTTGTAGGAAGTATTATCCGATTGATCGATTTAATGCGATTCGTATTTTAGATTTGCAAATTCCTCCTGCCTTCGTACAAATACGTTTGGGATCAAGAGCAGCAGGTGCCTCATATCGTTAAAGGTAACCAATGGATCGGATTCGACGATGAAAGATCGTTGAAAGTCAAAGTTGAATTTGCCAAGAGCTTGAACCTCGGAGGTGTCATGGTTTGGTCTTTGGACACCGACGATTTCAGGGGTAATTGCGGAAAAGGCAAATACCCTCTGTTGAACACCATCAAGAAAACTCTCGGCTCATAAATTTCATCTATTTATTTCTACAATGTAGATTCGTACATAAATATTTTATTACTGATTTAAAAAAATATTCCGTTATTGATCTATGGTTCCATTCAAAAATAAAATAAGTAAATTAATTGAGTTGTTTTTTTCAATATCCTTGCAAACTTCAAATTAGAATTCGTAGCTGCTACGTTATTGAACATTTTTTTCTCTAGGACGAGAAAACTATAAATTTACAACAACTGAAATACAAATCTTGTCCCCTGAAACCAAGAAAGATTAAAAAACACAACAGAGGTTGCTCTAACCCGTTTCGATAGCTAAGCTGCCAAGAGAGATACTGACAAGATTTGTATTTCAATTTTTAAAGATAACCAAGGACCAGTCCGTTCCACCAAAAAAATAAATAAATTTACAGTCTTCTTGTTCTAGGACTTTAAATTCTAGTCTGATCTGACCTTAACTGACCATCTACTTGACTTTATCAAATAATCTGACTTAATATACTTCAATAAAGTGATTTAAAAGCAAAATTGTGTAATTTTTTTGCCTTGATGTGTTTTTTGTTTCGTTGATTTTTTAAAAATTTTGAAAGTTTCGAAATTGTATTTTTTCCTGTCTCAGTTTAAACTTGAACTTTTTTTACTTGAATTTTCAAAAATGTCAGATTTTTGAAAGTCTCGTCGACATTTTGACATCATTGCAGGCACAAAATTAAAAGTTTTAATACAAAACCTAAGAAAAATCGACTTATTTAATCTTTTAAGTGAAAAAATAAAAATGTTGTTTTCACATTTTGAAAAGTAAGAAATTCTACACCAAAATTTTGAAATTCGAAGTTGTATTTTGAATTCTGGATGTTTCTCAACATTTTCTTGAATACGTTACAAATTTGTGACATTTTTTAATTATCTTTAAAGGTTTTCCAATATTCCCATTTTCTGGTTGGTGGTTTCTTCGAATTTTTAATCCTATTTGGATTAAAAAAAAGTGTTGATTTTCTAGAAAGTACTCCTTTTTACCACCTTTTTATCCGAATTGGATTAAAATTTCGAAGAATCTACTTGAAATTTCAATTTCGCACAATTACAATTTCGATTTTGTTTTTGAATTTTCGTCCTTCAAATTTCGCCTTCTCGAAATTTCGCCTTCTCTAAATTTCGCCTTTTCGAAATTTCGCCTTCTCGAAATTTCGCTCTCTCGAAATTTTGCTTTTCGAAATTTTGTCATTAATTAGAAAAGTTTACGAAGACGTAGAAGGTACATCAATTGACAAACAAGAAATTTAAATTTAATCGCGAATATTTCGACTTTTTTCTCAAGGTTTCGACTTAAATCTCGAAATTTCGAATTTAAACTTGAGACTTCAACTTTTTTTTTCTAGAAATTACAAGATAAGCGGCAAGATTTCGACTTTAATCTCGAAATTTCCACTTTATTCTTGAAATTTCGATTTTTTTTGTGAAATGTCGCGATTAAAGTCGATATTTCGAGTTTATAGTCGAAATTTTGACTTTAATCTCGTCACAAGAAGTCTATATAGTCTTCTTGTCTCGACATTTCTAGACTCTGTGGTTAAGTTAGGCAGATGACAGTTGCGTTCAGTGTTGCCAACCGTAGCAGAATTCTGCTACAGTAGCAGAATTTTGATGCTCGTAGCATGTAGCCGGAAGGTTTTTTAAATTAGACAGATTGTAACGGGATTTTGCTAAAATCTCTAATTCGGACATAATATGCATGTATATCTAATTTGAATATTTCAGTACCTGTACAATCAACATAAACCCAAATAACGTAGTGCAGTTCTTTTCTCTTCAGCTATAAATTGTATATTGTTGTTAATTTTGATGAGTGGAATAGCTTTTAGGCAGGATGCTGGATTCTTTTAATATATTGCATAGAGAAACTTCTTACTGCATGACTGACTGTTTTATTAAAAATTATTATTGATTGACATTTGACATTTTTAGCAAACATAGAACAATGCAATGCCAACCTAAAGAAGGTGAATAGTTCTAATATTGATTTGGCATTTCACAAGATATATTTTATTTTTGTTAAGCAGTTAGTTTCATTCTGCAAATCCAGACAAACAAATGTCTTACTTGATTGACAATGAACTTCTTTCCGTTGCTAATCAAACAACTATTGTTGTGTCGTACGGGAGAAGATCCGTCGTGCGTACCATATGTGTAACAACTTTGTTTATAAAAGATTCAAGAGTGGGTAGCAGGTTTTGCGCACAAATAGCAGGATTTTTTGTTCGGCGTGACAGAAATAGATATTTTCGGGTTGGCAACACTGGTTGCGTTCTAGCGCACTCCTTTCCTAACAATATAGACAGTTGGCAGTAAGGTGCGTTCAGTAGTTTCTATTTTTAATTTTCAAAATTTCGACTTTTTTCTTGACATTTTGAGATATTAATCGAAATTTTCAAAAAAAAGTCAAAATTTCGAAATCAAAGTTGAAATTTCGACTTTAATCTCGGAATTTTCGGGTAAAATCGCGAAAGTTTTGAATAAAAGGTCAAAATTTCAAGTTTAATGTTGAAATTCCAAGATTAATTTCTAGAAACAAGTCGAAATTTTAGGAAAGAAGTTGAAATTTCGAGAAAAATGTTAAAATTTCGAATTTAAGGAAGACATTTCGAGATTAAAGTCGACGGTTCAAAGAAAAAGTCGAAATTTCGAGTTAAAACAAAATTTTGAGATGACACTTAAAATTTTGACTTTAATCAAAAAATTTTAAGAAAAAGTCCAAATTTCGAACTTAATTTTCAGAAAAAAGTCGAAATTTTGAGATCAGTTTTGGGAAAATAGTCGAAATTTTAAGATAAAAGCCAACATTTTAAGATAAAAGTCAACATTTTAGGATAAAAGTCAATATTTCCAGAAAATAGTCTAAATTTTTAGTTTGAAGTAAAAATTCCAAGATAAATTTAAGAAAAAAGCTAAAAATTAGAATTTGAAAACAAAATTTCGAGAAAAAAGTCGAAAATTTAAAATGAAAGTTAAAATTTTGGGAAAAAGTCGAAATTTTAAGAAAAAAGTCAAACTTTTAAAATCAATTTTGGAAAAATAGTCAAAATTTTATGATTAAAAGTCTAAATTTTAAGGAAAAAAGTTAAAATTTTGCGTTTCAAGTAGATATTTCGAGAAAAAACTCAAAATTTTAAATTTGAAGTCAAAATTTCGGGAAAAAGGTCGAAAATGTGAAATGAAAGTCGAAATTTTGGGAAATAAGTCGAAATTTCAAGAAAAAAGTTAAAATTTTAAAATCAGTTTTAGAAAAATAGTCGAAATTTTAGGATAAAAGTTAAAATTTTAAGAAAAAAGTCGTAATTTTAAGTTTCAAGTAGAAATTCCGAGATAAATTTGAGAAAATGTCAAAATTTGGAATTTGAAGTCAAAATTTCAAGAAAAAGTCAAAAATTTGACATCAGTTTTGGGAAAATATTCAAAATTTTAAAATAAAAGTCGAAATTTCAAAAAAAACTCGAAATTTTGAGTTTCAGGTAGAAATTTTGAGATAAATTTGAGAAAAAACTTCAAAATTTGGAATTTGAAGTCAAAATTTCGAGAAAAAAGTCGAAAATTTGAAATGAAAGTCGAAATTTTAGGCAAAAAGTCAAAATTTCAAGAAAAAAGTCAAAATTTTGAAATTGGTTTTGAAAGAATACTCGAAATTTTAAGATAAAAGTCAAAATTTCAAGAAAAAATTCGAAATTTTTAGTTTGAAGTAAAAATTTTGAGATAAATTTTTAAAAAAAGTCAAAATATGGAATTTGAAGTCAAAATTTCGAGAAAAAAGTCAAAAATTTAAAATGAAAGTTAAAATTTTGGGAAATAAGTCGAAAAAACAACAAAAACTTAAAATTTTGAAATCAGTTTTAGGATAATGGTCGAAATTTTAAGATAAAAGTCAAAATTTCGAGAAAAAAGTCAAAATTTTGTGTTTCAAATAGAAATTTTGAGATAAATTTAAGAAAAAATTCAAAATTTTGAATTTAAAGTCAAAATTTGAAATTTGAAGTTAAAATTTTGAGAAAAAAGTCGAAAATTTGGAGATGAAAGTCAAAATTTTGGGGAAAAAGACGCAATTTTAAAAAAAAGTCAAAATTTTGAAATCACTTTTGAGAAAATAGTCGAAATTTTAAGGTAAAAGTCGAAATTTCAAGAAAAAATTTGAAATTTAAAGTTTCAAGTAGAAATTATGAGATAAATTTCAGAAAAATGTCAGATTTCTGAATTTGAAGTTTAAATTTCAAGAAAAAAGTTAGAAATTTGGGATGAAAGTTGAAATTTTGGGATAAAAGTCAAAACTTTAGGAAAAAAGTCAAAATTTTAAGGAAAAAGTCAAAATTTCTTCAAAACAGTCGGAATTTTAGGAAAAAAATCAAAATTTCAAGAAAAAAGTTGAAATTTGGCGAAAACAGTCGAAATATCAAGGAAAAAAATCGCAATTTCAATAGCAAAGTTGGAATTTTGAGCAAAAAGTCGAAATTACATGAAGAGTCGAAATTTCGAGAGAAATTTCGAAATTTCGAGCAAAAAATCGAAATTTTAAAAGAAAAATGTCAAAATTTTGAGAAAAAAGTTTAAATTTCTAGAAAAAAGTCGAAATATCGAGGAAAAAATCTAAATTTCGACAGAAACGTTGGAATTTTGAGAAAAAGTCAAAATTTCGTCAAAAAAGTCGAAATTTCGAGAAAAAATCGAAATTCGAGAAAAAAACCGAAATTTCGAGAGAAAAAATCAAAATTTCGAGAAACAAGTTGAAATTTCTAAGAAAAAGTGAAAATATCGAGAAAACATCGAAATTTCGATAAAAGCGTCGGAACTTTGAGGAAAAAGTCAAAATTTCTTCAAAAGAGTCGGAATTTTAAGAAAAAAATCAAAATTTCAAGAAAAAAGTTGAAATTTCTTGGAAACAGTCGAAATATCGAGGAAAAAATCGCAATTTCAATAGGAAAGTTGGAGTTTTGAGTAAAAAGTCGAAATTACATGAAGAGTCGAAATTTCGAGAAAAAAATCGAAATTTCGAGAAAAAAACCGAAATTTCGAGAGAAAAAATCAAAATTACGAGAAACAAGTTGAAATTTCTAAGAAAAAGTGGAAATATCGAAAAAAATCTAAATTTCGATAAAAACGTCGGAATTTTGAGGAAAAAGTCAAAATTTCTTCAAAAGAGTCGGAATTTTAAGAAAAAAAATCAAAATTTCAAGAAAAAAGTTGAAATTTCGCGGAAACAGTCGAAATATCGAGGAAAAAATCGCAATTTCAATAGGAAAGTTGGAGTTTTGAGTAAAAAGTCGAAATTACATGAAGAGTCGAAATTTCGAGAAAAAAATCGAAATTTCGAGAAAAAAACCGAAATTTCGAGAAAAAAACCGAAATTTCGAGAGAAAAAATCAAAATTTCGAGAAACAAGTTGAAATTTCTAAGAAAAAGTGAAAATATCGAGAAAACATCGAAATTTCGATAAAAACGTTGGAATTTTGAGAAAAAAGTCAAAATTTCTTCAAAAGAGTCGGAATTTTAAGAAAAAAAATCAAAATTTCAAGAAAAAAGTTGAAATTTCGCGGAAACAGTCGAAATATCGAGGAAAAAATCGCAATTTCAATAGGAAAGCTGGAATTTTGAGCAAAAAGTCGAAATTACATGAAGAGTCGAAATTTCGAGAAAAAAATCGAAATTTCGAGCAAAAAATTCGAAATTTCAAGAGAAAAATATCAAAATTTTGAGAAAAAAGTTGAAATTTCTAAGAAAAAGTGGAAATATCGAGAAAAAATCTAAATTTCGATAAAAACGTTGGAATTTTGAGGAAAAAGTCAAAATTTCTTCAAAAGAGTCGGAATTTTAAGAAAAAAATCAAAATTGCAAGAAAAAAGTTGAAATTTCTCGGAAACAGTCGAAATATCGAGGAAAAAATCGCAATTTCAATAGGAAAGTTGGAATTTTGAGCAAAAAGTCGAAATTACATGAAGAGTCGAAATTTCGAGAAAAAAATCGAAATTCGAGCAAAAAATCGAAATTTCAAGAGAAAAATATCAAAATTTTGAGAAAAAAGTTTAAATTTCTAAAAAAAAGTCGAAATATCGAGGAAAAAATCTAAATTTCGACAGAAACGTTGGAATTTTGAGAAAAAGTCAAAATTTCGTCAAAAAAGTCGAAATTTCGAGAAAAAAATCAACATTTCGAGAGAAAAGTCTAAGAAAAAGTCGAAATATCAAGGAAAAAATCTAAATTTCGACAGAAACGTTGGAATTTTGAGAAAAAGTCAACATTTCGTCAAAAAAGTCGAAATTTCGAGAAAAAATCAAAATTTCGAGAAAAAAGTTGAAGTTTCTAAGAAAAATTCGAAATATCGAGGAAAAATTCGAAATTTTAATAGAAACATCGGAATTTTGATGAAAAGGTCAAAATTTCTTGAAAAGAGTCGAAATTTCGAGAAAAAAATCAACATTTTGAGAAAAAAGTTGAAATTTCCAGAAAAAAAGCGAAATATCGAGGAAAAAATCGAAATTTTGAGAAAAAATCAAAATTTCGAGAAAAAAGTTGAAGTTTCTAAGAAAAATTCGAAATATCGAGGAAAAATTCGAAATTTTAATAAAAACATCGGAATTTTGAACAAAAGCTCAAAATTTCTTGAAAAGAGTCGAAATTTCGAGAAAAAAAATCAACATTTTGAGAAAAAAGTTGAAATTTCCAGGGAAAAAGCGAAATATCGAGGAAAAAAATCGAAATTTTGACAGAAACGTCGGAAAATTTCGACAGAAACGTCGGAATTTTGAGGAAAATGTCAAAATTTTGTAAAAAGAGTCGAAATTTCGAGAAAAAATCAAAATTTCGAGAAAAAAGTTGAAGTTTCTAAGAAAAATTCGAAATATCGAGGAAAAATTCGAAATTTTAATAGAAACATCGGAATTTTGATGAAAAGGTCAAAATTTCTTGAAAAGAGTCGAAATTTCGAGAAAAAAATCAACATTTTGAGAAAAAAGTTGAAATTTCCAGAAAAAAAGCGAAATATCGAGGAAAAATTCGAAATTTTAATAAAAACATCGAAATTTTGACCAAAAGGTCAAAATTTCTTGAAAAGAGTCGAAATTTCGAGAAAAAAATCAAAATTTTGAGAAAAAGTTTAAATTTCTAGAAAAAAGTCAAAATATCGAGGAAAAAATCGAAATTTTGACAGAAACGTCGGAAATTTCGTCAGAAACGTCGGAATTTTGAGGAAAAAGTCAAAATTTTGTAAAAAGAGTCGAAATTTCGAGAAAAAAGTCTAAGTTTCGAGAGAAAACTCTAAATTTCAATATTAACGTCAAAATTTCGAAAAAAGAGTAAAGGTTTCTAAAATTTTTGTTTTTATCGATGTCCTTTCTACGCGTTTGTAAAATTTTGATTTTATATAAATAAAATTTTGGTAACGACGTGAAAAAAGCAAACATTTTAAATAAAAATATTAAAAATGTGTAATTAATGGAAATAACGACAAAAAAGGTAGAAACAAACTCTGGAAAAAAATATTAAAATTCGTAGATCTTTAAGAAAAGTCTAAATTTTGAAATATTTTTCCGGTGGTTTTCTTAAATACTCGAAAGTTGCCAACGTTAGAAAATTTTGAACAAAAGTGTTAAAAATTAAAAACCTCGAGCTTTAATTTGCTTTTTCTTTTATTTTAATGTGCGACCAGGTTTTCTTCAAGTGGCAGCATTTTGGAACATTTTTCTTTGAAAATTTCGGATTTTTTTCTATTCATTAATTTTTGTGCTTAGCTGCCTAATGTATTTAGGCTCGTTACTAATTTTTTATGCAAGTAGAATGCAACCTAAGCCCCCCCAGGCGCGTATAGTGAATCATAGGTAGCTGAATTACCAACAGTTGAAACACTGCCACCTAGCGAAGCGGTTGCTCTCTAGGAAAGTCCCCAGAAGACGAGGATTCTTATACACAGACCAATAGGTTTGAACATTTATTAGATTCGAAGTTTGGAAACCCAAGACCGGTTTCGTTCTTGTTAGATCTCGTCGATATCAAAGCTATTGGTCTGTGCATTAGAACTAATTTTTTATTTTATGAAATCTTCAGAAAAATGTTTGTACAAAATTCAAAAAATTGAAAAATGTCTGTACAAAATTCACGAAGCATTTTACACCCCCAAAATTCATGTTTATAGATTGTCCAAAACGCTCCACGATAACTACGTCTTGTTATGCCTGAATTTTAATTATTTGTAGGTTTTTTAATGGATGCACAGGTTTGAAACAGCGTCGTCCTTAAAAATGTGTTATCGCAGTACATTCACGTCTTTTATCTATTTTATGTGCAAAATGCGTGACACACTGTTTACAAAAGAATTGTCATTTATATTCAAATCGAACTTTTGTTTATCGAGATGCAAGGTTTAGCCACAGATATAATAAAAATGCCAAAAACTTTGAGTGTTTCCTCTTGAAACTAGCGAAGAGCAAATTTGCTTAATTTTAAAAAAAAATCAGATAACGCAGTAAACACACTCGATTTTTTTTTGAGTCATCTGCTTATATGACGACCCCAGCGTAAAAAAATGTAGATTATATTGTCTATAAATAGAAAACGCATATGAATCACTTGCAGTTGAGTACAAGATTTGGTCCAGGGGATAGCATGAGGATCATCCTTGTGGCAACGTTCGCCTTTTTGGCTCTATCAAGCGCAGAAAGCAGTAAGTGTGACTTATGGTTTATTCCCTCTTTTGTTGCCCTCTTGGGGGTTGTAAAATTTAATTTAAACGGTACACTGAATAAGTAGTTTTGGAAATGTAGGCACCAATTTTTTATTAAGATACTAGAGTCAGCCTTCATTGTGTACCCAAAATATTTCCCAATTTTCGAAGTTATTGAATCCGCCTCATTTATTTTTGACGTTGCTTGTTACTTTTATTAATGCTCAAGTTATTGTTTAGATAAAGTTATCGTTTAGATCAATTTATGGTTAACCTAAAACTGTCTATGGTTCGAAATCTTGATTTATGAATTGAACCCGCATCAAATTCAACTGTCAGCTCTGAAGATGTCGTCAGCATTGACGAAGCAAAGGCTTGAAGTGGATGCAACTCACAAACCAAACTCTTGACCTCTTTGGTCAAAAATCTTGACCTCTTTGCTAAAAAATCTTGACCTCTTTGGTTAAAAATCTTGACCTCTTTGGTCGAAGATCTGGCCAATTTAGAATTTGGTTTCCAATTTGCTAGCCTCCGATTCGATTTTAGGAAGAATCGTCTGCTATTTCGCCAGCTGGACGGTCTACCGTCAGGGCAACGGCAACTTCCCCGCCAACATGACCGATCCCAACCTGTGCACCCACATCAATTACGCCTTCGTCGGCCTCCAAGAAGACGGCAGCCTTCTCGTCTTGGACAGTTGGGAGGCCGACGGCCTGCACGAAATCGACAATTTGATGAAACTCAAAGACCAAAATCCGGATTTGAAAATTTTGGTCAGCATGGGCGGTTGGAACGAGGGTTCACAAAAGTATTCGAAGGTGTCGGGAGATCCGACGAAACGCCAACGTCTGGTGGAGACAGTTCTCGAATTCATCGATAAGTACGGATTTGATGGGTTCGATTTGGATTGGGAGTATCCTAATCAGAGAGAGGGGGATCCCAGCGATGTGGAGAATTTCGTGACGCTTTTGGGCGAGTTGAAGGCCGCGCTTGGCCCTAAGGGTTTACTTTTGACAGCCGCTGTTGCCGGTGGTATTAATTCGATTGATACGTCGTATAATATTCCTGAGGTGTCAAAGTGAGTATTCGACGAGGAACGTTGAATTTGTGGCTTTATCGTCGAATTATAGGCAACTGGATATGATAAATGTGATGGCTTATGACTTCCACGGTTCATTTGAGACTTATGTGGGTCACTACGCTCCGCTCTATGCTTCCAGTTTGGATAAAACCGACGACCAAAAATCCCTAAATGTTGTAAGTTGTTGTCATTGCAGTTAAATTAATAACCACGGAGCAAAACAGTAAATATAGATATATTATATACAGACTGGACCATAAGTAATGGTACACAGAGCGATGGTGGATTTTTATACGAAAAATCTACTCTTGCTCTATGTACCATTGGTCTATTCTGTATATAGATCTAATATTCATTCATGAATCAATATTATACGTATATCCATAGTATATCCATATCCACAGCTTGCTACAGCAGTATGAAATGTCATTTCATCTTCAGCAAATCTACTCTTGCTCTATGTACCATTGGTCTATTCTGTATATAGATCTAATATTCAATCATGAATCAATATTATACGTATATCCATAGTATATCCATATCCAAGGCTTCCTACAGAAGTATGAAATGTCATTTCATCTTCAGCAAACAATTTTACGGGACCATTTTTGTCTCTTTAATTATAACATGCAAACGCATCATAACCTCACTTAGAGTATTTCCGTTTTTTAATTTATTATGAAACTCGAAATTTTGAAAATTTAAGAGACTAAACTTAAAATTGCAAAACAGCTTCACATACGTAAAAAATGTCTGCAAGCGAAAACATTTCGAGATTATCAGCGACTAAAAAAAAAAGTCTAAAACTTGTCGAAATTTTTATTTTAAAGCAGAAACTCAATATTTCGACATTTTGACACATTTGGACTTTTCAAATCTTCAGCTTTCTAAAATTGGACGAAGTTTAGGTGTAGGTGTGGGAAAAGTTGCGTTTTTGATCTTAAACTTCGAAATTTCGACTTTTTTTCCAGAAACTTTGACTTTTCGTCTAAATTCCGAGTTTTTTTTTCAATATTTCAAGTTCATTCTCAAATTTTTAGTTTGTATGGCTTTTTGACGTTTGTTACAGATAATTTCCCGACATTAATATCAAAATTTAAGCTTTGAAAACTCCAAAATTTCGATTTTTTTCAGAAATTTTGGGTTCAAAGGTTTTCTTCTAAGTTTCGAATTTTTTCGATATCTCCACTGTTTCCCAAATTTCCAGTTTAAAACTTGACACTTTAACGTTCGTTTTATATACTTTCTAGACATTAATATCGAAATGTAAGCTTTGAAATACCAAAATTTCGATTTTCTTTCAGAAATTTTGAGTTTAAACGTTTTCTTCTAAATTTTAAATTTTTTCGATGTCTCTACTTTTTCTTAAATTTTCAGTTTTAAACTTGACACTTTAGCGTTCGTTTTATATAATTTCTAGACATTATTATCGAAATGTAAGCTTTGAAATTCCAAAATTTCGATTTTTTTAAAGAAATTTTGAGTTTAAACGTTTTCTCCTAAATTTCGAATTTTTTCGATGTCTCTACTTTTTTTTAGATTTTCAGTTTAAAACTTGACACCTTAACGTTTGTTTTATATAATTTTTGGACATTAATATTGAAATGTAAGCTTTGAACATCCAAAATTTTGATTTTTTTCAGAAAATTCGAGTTTAAATGTTTTCTTCTAAATTCCGAGTTTTTTCAATGCTTCTACTTTTTTCCAAATTTTCAGTTTTAAACTTAACACTTTAACGTTTGTTTTATATAATTTATATACATTAATATCGAAATCTAAGCTTTGAAATACCAAAATTTCGATTTTTTTTCAGAAATTTTGAGTTTAAACGTTTTCTTCTAAATTTCAAATTTTTTCGATGTCTCTACTTTTTCTTAAATTTTCAGTTTAAACTTGACACTTTAACGTTCGTTTTATATAATTTCTAGACATTATTATCGAAATGTAAGCTTTGAAATTCCAAAATTTCGATTTTTTTAAAGAAATTTTGAGTTTAAACGTTTTCTCCTAAATTTCGAATTTTTTCGATGTCTCTACTTTTTTTCAGATTTTCAGTTTAAAACTTGACACCTTAACGTTTGTTTTATATAATTTTTAGACATTAATATTGAAATGTAAGCTTTGAACATCCAAAATTTTGATTTTTTTCAGAAAATTCGAGTTTAAATGTTTTCTTCTAAATTCCGAGTTTTTTCAATACTTCTACTTTTTTCCAAATTTTCAGTTTTAAACTTAACACTTTAACGTTCGTTTTATATAATTTTTAGACATTAATATCGAAATGTAAGCTTTGAAATACCAAAATTTCGATTTTTTTAGGAATTTTGAGTTCAAAGGTTTTCTTCTAAATTTCAAATTTTTTCGATGTCCCTACTTTTTCTCAAGCTTTAAGTTTAAAACTTGACATTTTAACGTTCGTTTAATATAATTTCTAGACATAAATATCGAAATGTAAGCTTTAAAATTCCAAAATTTCGATTTTCTAAAGAAATTTTTGAGTTTAAAACGTTTTCTCCTAAATTTCGACTTTTTTCAATGTCTCTACTTTTTTCAGATTTTCAGTTTAAAACTTGACACTTTAACGTTTGTTTATATAATTTTTAGACATTAATATTGAAATGTAAGCTTTGAACATCCAAAATTTTGATTTTTTTCAGAAATTTAGAGTTTAAAATGTTTTCTTCTAAATTTCCGAATTTTTTTCGATGCTTCTACTTTTTTCCAAATTTTCTGTTTAAAACTTGACATATTAACGTTAGTTTTGTATAATTTCTAGACAATAATATCAAAATTTAAGCTTTGAAATACAAAATTTCGATTTTTTTTCAGAAATTTTGAGTTTAGAGGTTTTCTTCTAAATTTCGAATTTTTTGGATGTCTCTACTTTTTCTCAAGGTTTGAGTTTAAAATTTGACACTTTAACGTTTTGTTTTATATAATTTCTAGACATTAATATCGAAATGTAAGCTTTGAAATTCCAAAATTTCGATTTTTTCTTCAGAAATTTTGAGTTTAAACGTTTTCTTCTAAATTTCAAGTTTTTTCGATGTCTCTACTTTTTTCCCAAATTTTCAGTTTACAATTTGACACTTTAACGTTGATTTTATATAATTTCTAGACATTAATATCGAAATCTAAGCTTTGAAATTCCAAAATTTCGATTTTCTTTCAGAAATTTTGAGTTTAAACATTTTCTTCTAAATTTCGAATTTTTTCGATGTCTCTACTTTTTCTCAAGGTTTAAGTTTAAAACTTGACAGTTTAACGTTTGTTTTATATAATTTCTAGACATTATTATCGAAATGTAAGCTTTGAAATTCCAAAATTTCGATTTTTTTTCAGAAATTTTGAGTTCAAAGGTTTTCTTCTAAATTTCGAATTTTTTCGATGTCTCCACGGTTTCCCAAATTTTCAGTTTAAAACTTGACACTTTAACGTTCGTTTTATATAATTTATAGACACTAATATCGAAATGTAAGCTTTGAAATCCAAAATTTCGATTTTTTTTTCAGAAATTTTGAGCTCAAAGGTTTTCTTCTAAATTTCGAATTTTTTCGATGTCTCCACTGTTTCCCAAATTTTCGGTTTAAAACTTGACACTTTAACGTTCGTTTTATATAATTTATAGACACTAATATCGAAATGTAAGCTTTAAAATACCAAAATTCCGGTTTTTTTTTAGAAATTTTGAGTTTAAACGTTTTCTTCTAAATTTCGATTTTTTTTTATGTCTCTACTGTTTTTTCAAATTTTTCAGCTTTAAAACTTGACACTTTAACGTTCGTTTTATAAAATTTCTAGACATTGATATCGAAATGTAAGCTTCGAAATTCCGAAATTTCGATTTTTTGGTCAGAAAATTTGAGTTTAAACGTTTTCTTCAAAATTTCGAATTTTTTCGATGTCTACTTTTTCCCAAATTTTTTATTTAAAACGTGACACTTTGACGTTCGTTTTATAAAATTTCTAGACTTTAATATGGAAATGTAAGCTTTGAACTTCCAAAATTTCGATTTTTTCGGAACTTTTGGGTTTAAACGTTTTCTTCTAAATTCCGAGTTTTTTCGATGCCTCTACTTTTTCCCAAATTTTCAGTTTAGCATTTGACACTTTAATGTTTTTTTTAATGTAATTTCTAGACATTAGTATCGAAATCTCGACCCAAATTTCGATTTTTTTTTCAGAAAATTTCAGTTTAAACGTTTTCTTCCAAAATTCAAACTTTTTCGATCTCTCTCCTTTTTTCCAAATTTCCAGTTTAAAACTAGACACTTTAACGTTCGTTTTATATAATTTCTTGACATTAATATCGAAATGTAAGCTTTGAAATTCCAAAATTTCGACTTTTTCAGAAATTTTGACTTTAAATGTTTTCTTCTAAATTCCGAGTTGTTTGCATGTTTCTACTTTTTTCCTAAATTTTCAGTTTTGAACTTGACGCTTCAACATCACGAGATTAAAAGTGAAACCTCAAGGAAATTTGAAGCTCATAAAAGAAATGCCTCAAAATTTTTATAAGAAAAGACGACATGTTGAGATTAAAGTAAAAAAATCTTAAAAAGTTGTCCAGAAAATTTTAAAATTTTTGATTTAGAGTCGACACTTTGAGCAAAACTTCAAATTTATGCAAGAGGCTTCGAGTTATACTTCAAATTTGGAGAAAAAAGTCAACATTTTGCGATTAAGACAAAAAGATCGATACCAAAAATGGATATCGGAATTTATAAAGAAAAATTCAAAATTAATGAAAAAAAAAAAAGACGACACGTTAAGATTAAAGTAAAAATATTGAAAAAGTAGTCAAAATATTCAGAAAATGTGGAAATTTTAAGTTCAGAGTCGAAGCTTCGAGTAAAACTCCAAATTTATGCAAACAGTTTTAAGTCAAACATAAAATTTGAGGGAAAAGTCGAAATTTCGGGATTAGGACAAACAAATTAAGATTAAAAGTAAAACCTCAAAGAATTTCGAAATTTACAAAAAAAATGTCTCAAATATTTTAAAAGAAAAGGCGACATGTTGGGATTTATAAAATATCATCGTCGTTTACGTTATAATTCATTAGTCCACAGATTCGTTATAGATTATTTAATCTTGACCACTTAATACAAAATATACGATCAAACATAAGGAAATATAATACAATATGACATTACAGATTAACTAATATCAATCAGTCGTTTATAAATAATAACTTAGCAACAGTAACAAGGCTAATTAGATATTTTCAACAGGATTAAAGGAAAAAATTTGAAAACGTAGTCAACATATCGAAAAAATTTTATAATTTTGAGGTGACAATTCAAGCTTTGAGCAAAACTCCAAATTTATGCAAAAAGTTCGAGATAAATTTGAAATTTAGGGAAAAAAGTCGAAATTTTGTGCTAAAGACAAACAAAATCGATACTAAAAGCGAAACCTCAAAACATTTCGGAATTTATACAAAAATAATTTTAAAATTTCTGAAAGAAAAGACGACGCGTTGAAATTTAAAAAAAAATTTAAAAATAGTCACAATATCCAGAAAATGTCGAAATTTTGAGTTCAGGGTCGAAACTTTGAGCAAAGCTCCAAATTTATTCAACCAGTTTCGAATTAAACATAAAATTTGGGGAAAAAAAGTCAAAATTTTTGTGTTTAACACGGAAGTATCAAAATTAAAAGCAAAACCTCAAAGAATTTCGAAATTTATAGAAGAAAATTCTCAGAATTTCTAAAAGAAAAACGACTCGTCCGGATTCAAGTCAAAAATTTGAAAATAACTCAAAATATTTATAAAATATCATAATTTTTAGAAATAAAAAAATGTGACAGGTAAAATTTTAGGAAAAAAAATAAGAGATTTGAAATTTTAACAAAAATATCAATAATTTAAGAAAGGATATCAAATTTTTGAAATTAAAGTTGTGCTTCGACAAAACCTGCGAAATTTATTAAAAAAATCTCAAATTTTCGAGTTAGGTTTCTAAGGCTTCGAACAAAAAAGTTCAAAGATGAGATTCTGATAAAAAAATATGTTGACAAATGTGGAGACCTTTTTAGAAAAAATAGCAACTAATGTGGAACTTTGAGAAGAAAAAAAATCGAAATTTCGACACTTTGAATTTAAAAATAATAAAATTGGGACCGAACATAAAAAAAAAGTTGAAATGTCGATACAACTCCTAGAAAAATGTTATGTTATTTGAAATTTGGTGCAATTCAATGTCATCATCGACCTAATTCAATTTCATCATCGATCTAATTCAATTTCATCATCGACCTCACTTTTTTTATCGATTTAAAAGCTGCCGGCGTCAAACCTTGAAAGAAAGCCGAATTTTTAAAGTTGTTTCGATAAAACAGTTTAAAGTTTACAAAAAAAGTCTCAAATTTTCAAGTTTTGGTGCATACTTTCAAATCCAATTCATTACCAATGAGGAAACATTTAGAGTTTATAAAAGAAAGTCTTAAATTTCGACACAAATAAGTAAACATTCAAAGATTACAAAAAAAGTCTCAATTTTTCTATTTTTGGTGCATAATTCCAATTCCAATTCATCTCCAATGAGAAAACATTCAAAGTTTGTAAAAAAAGTCTCAAGTTTCGACGCAAATAAGTAAACATCCAAAGTTTACAAAAAAAGTCTCAATTTTTCTATTTTTGGTGCATACTTCCAATTCCAATTCATCTCCAATGAGAAAACATTCAAAGTTTGTAAAAAAAGTCTCAATTTTTCTATTTTTGGTGCATACTGCCAATTCCAATTCATTCTCAATGAAGAAACATTCAAAGTTTATAAAAAAACGTCTTAAGTTTCGACACAAATAAGTAAACATTCAAAGTTTAAAAAAAGTCATAAATAAGGAAACATTCGAAATTTATAAAAACAGTTCCAAATTTTCGAATTTTGGTAGAAACTTCCAATCCAATCCACCACAAATAAGGAAGCTCTTTCCATTATCGTTAGCGTTTTATCGATTTAAAGGCTGCCGGCGTCAAACACTGGTTGGATAAAGGCGCCCCAGCGGAGAAACTCAACCTGGGGCTGGGCACCTATGGACGCGGTTTCGCTTTAGCCGACCCAACCAAAACCGACCTCTACGCTCCCACTTGGGGTGGCTGCAATGCCGGACCCTATACAATGACCCAAGGTACCCTGGGCTACAACGAGGTGAGTCCCTATTCAAAATTATCAACTGTTCTCCTGTTCTAATGCCCCACCTCCTAATTCTAAAGCCCCACAAGACTAATAGGTTATGAACATTTATTGGATTCGTAGTAAACCAAAGAACGGTTTCGATCTTGTTAGATCTCGTCACTTTGGTATATCCAACTCGAATATCGGTAAATGTTCCGGCAAGTAAGTACTATAGAATCAACGGTCGTCGCCCGTGTGATTCTTAATACTACCGCCACCTATTGGTGGCCACACATAAGACTGTTCGATTGTCGACTATTCGATTGTTCCAATGATGGCGCTTTTCCAGATTTGCGAACTCCTCCTGGCGACTTACGAGTACATCTGGGACGACGAGCAGAAGGTGCCCCACATTCTGAAGGATAATCAGTGGGTCGGATACGACGATCAAAGGTCGTTGAAAGAGAAGGTTGAATTCGCCAAGAGTTTGAACTTGGGGGGCGTGATGATTTGGTCTTTGGACACCGACGATTTCCGGGGGATTTGTGGAAATGGGAAATATCCACTTTTAACAGCTGTTAACGAAGCTTTAAAAGAATCGGTTGATGATATGTAGTACAACAAGTTTAATTGTTGTTTTTGGCCGTTGTTAAATTAAACAGGAAAATAAACAAATTATCTGCTGAAATATCTTTTATTTTCAATAATTAGATTTCAATAACATTGCACCTTTCGGTTTTTTTTTGGGTTTTAAGTTCAATATCGACGCGACGATCGTTTGGAATTTAGAAGCGAAATTTTAACATTTTTTTGGAGTCTTAAATTACAATTTTGTAGAGAAAACGTAATTTTGAATGTAAATTGGAAATTTGGACTTTTTTTTCAAACTTTTCAGTTGAAACCAGCA
This sequence comes from Dastarcus helophoroides, assembly GCA_028583605.1. NCBI lineage: Eukaryota > Metazoa > Arthropoda > Insecta > Coleoptera > Bothrideridae > Dastarcus > Dastarcus helophoroides. The sequence goes on along the minus strand of CM053337.1, from coordinate 16,816,615 downwards.
ATGTTTTATATTTTTTATAAAATTTTGGATTTAGAATAGCAATTTTAACGTTTTACTGGATATTACAACTCTTAAGTTACAATTTGGACGACAAAAAGATGAAATTTTAAAAATAAATCAGACTTTTTTCGAACTCGTTTCAATTGAAGCCAGAAATATTAACGTTTCTTTTAAAACTGTGAATTTCCCAATTGATATTTTAATATTTTTCTGAAAATTTCAAGGTTTAAGTTACAATTTTTAAGAATATAGGAAATTTTTAAAAATTAGAAATTTTTAAAAATTAGAAATTTCGACTTTTTCTAAAACTTTTCAGTTTAAATCAGAAATGTTTACATTTTTTATAAAAATTAGAATTTAGAGTCGTAATTTTAATGTTTTTCTGGACATTACAACTTTTTTAAGTTACAATTTATACGAAAAGATAAAATTTTAAAAGTAAATTCAAAAATTTTGATATTTTTCGCAACGGTATCAATTAAAACCAAAAAAATTAACGTTTTTTCTAAAATTTTAGATTTTTAAATCAACATGTTTAATATTGTTCTGGAAATGTCAAGGCTTAAGTTACAATTTTGAAGAAAGGGCGAAACCTTTAAAAATTGGAAATTTGGACTTTTTTTTCAAACTTTTCAGTTCAGACAAGCAACGTTTTATATTTTTTATAAAATTTCGGATTATGAATAGCAATTTTAACGTTTTACTGGATATTACAACTCCTAAATTACAATTTGGACGACAAAAAGATGAAATTTTAAAAATAAATCGGAAATTTCGACTTTTTTCGTAATCGTTTCAGTTGAAGCCAAAAATATTAACGTTTTCTTTAAAACTGTGAATTTCTTAATCGATATTTTAATATTTTTCTGGAAATTTCAAAGTTTAAGTTACAATTTTTAAGAATATACGAAATTTTCAAAAATCAGAAATTTCGACGTTTTTTTAAACTTTTCAGTTTAAATCATGAATGTTTACATTTTTTATAAAAATTAAAATTCAGATTTGCAATTTTAACGTTTTCCTGGACATTACAACTTATTAAGTTACAATTTATACGAAAAGATGAACTTTTAAAAATAAATCAGAAATTTTGATATTTTTCGCAACAGTATCAATAAAAACCAAAAAAATTAACTTTTTTTTCTAAAATTTTAGATTTTTAAATCAACATGTTTAATATTTTTGTGGAAATGTCGAGGCTTAAGTTACAATTTTGAAAAAACGACGTAACCTTTAAAAGTTAGAAATTTGGACTTTTTTTTTCAAACTTTTCAGTTGAAACCAGAAATGTTTTACATTTTTATAAAATTTCGGATTTAGAATAGCAATTTTAACGTGTTACTGGATATTACAACCCTTAAGTTACAATTTGTTAGACGAAAAGATGAAATTTTTAAAGTAAATTGGAAATTTCGATTTCTTCCGCAATGGTTTTAATTAAAGCCACAAATATTAACGTATTTAAAAAGAATAAAATAAATAAATGAAATAAAATTTTAAATTAACATTTTAACATTTTCTGGAAATTTCATGGTTCAAGTTACAATTTTTAAGAAAAGATGAAACTTGAAAAAATATTATTAGAAATTTTGCCTTTTTTTTCAATTTTTTTAATGCAAGCCAGAAACGATTACATTTTTTCTACAACATGAAATTCAAAATCAAAATTTTAACATTTTTGTGGAAGATTTCAAATCTTAAGTTACAATTTTTCAAAAAAGACGGAACTTTTAAAGCAAATTGGAAATTTCGACTTTTTTCTCCATCTTATCAATTTAACCGGAAAATTGTTGACATTTTTTCTAAAATTTCGAATCTAAAATTGAAATTATACCACTTTTATGAAAATTTCCCAATTTTAAGTTACAACTTTGAAGAAAAATTGAAGAAAAGACGAAATTTTGAAAGTAAATTAAAAAATTCGACTTTTTTCTCAATTTTTTCAATGTAAACCAAAAATGTTTACGTCGTTCGTCAAATTTTTAATTTCAGATCGAAACCGTAACATTCTTTTTTAAAAGTTTCTTGTTTTAAGTTACAATTATGGAAAAAGGGGAAATTTTTAAGTAGATTACAAAGTTCAACTTTTTTTTCAATTTTTTCATTTCAGTCAAAAATGTTTATATTTTTTATAAAACTTCGAATTTAAAACCACAATTATTAACTAAAAATCGGAATTTTAACATTCTTCTAGAAATTTTGAGCCTTAAGTTACATTTTTGAAGAAAAGACGAAATTTTGAAAGTAAATTAAAAATTCTGACCTTTTTCTCAATTTTTTCAATGTAAACCAAAAACGTTTACGTCGTTCGTCAAATTTTAAACTTCATATCGACACTGTAACATTTGCTGTTAAAAGTTTTAAGTTTTAAGTTACAATTAGGGGAAAATAGAAAATTTTAAAAGTAGATTACAAATTTCACCTTTTTTCTCAATGTTTTCAGTTCAGTCAAGAAATGTTTACATTTTCTCTAAAATTTCAAATTGAAAACCACAATTTCGAATTGAAAATTAAAATTTTAACACTCTACTGAAAATTTCGAATTTTAAGTTACAACTTTGAAGATAAGACGAAATTTTGAAGGTAAATTAAGAATTTTGACTTTTTTCTCAAATTTTTTCAATGTAAACCAAAAATGTTAACCTTGTTCGTCACATTTTGAATTTCAGATCGAAACTGTAACATTTTCTTTTAAATAGTTCAAGTTTTAAGTTACAATTACGAAAAAAGAGGAAATTTTAAAAGTCGAGTTCAAAATTCGACTTTTTTCCAATTTTTTCAATTTAATTAGGAAATGTTAATATTTTTCCTAAAATTTCGAATTCAAAATCAAAATTCCGAATTGAAAATTAAAATTTTAACACTCTTCTGAAAATGTTGAGTCTTAAGTTACAATTTTGAAGAAAGGACGAAATTTTGAAAGTAAATTAAAAATTCTGACTTTTTTCTCAATTTTTTCAATGTAAACCAAAAACGTTTACGTCGTTCGTCAAATTTTAAATTTCATATCGACACTGTAACATTTGCTGTTAAAAGTTTCAAGTTTTAAGTTAGAATTATGGAAAAATAGGAAATTTTAAAAATAGATTACAAATTTCATCCTTTTTCTCAATTTTTTCAGTTCAGTCAAGAAATGTTGACATTTTCTCTAAAATTTCAAATTGAAAAGCACAATTTCGAATTGAAAATTAAAATTTTAACACTCTACTGAAAATTTCGAATTTTAAGTTACAACTTTGAAGAAAAAACGAAATTTTGAAGGTAAATTAAGAATTTTGACTTTTTTCTCAATTTTTTTCAATGTAAACCAAAAATGTTAACTTTGTTCGTCACATTTTGAATTTCAAATCGAAACTGTAACATTTCCTTTTAAAAGTTTCTAGTTTTAAGTTACAATTATGAAAAAGAGGACAGTTTTAAAGTAAATTACAAATTTCAGCTTTTTTCTTAATTTTTTCAATGTAAACCAAAAATGTTTACGTCGTTCGTAAAACTTTGAATTTCAGATCGAAACTGTAATAATTTTTTTTTTAAGTTTCAAGTTTTAAGTTACAAATTATGAAAAAAGAGGCAATTTTTAAAGTAGATTGGAAATTTCAAGTTTTTTCTCAATTTTTTCAGTTCAGTCCAGAATTGTTTATATTTTTTTATAAAATTTTGAATTTAAAATCACAATTTCTAATTAAAAATCGAAATTTTAATTTAATCTTCTAAAAATTTCTAGTCTTAGGTTACAACTTTCAAAAAAAGACGACATTTTGAGAATAAATTGAAAATTTCGATTTTTTTCTCAATTTTTTCAATTTACTCGAAAAATGTTCATATTTTTTCTAAAATTTCGAGTCTTACAACTCGAGTCTTACAACTTTGAAGGATTTCTCGACAATTGTAATCTTGACGTATCCATTTTGAACTCAAAATTCTGTCACCAATCTCAAAATTTCAATTTCAATTTGTGTCACTTCTAGAAGTTGTTTTTTGAAACAGGTTGTCATTCGGCGCCAATTTTTGACACTTTGACATTTAAAAAAATTATAAAACAAATACTTTGCGTTTAATTGTGATTTGTATGCGCCGATCTCGTGGATTTAAGATACAGTATTTAGAATGTTGACAAATAACACAAAAATTGAAATACAAATCTTGTCCCCTGAAACCAAAAAAAGATTAAAAAACACTACAAAAGTTGCTCTAACTCGTTTCGATAGTCATGTATCTCTCTGAAGATGATAGCTTGGCTGTCGAAACGCGTTAGAACAACCTTTGTTGTGTTTTTTTAATCTTTCTTGGTTTCAGCGGACAAGAAATTCAATTTTTGAAGATAACCAAGGACCAAAGAACCCCCAAAAGTAACACAGAAGCAAAAGAAATCAAAAAAAGATACATTTTTAAATACTTGTTTCGATCTCGAATTTCCACTGAAGCGTAATTTTTTTCTGACTTCTTTCAACTAAACAGGCTTTTCATTCAGAGGTTCTTTGGGCCCAATGATTTATCCGTATTCGCTGAGATACGTTTCTGCATAAATGACTCAAGTGTATCCCAGAAAATTTTTTATTTATACGTTTGATGATTAAATCTTGAAAATCTGATCTAGAAGTTATTAAGGATTGAATCGTGGTGCATCAAGATAGAAGATGCATGAAATGTTCCCGTGGAATCTGAATCAGATCGTGACAAACGCAAAATTCCATTTTTTTCATTTTTAATTTCACTGACTTTTAAATAAACAAATTGTATTCAATAAACAAGGATGACCTTCGCGATAAAAAAGTCATTTCGGCATTTTAAGTGTTTTCTTTAGTCAATTTAATGCAATTTATCAGATAGCAGCAACTTTGGTGTATTTTTATGCTAAAAAATATGCATTTACTCGTTAGATATTGCAAATATCACTCTCTGTTATCACAGTAGATCATATCACATTTACTATAAATGTTTTAAATAGTAGAAATCAACGAGTACATTCGAATACCACCAAGATGAAGCTCCTACCTGTCCTGTTGGTAGTTTTCGCCTCTTTGGCCTTGTCCGGCGTAGATGCTCGTAAGTACCAATTTAGATCCTCTAGTGACAATTAAAAACAATTAGGTAGTCTGTGAACTGCTGTCAGAAGTGAAATCTCCTTAAGATATTCGCTACCACACACAATTTGTGGTTTTTCCTTGCAAGACAACTCTTGTTTTTAAGATTTTTTAATATAAATCCTAATTTTAAAATAAATGTTAGTTTTAAAATAAATGTTAACTTTAAAATAAATAAAATAAATGTTAATTTTAGAATAAATGTTAATTTCTTTAAAGATAATCTAAATAAAAGGTTTTTTTTCATATAGTCGCAGAATCTCTTCTGAGAAGCCTAGCGTTAGTGTTACCATTTATTTCAAGCTTAATTCTTCATTGAGAACTATAAAAATAGTTAACGTTTTACGAGATAACTCGTAGTTAATATAAAATTAAGACACAAGGCGAGTTATTTAGGTAGTTGGCAACGAATGTGTCAAATGTGGTTAAAATTCGTATTCTTGTGAACGTTCGCGTGGCTTAGTGGTTAAGGTGACAGATATCGTTTCATAGGTCTCATCAAATACGAGTTTAAATCTGATTAGTTATGGGTTTGAATCTAATCAGTAACGGGTTCGAATCCCACGGTAGCCAACGCGTTTTTTAATTCCATTACACGTCTTACTCGCAGCTACATAATACTGTAACATGTCAGTAGTTCTAATTAGCTTGATCGTAACGCAAAATTCTATCTAAAAGAGTCCAACGCGCCTTATTGAAGTTTTCATTTCAAAAATTCAGGACGCATCGTCTGCTATTTCGCCAGCTGGACCGTCTACAGGCAAGGCAACGGGAAATTCCCAGCGAATCAAACGGATCCCCATCTCTGCACCCACATCCTCTTCGCCTTCGTCGGCCTCAACTACGACGGCAGCCTCAAAAACCTGGACAATTGGGAAACCGATGGTTTACACGAAATCGAGCACTTGATGGCCCTGAAAACCCAAAATCCCGATTTGAAAATATTGGTGAGTATGGGCGGATGGAACGAAGGTTCGCAAACGTATTCGCACGTGGCCGCCGATCCAGGCGCTACGTCAAAATATGATCAAAACCACCATGGATTGGATCCATCAGTACGGTTTCGATGGGTTCGATTTGGATTGGGAGTATCCGAATCAGAGGGGTGGCGCACCCGAGGACGTTCAAAATTACGTTACGTGGTTGAGCGAGTTGAAGGCTGCTTTGAGCGCCGAGGGTTTGCTTTTGTCCGCCGCCGTCGCAGGCGGTATCAACTCCACGGACACCTCGTATAACATACCGGAAATTTCCAAGTAAGTTTTCGATGATCGACGATTGAAGCATCTAATTGTTGGAATGCAGGTCCTTGGATATGATTAATGTGATGGCGTACGACTTCCACGGGTCTTTTGAACCTTTTGTTGGGCATTATGCGCCGTTGCACGCCTCGCATTTGGACCAAACGGATGCCCAAAAGACACTAAACGTCGTAAGTATCCCCAGTGCTGGATTTACATATATGCTATACGGTTTAAGAGCCCCCAAAAAACATATTTGTCACTCGATGTATAAAGGGCCCCATATCTTAAACAGCTAGAGCCCTATCTAGCCCTAGTGTCCCATTCAATTGATGATCTTCGATTTAATTGTATTTTAAGGGCTCAGGACTTCAGCACTGGTTGGACAAAGGAGCTCCAGCTGATAAACTGAATTTGGGGCTTGGTACCTATGGGCGCGGTTTCACGCTCGCGGATCCAACACAGACTGATCTCTACGCTAAAACCTATGGAGGTTGCAACGCAGGTCCCTATACGATGACGATGGGAACTTTGGGTTACAACGAGGTAATTTTTTTCTAATTGATCAGTTAGATTCTAATACACAGACCAATAGGTTTGATTATTCATTAGAATCGAAGTTTGGGAACCAAAAACCGGTTTCGATCATGCTCTATCTTATCAGTTTACCTGCAGCAGAACTACGTTAATCCTGAAGATGACGAGACTAAGGTGTAGATAGAAAAGCATCTTTTGTTAACAATTTTTGAATTATTTGGAAACTAATTCAATTTTGCGATTATTTATGGATTAAAATGTTTGAATTATTTGGGCACTAATTCAATTTCTGAATTATTATTATCATTGAATTCAATTTTTGAATTATTTGGGAACTAATTCAATTTTGGGATTAATTATAAGTTTATTAATTTAATTTAACATTGCTGCCATCCCAGAATTAATTTATTTTTATTTTTTTGAATTATTTATTAGAAACATCCTACTTTTCTTGGGTATAGGGGTGCGTTCACACTAAACACTTTACTTTATTCCGTACTTTTGTCTTTATCATAAGTGTTAACTATCCTGAGAGAAGCTATCCGACACTCTCAGTTATGTAAATAAGTCTTGGATAGTTTCTCTCTGGAAGTGGACACTTATTTCAGAGAGAAATGTACAAAATACAATATCTAGTATAAACGTACCGTTATAAAGGCGAAAATTCTGCATAATAGAAGAAAATTTTATAAACCTGACAACATTGCCTAATGCTAGGTTCACATGTATTGACAGTTGTCTACAAAATGGCAACCTTGGTGGAAAAGCATTGAATCGGAACATAGAAAAAAAACGTTTATGCAACTGTCAATGTCAAATTTAATGTTTTGCGAATTTAATGTTTATTTTTATTACAAAAAAATCTTATATTTACAGGACATTGTCTTTGATTTGCAGATGTATACGTTTTGTGATGTAAATTGAGTTATCAGGCAATAGTAAAAACAGTCATATCGTTATAAACATATTGTTTACATCACAGGTCACCCACATCGTTTCATATGCACATAAAAGCTCAAAATCCATTTAGCTTCGTTGGTGCTAAGAACACTAAGCTTCGCCATGTATGGTAAGTTTTTGATTTATTCGAAGTTAATTCGGCTGTCGAGTTAGGTATGGCGTAAAGCGCGCAAGGTTAAATATCAAACAACTCGCTTCTACAAATGCAATCCAAGTTAGAGAAGGTTCAAAACTAGAAAAATGTCACTAGGAACTCTGGGGTCACTAGTTGTGATAATCATAGGTTTAGAGGTACATTAACTTTTATCTTGTTATTTATATTTGTGAAGAAACAGATAACGCTATTTGTCCTCCGTTTGCGGAGATCCCCACATGCCCTAATAGACCACGATGTCTCAAAGGTAAGACTTGTCACTTCGAATGAAACATCGTTCATAAATTTGGTGGAGCGGACTGGACCTTGGTTATCTTCAAAAATTGAAATACAAATCTGTCCCTTGGAATCAAGAAAGATTAAAAAACACAACAAAGATTGCTCTAACACGTTTCGAAGGCCAAGCGATTATCTTCAGAAAGATATGACAAATGATCAATTAAATGTTCTGTAATTAAACAGTTAAACGTGCTTAAAATTGAAAAATATGTACAACCGCAACCATAGACTAGTTTCGACCTTCCTTGGCCTCATCAGCATGGTACAGTGGTTGTATACACTTCCAATTTAAAGCCGTTAGTCAGTCGTATAAGTATCCAAGAAAGATACAGTATCTCTTTGTTGTGTTTTTAATCTCAGGTCAGGGGACAAGATTTGTATTTCAATTTTTGAAGATAACCAAGAACCAGTCGTTCCGCCCAAAAAAAGTTTATATAGAATAAATCCACAAGATACAAATTCAAAATATTTATGTAGTGTCAACATGACGGTCCTACTATCCGTAAAGTCGAATTATCCGCGCTCAGATTAACGGAGTTCTACTGTATTTATCTATTTCCATATGATCATTTGAAAGTGACAACTGATTTGTTCTAGATTTGTGAAGGATTATTGGCCACCTATCAGTATTATTGGGATGACGAACAACAAGTTCCCCATATCATTAGTGGCAACCAATGGATAGGTTACGATGATCAGAAGTCGCTTAAAGCAAAGGTCGAATTCGCAAAGAGCTTGAATATCGGAGGTGTTATGGTTTGGTCCTTGGATACAGACGATTTTGGTAATCATTGTGGAAATGGCAGATATCCACTTTTGACCGCCATCAATGAAGCTGTTGGAGCCTAAATCAATAAACTTATTTAAAAAAAAGATTCATTTCATTTAATCGTCTTTTCTGAAATGGAAAAACATTAACATTTTGCTGGTTTTAGCATGGGGCTAACCCCATTACATCAACTACGATGATATCGAACCAAACTTTGTTAAAAAAGTGATATATTACAAGACTACTCGCTACAAAACTATCAAACAAAGCTACAATTTCGGGACGTGTTTCTTTAACAATTCTCTCAGTTCTCGACGTAAGATTTTTCCTGTTGGATTCTTCGGGATCTGGTCGACGAAATAAACGCCACCGCGTAGCTGCTTCTGCGAAGAGACCAATCCTACGAGGGGAAAATTCAAATTTAAAACGTCTACTTTCTAGGAGTTTACCCTTGACGTAATCCTGCACTTCTTTTTGGGTCAGTTGGGCACCGGGGGCTTTCACCACGAAGGCCAATGGCAACTCGCCCGAAACCTGGTCTGGGAGCCCCACCACGGCCGTATCTTTAATTTTAGGGTGATTGAGCAAAATCGCCTCGAGCTCAGCGGGGGCCACCTGAAAATTACCTCCTTGAATCGAACGAACTAGTTTAATTACACTTTGTTTGGTGGCTTTGGCCCTTCTAGGTCAAAGTTCAAGTTAAAATTTCATTAATTGATTAAAATACTTAAACGTTTTTCAGAAATTTTAACCTTAGACTCAAAAAAAAATTGAAATTCTACAATTTCATGTATAAACTCAACTCGAAAGTGTTTAATTACACTTTGTTTGGTGGCTTTGGCCCTTCTAGGTCAAAGTTCAAGTTAAAATTTCGTTAATTGATTAAAATACTTAAACGTTTTTCAGAAATTTTAACCTTAGACTCAAAAAAAATTCTACTATTTCGTGTATAAACTCAACTCGAAAGTGTATTACCTGAAAACCTTTGTACTTTATAAGCTCCTTGATCCTGTCTACTATAAAAAAATACTCCTCGTGATCATAGTACCCCAAGTCACCAGTCAAGAGCCAACCGTCTGCAGTGAAGGTGTTTCGAGTGGCCTCCGTATTGCCGCAATACCCTTTCATAACCATGGGGCCTTTGATGCAAATTTCCCCGATTTGATTCGGTCCTAAAGACGCGCCTGATTCGGGATCCCTCACCTTAACCATCATATGAGGTATCACCTTCCCAGACGAACCCCTCTTGACGTCGAACGGGGGCATAACGATGACGGCCAACGTCGCCTCAGTCAAACCGTACCCTTGTCTAATAACGTCGATGTTCAGTCTTTTTTTGATCTCCTCTTCGATGTCTTTGCCTAAAGGGGCAGCCCCCGATAAAACTTCTTTCACGCTGGATAAATCGTAGTTTTTAACTAGGGGATGTTTGGCTAAGAAGATGACGAGCGGGGGCGCTAACCAGAGTTTGGAGATTTTGTGGTCTTGGATGGTTTGGAGGAAGATTTTCTCTTCGAAGCGTCTTAGGGCCACCACTTGCCAACCTTCGGCTAGACAGCCGAGGGAGGTGAGGAGGCCGTAGGCGTGGAAAAAGGGGAGAATACCGAAGACGACTTCGTCCGTGGAGAATGACATGTATCGGAAATCGCTAAATAAAAAAAAATTAGACAATAGACTGCTTACAGAAGTGAAACCTTAAAACTAGGAACTAATTTTCAAATTAAATGATACTTTTTCTGGTAATTTCGACTCTTTGTATTCAATTTTTTTTAGATTTTGTTTATATTTCTCTGAATTTTGTCGAAATGTATTGTGAAATTTTCATTGTTTTTTTGTGAAAAATTAACATATTTTTTGTGAAAGATTAACATTTTTTTTTTGTGAAAAATTAACATATTTTCTGTGAAAGAATAACATTTTTTTTTGACAATATTCTAATATTCACGATTATCTCATAATGGGCCCGTTCTTTTGAAGACTTCCAGAACCTACTTTATGAGTGTCCCCACTATTGTCTTTGGTTTAGTCAGAGTAGGTACGAAATTCCCAATAAAAATACTGAAAAATTTTCGTTTAAGGTTTTGTCGACTTACTGCATATTCATAATAGGTATGTGGACGTTGAGGTGCGTTAGCATGACCCCCTTTGGTAATCCGGTGGTTCCCGACGAGCATAAAATGAGGGCGACGTGTTCGGCGGCGTTAACGTCAATCGGTTCGAATTTCGTCACGTAACCTTTCTCCAGCTTCTTCAAAATGTAATCATCCAAACAATCGGCACCACGTACACTCTTGGTCGCGTCTATCATGACGATTTTTTCAATAAAGGGGAGATCTTGACGCACTTTTTGGAATTTATCAACTACGTTCGGCGAGCAGAAGATAACTTTGGGTTTGGAGATGGATAAACCGTGCTTTAGCTCGTATTCGGTGTAGTTGTGGTTTAAAGGGGCCACGGCGGCCCCTATGTAGAACGCCGCTATTATGGGGATGAAGAATTCCACGTTGTTTTCGCTGCTGATGCTAATTACTGTGTCTTTTCCGTAGCCGTCGCTTCGAAGGGCCTCCGCTAAGGAACAGGTAGCGTGGAGGATTTTCTCGTAGGAAATACTCTGCTTCGTGTTGGCGTCTATCTGAAAATAAAGAGTCTTTGAAGAGCTTGGAAAATTGATTAAATTGAAAGTTAATCGTCACATTTTATTAATTTTGACCACATTAATGAAAATTTTTATGAGACTATTGATAAAACGAACTATTTTCGAAATTTCGGGCGAAAAAGTGGACATTTCTGGATTAAATTACGATTGAAAAAGAGCCAAATACATCAAAAACGTTGAAATTTTGGATTCATTGAAAGTCGTATTTTTTAACAATTTTTTCCAAATTTTTCTTTAATTTGGAAATGTCGACTTATTCAATTGAAATTTTGAACGAACTATTTTCGAAATTTCGGGCGAAAAAGTGCACATTTCTGGGTTAAATTACGATTGAAAAAGAGCTAAATACATCAAAAACGTTGAAATTTTGGATTCATTGAAAGTTGTATTTTTTAACAATTTTTTCCAAATTTTTCTTTAATTTGGAAATGTCGACTTATTCAATTGAAATTTTGAACGAACTATTTTCGAAATTTCGGGCGAAAAAGTGCACATTTCTGGATTAAATTACGATTGAAAAAGAGCCAAATACATCAAAAACGTTGAAATTTTGGATTCATTGAAAGTTGTATTTTTTAACAATTTTTTCCAAATTTTTCTTTAATTTGGAAATGTCGACTTATTCAATTGAAATTTTGAACGAACTATTTTCGAAATTTCGGGCGAAAAAGTGGACATTTCTGGATTAAATTACGATTGAAAAAGAGCCAAATACATCAAAAACGTTGAAATTTTGGATTCATTGAAAATTGTATTTTTTAACATTTTTTTCCAAATTTTTCTTTAATTTGGAAATGTCGACTTATTCAATTGAAATTTTGAATGAACTATTTTCGAAATTTCGGGCGAAAAAATGGACATTTCTGGATTAAATTACGATTGAAAAAGAGCCAAATACATCAAAAACGTTGAAATTTTGGATTGACTGAAAGTTGTATTTTTTGACAATTTATTCAAAATTTTTTCTTTAATTTGGAAATGTCGACTTATTCAATTGAAATTTTGGGAGCAGTTTAGCTTGCCACTTTCGAATTTGGACCAAAATTTCGAAGTCTTTTCCTATTTTCATTATTTCTGCACGTTTCGATTTGTTAACTTATTTTTGGCATTTTTCCATTTTTTTTCTAAATTCCGTTTCCAAATTTCGAAATACTGACTTTTTGTAATCGAAATTTTCAGGAATACGTTTTATTTATACCAGTTTCTGAGAAGCCTTTAATAAAAAACAAATTTTAGCATTTTCATGACTTTTTGACTATTTTTTGGAAATGTCGATTTTTTTGTTCGACATTTTCGAGTTCCTTCTGTAAAAATAAGTGAATATTTCGAAGTTGAATTCGTTCTTGAGGGATACCAGTTAAAGATGCTATAAAACTTCGAATATCTAAAAAAAAATTGAAATCTCTAAAACAAGACAAAGTTCAAGAAAATTCGAGGTAAAAGTATTCTGACAATTTCGATTCTAGTTATTTTGGGTTAACCTGAGAATACTCTAATTTTTTGACAACGTTTCCTACGAAACTACAAAATTTTTGGAAGCGAATTCGCTTTAGAGACGAAAAAAGTGAAATTTCGTTAAAGAATTTCTTTAAAAAATGTTGTCACGTGTTTCCTTCCTTAGCTCTCCATTTCCAAGTAGGTTCTTGGTAAAATAAAATTAGAAATAGCTGACCCAAGAATCTTTTCGCTTCTTTGACGCCGACAAACGCGAGGGTATCAGCTAGTATCATATAAGATAACAGATTCAACTAGAACTACATCTAATCTGTGGAATTGAATTTTTGATAACAAAAATTGAACTTTCCTAGTTTCGTTTATCAAAAATAGTGACCCCCTACTTTCTATCTGTTGTAATTAAACAGTTGCCCAATGTAGATGATAAATCAAATATGAAATCTAAAAAAAAACGAAATTCGTTGTGCATACGTTAAAAAAATGTGTGGATAATAGAATTTCGAATTTGATATCTTATCAGCGTATGTCTACACAACGAAAATAGCTCGAACCACACTAAAAACGATCATACAAGTTATTAATGCAATATAAATACGATTTAAACGTTCCTATTTGTTGATACTCGTCTCAATTGATGAAATAAAGACATCTCAATTGATAAAGACCTCTCAGTTGATAAAATAAAGATAACAAAGGATTCCAATGGTCAAAGTTCTTGCGGGATTTTCCCCACAAAATTCTTACCATAGCTGCATGCTTCGAGTCTTGATTTTTCAACAATTTGTTGTAGAACCATCGTCCCAACGGCTCGGTCCTCACGGATTCGATGGGATGTCCACCGTGAACGATATATTTATCATCTTTGGATACCATATTGCCACAAAAGCGAATAAACAAGACGAAGCCCGCAAACAAACTAATTTATAATTATGTTGATAGAGCGATTTAACAATTCGACTTAAAATTATCACTGGATGCGATAAGTGGGGGTATTTTTTCGAATAATTTGCTCCACATTCGATGGTTTCTTGCATTTCATCGAAACTGCTGCTCTGACGACGTAATGTTACCGAATTTATTGTTTACCTTGAAATAATGAGACGCAACCTTTAGTACCCAGTTTAGTGATTTAAATTGATTTGGTTAATTGTTATTGAATTTAAATACGCATATTAATAACAAACATGACCCATGATGCGAGTAAATTGAAAGTATTTACTACTTTTATTGAAAAAATTACTCTTCGATTGCAAATATTATTTTCATTAAAATTTACTGTTATCGTTGTACCCAGTAAGTCGTATTAGTTTAAATTATGTAAAAAATAAAAAGCTGCAACAGAACACTAATTACAACACGATAAAACTCGCTATTACTACTTTTATGAGTGTATTTCTAATTATTATTACTACAGCAGCGTCAATAGTTCAACAGCACAATTCAGGTATTTTCTCGAAGGCGACTCAAGTTAAAATTTCGATTTTTTTCCTAAAATTTCTACTTTAATCTTGACATTTTCGAATTAAATTAAATTGTGCTAAAAAAAGACGAAATTTCGTTTTTTGGCACAATTTAATTGAATTCGTAAACTTCAAGATTAAAGTAGAAATTTTAAGAAAAAAATCGAAATTTCCAAAAATAGAAAATGTCCTAAATTGAATATAAAGGGTCGAAATTTCTAAAAAAAAACCTACTTTTGAAAATAAAACAAGAGAAATTTGGAAACGAGGCCATTGTAAAAAAGGTCGAAATTTTGAAAAAAAAAAAGTGAGTCGCCTTCGAGGAAAGACCTGAATTTTGCTGAAAAAAAAATACAAAATTTCGTTTTTTTTTTAAATTTCTACTCAGAACTCGAATTTTTCCAATTTATTTAAATTAAACTAAAACAAATAATAAAGAGCGTAAAATTGTGGCACATGCACGACCATACGTCCCGTTTTCAACGTTACTCGTCTCGGTGTCTCTGAAAAAACCCGGGGACATGAAATTGTACCGCTTCAGGTGCGAGGAACAGCAATTCGTTGTCTTAAATCTATGACTTGTTTTCGACTAATTTTTGGCATTTAATTTTATTAAAAATTTCGCAATTTTGTGATTAAACGTTTAATTTTTATCGACTCTTGCTTTTTTAGCGAAATTTCAGAAAAAACGTTACGACGTTGAAGTGGAATTTTTAAATAAATTCTCATCTCTTTCGGAGTTTCGACTTTTTTTTAATTCGCCTCGTCTTCAGATTTCTCCGATTTTTTTTTACAAAATGCGGATTTTTCTAGAAATTTCGACTTTAATATCGATCTCTTATATTTTCTGTTTTTGGAAATTTTGCTTTTTTTCCCCAAAAACGACTTTATCGAAGTTTATTTCCAAAATTCGTCTTTTCATGCAAAACCTTGCAAATTTGTTCAAAATTCTATTTTTTTTCTGAAAATTTCAAGTTTTGACACCTTTTTCTGTCAAAATTTAACTCTCCCACAAAAATGTCTAGACACTTTAAGCAAAATTTTGACGTTTCTGTCGAAATTATGACGTTTTTTCGAAATTATGACTTTTTTTCGAAATTTCAACTTTTTTTACAATGGCCTCGTTTTCCTGACTTCTCTGGTTTTATTTTCAAGTCGTTTTTTTTTTTAGAAATTTCGACTTTTTTTACAATGGCCTCGTTTCCCTGATTTCTGTGGTTTTATTTTCAAAAGTCGATTTTTTTTAGAAATTTCGACTTTTTTTAAATTCGCCTCGTCTCCAGATTTCTCCGATTTTTTCTTACAAAATGCGGATGTTTTTAGAAATTTCGACTTTAATATCAATCTCTTATATTTTCTGTTTTTGGAAATTTTGCTTTTTTTCCCCAAAAACGACTTTTTCGAAGTTTATTTCCAAAATTCGTCTTTTCATGCAAAGCCTTGCAAATTTGTTCAAAATTCTATTTTTTTTCTGAAAATTTCAAGTTTTGACACCTTTTTCTGTCAAAATTTAACTCTCCCACAAAAATGTCTGTACACTTTAAACGAAATTTTGACGTTTCTGTCGAAATTATGACGTTTTTTCGAAATTATGACTTTTTTTCGAAATTTCACCTTTTTTTACAATGGCCTCGTTTTCCTGACTTCTCTGGTTTTATTTTCAAGTCGATTTTTTTTAGAAAATTCGACTTTTTTTACAATGGCCTCGTTTCCCTGATTTCTCTGGTTTTATTTTCAAAAGTCGATTTTTTTTAGAAATTTCGACTTTTTTTAAATTCGCCTCGTCTCCAGATTTCTCCGATTTTTTCTTACAAAATGCGGATGTTTTTAGAAATTTCGACTTTAATATCAATCTCTTATATTTTCTGTTTTTGGAAATTTTGCTTTTTTTTTCCCAAAAACGACTTTTTCGAAGTTTATTTCCAAAATTCGTCTTTTCATGCAAAACTTTGCAAATTTGTTCAAAATTCTATTTTTTTTCTGAAAATTTCAAGTTTTGACACCTTTTTCTGTCAAAATTTAACTCTCCCACAAAAATGTCTAGACACTTTAAGCAAAATTTTAACGTTTCTGTCGAAATTATGACGTTTTTTCGAAATTATGACGTTTTTTCGAAATTATGACTTTTTTTCGAAATTTCGACTTTTTTTACAATGGCCTCGTTTTCCTGACTTCTCTGGTTTTATTTTCAAGTCGATTTTTTTTAGAAATTTCGACTTTTTTTACAATGGCCTCGTTTCCCTGATTTCTGTGGTTTTATTTTCAAAAGTCGATTTTTTTTAGAAATTTCGACTTTTTTTACAATGTCCTCGACGCTTTTTTTTCAAAATTTGAGTCGCTCACAAAAATTTCGAAACTCCTTATGCAAATTTTTGACTTTTTTTTTGAAATTTCAACGTTTTTTTTCGAAATTTCGACCTTTTTTAAATTCCCCTCGTCTCTAGATTTCTTCAATTTTGTTTTCTAAAATTCGGTTTTTTAATAGAAATTTCGACTTTTATATCAAATCTTCGACATTTTTCGATTCTGTGAATTTCACTTTTTTTCTTCAGAAACGATTTTTTCGAAGTTTATTTCCAAAATTCGTCCTTTGTCCAAAACTTGCAAATTTGCCCAAAATTTTATTTGTTTCTGCAAAATTTGAAGTTTTCACGCCTTTTTCTGTCAAAATTTGGGTTTCCCATAACAATTTCAAGACTTTTTACGCAAAACTTTGACTTTTTTTTCGAAATTTCGACTTTTTTTTCGAAAATTGGGACTTTTTAAAAATTCGTTTTATTTCCAGATTTATCCATTTTTTTTTCAAAATGCGGCTTTTTTCTAGAAACTTCGACTTTTATATCTAATTTTAGATATTTTCTGTTTCTGGAAATGTTATTTTTATTCTCCAAAAATGATTTTTTCGAAGTTTATTTTCAAAATTCGTCTTTTCTTTCAAAATCTTCCAAATTTTCTTAAAATTCCATTTTTTTCTAAACATTTCAAGTTTCGAGGCGTTTTTTTTTCAAGTTTGCCTCCCCCACAAACATTTCGAGATTTTTTACGCCAAATTTTGACAGTTTTATCCAAATTCCGACTTTTTATTTCGAAATTTCGACTTTTTTTTTAAATCGCCTCGTTTCCAGATTTGCCAATTATTTTTTTCAAAATTCGGTTTTTTTTCTAGAAATTGAGACTTTTACATCCAATCTTCGACATTTTCTGCTTCTGAAAATTTTGCTTTTTCCTTCAAAAACGCCTTTTTTTAAGGTTTATTTCCAAAATTCAACTTTTCCTTCAAAATCCAGCAAATTTTCTGAAAATTCCATTTTTTCTGACATGTCAAGTTTCTAAGCTTCTTTTTTCAGAATTTAACCCCTGTCACAAAGACACTTCTTTGCGCAAAATTTTGATTTTTTTTCGAAATTTCGACTTTTTATTTCGAAATTGGGACTTTTTAAAAATTCGTTTTATTGCCAGATTTATCCAATTTTTTTTTTAAATTCGGCTTTTTTCTAGAAACTTGGACTTTTATATTTAAGTTTAGATATTTTCTGTTCCTGGAAATGTTATTTTTTTTCTCCAAAAACGATTTTCTCGAAGTTTATTTCCAAAATTCGTCTTTTCTTTAAAATTGTGCAAATTCTTTCAAAATTGCATTTTTTCTGAACATTTCAAATTTCGACGCTTTTTTTTTCTTCAAAATTTGAGATTTTGACTTTTTTGGGTTGCTAGTGAAAGCCAAAACGTCTAAAACTTGTAATTTGTTATATAAAAATCTCAAAGTTTCAATTTTGTAGAATAAAGTTAAATATTCGAGTTTACACTAAAAAATTAGAAATTTTTCCATAATCTTAAATTTGTCTCTAATTTTTGGTCTTTTTTCTTGGCAGTTTATATTATACCCTAAACGTATTTTTACAAATTCTTAGCTTAATGTTGAACATTCGAGATAAAAAGTCAGAAATTAGAGAAAATCAGAAATTCGAAGTGGTAATTTAAAAAAGAAATCGCAGAATTTCGACTTTAATCTCGACTTATTCTAAAAAAAATAAAACGTGAATCCACATTTAGGGACTTAAAAGTTGAAATTACTAAAATAAAGTGTAAAAAAATTTGGTTTTTTATGAAAAAGTTCGAAATTACAATTAAAAGTCTTTAAGTTCCACTTTCCTCGAAATTGTCTTTTCTCACTTTTTTAAAAAGAATTCGTTTTTCTCAAAATTACGTCTTTTTTTTCGAAATTTCGAATATTTTTTAAAATGTCGACTTCTCTTAAAATATTGCATTTTTCTCTCATGTGTGGAAGTTTCGACTTTATTCCTCAAAGTTACACTTTTCTCGAAATTGTCTTTTCTCACTTTTTTAAAAAGAATTCCTTTTTCTCAAAATTTCGTCTTTTTTTCTCGAAATTTCGGATATTTTTTAAAATGTCGACTAAATTAAAATATTGCATTTTTTGTTTGGAAGTTTCGATTTTATTCCTCAAAGTTCCCCTTTTCTCGAAATTGTCTTCTCACTTTTTTAAAAAAGAATTCGTTTTTCTCAAAATTTATAAAATTTTCATCTATTTTCTCAAAATTTCGAGTATTCCTAACATGTCGATTTCCTCAAAAACCTTTTTAGGAAACTTTCTCCTTAAAGTTTGGCTTTTTTAAATTTCGAATTTTTCTTTAAAATAAACTTTTGAGAAATCTAGAATTTTCCCTCAAAAGCTCCTTTTCTCTGAAATTTCTTATTAAACAAATTTTGAGGTTTTTCTGCAAAAACTTTTTTTAAACAAACTTTGTGTTACAGCTAGATACTAATCTCAAGTTTTATGTTTCTGCAAATTTGGAATTTTTTGAAATTTTTAACTTTTTACTTTCAAATTTTGTGTTAGAGCTCAATGTCTTCGTTTAAATTACTTTGTTAAAAATCTGCATCTGGGATTGAAATTTGTATGCTCTGAAATTAGAGCTTTTATTAAAATTTTCGATGCTCTCCCTTTTGACTTTTTTTTAGATTTGCAGTGTAAACGTAATATATTTTTTTTAAATTTAAGTTTAAAACCTAAATTTGAAAGTTATCTTTTTTTGTTGTTTAAAACTCAAGTTCTTTTTATAAAGTTCGACTTTTTTTCAACGTCTGGATTTTTTTCTATATAATCCTGAAATGAAAATTAAAATTTTGAAATTTCTTTTTAATGTACGCTTCTTTCAACATTTAATGTTTCTATAATTGAAAAACAAATCTTGTCCCCTGAAACCAAGAAAGATTTGTTTTTCAATTATTGAAGCAAGGAGCAGTCCGTTCCACCAAAATTTAATGTTTCTGACCGACATCGTATTGCTTTAAATTGTATTTTCCATCATGTTTCAAAGGACGTCGAAAAAAACAATAACAAATAAAAATAAATAAATAGGAAGATTCAAAGTGCATATTTAATTCAGATAACAAATAAGCGCTCTCCGGGGTTATTCAAACAGGAGTTTCATCCGCCACTGGAATCAGCACGGATAGAGTGGTAGGTCTCGATTCCACACTCAAAGTTTCGTCTTCCGAGCTGGCATAGTTCGGTGGGAACGGATGCAGATTGCTAGGATCCAACAAATTTCGGTTTTTCTCGTGAGATTTCTGCTTCTGAGGTGTTTTCTTCGGCGACGACTTCCTACTATTGAACGTTTTTAGCAGCTTCGCACTAAAAACAACCTTAAATAACTAATACATCAAAGGGGATTGATAACTCACGCATCGACCAACTTCAAGAGCAATCTATTGTACTGTTGGTATTCCTCGTCGCCGAAATGATTGGGGTCGTGTCTGGCGTGCTCGTACAAGTCGCAGAATTGGTGGATTAGTCTTTGGCCACTACCGTTGAGGGTTGCGGCCAGGGTGGCCAGGAGGTACGCACGTAAATTTTCGCTGGGATGGCGTTTGAGACAATTGTCTTGTTTAGTGATCTCGTTCTCTGAAAAAATCAAAGTATTGGCTCTCTTGAGAGTTACTGGTTCTCTTGAGAGGTACTGGTTCTCTCTAGAGGTACTGTTGGCACCAGAACAAGGATCAGAAAAAATGTGATTCTTCTTTAATTGCAAACTGCTTCCTTTATGTTGCAACGTTGTTCGTTAATAATATTCCATAACTTCTCCTTGGGAGCGAGAACCGTCTCTCTAGCTCTCAACCTATTAAACAAAATACCTATTACAGGTTGAAAGCTAGAGAGACGGTTCTCGCTCCCAAGGAGAAGTTATGGAATATTATTAACGAACAACGTTGCAACATAAAGGAAGCAGTTCACAATTAAAAGGTGAGCTCGCAACTAAAATGTGAGTTAATAGACTTTTTTAACACTTATTGTGTGGAATTTTCAATATTTGTAACTTTATTAACAATAAACAAGGCCAACGATGCTTGAAATCGAAACCAGGTGCGGTCATAGCAAAAATTGATAGAAACATCGTGGAATTTTTAATACCTCTTGTTGTATTTATTGTTAATAGAATTTAGCAACTATAAAATGCGAGTTATTCGCGATAACGTAATTTTAGTTTTGTGTATTAATAATGACTTGATTCTGGGGGCAAATACCATCATTAATGTGTCAAATATGAACAACAATCAAGGAGATAAGGAATTCGCTTGTTATAGCAGACTGCTTTTAACAAATCTTCTTATAGAGGAGTTCTACTGTATATGCTATCAATTACCTAATATTTTGACCCAATTACCTAATATTTTGACTCAATTACCTAATATTTTGGCTCGATTATGAAATATTTTGACTCGATTATGAAATATTTTGACTCGATTACGAATATCTTGACTCGTTATCTAATATTTTGACATTGTTAACCTGTTAAATATGAACAACAATCAAGGGAATAAGGAAATTCACTTGTTATAGCAAACTACTTTTAACAAATCTCGTCATAAATGGGTTCTACTGCATATGCTATCAGTTACCTAATATTTTAACTTGATTACATGATAGTTTGACTCAATTATTTAATACAGTGAAGTCTGGTTGTAATGACTTTGAAGGTGAACGGAAAACTGATCATAATAACCGAACGTCACAGAAAGCAGATAACGAAAGTATGCTGAAGTTCATATTTAAATTCACATGTTTTACTGCGTTTACATCATACCAAACGGTTGGTAACCATAAGCGGAGTCATAATAAGCGGATTTCACTGTATCTTGACCCAATTACCTAACATTCCAACCCAATTACCTAATATTTTGATTCAATTACCTAATATTTTGACGTCATCCACGGCTTTAAGCCGATAATAATGTACCGGAACTTGCTGTCCAGGACACAAGATATATCTCGAGTCTTCCTTGCTTATCAGCTTTGGCTCGCATATTATCTTTGGTATTAAATCTATTCGTCTCTCGATCTCTCTCTTAAGAAACTGCAATGAGAAATTAATAGTACATCTAATCAGGTAGTAAACGTCAAACAACTTTCAATGTATCATCGTTCGTCAAAACGCATATTTCACGAACGCTGTTGCTTTCAATGTACAAGACCTACCTTTGAAGCATCGTGGCCTATTGGGGCATGTGGGGACCTTCTCGAACGAAGGGCGAATCGCATTATCTGCCTCTTGGCAAATATGAATAACAAGATAAAAGTTAACACCCCTAAACCTATGATTATCACAACTGTGACCCCAGAGAGTTCCTGTGACATCTTTCTAGTTTGAACCTTCTCTAACTTGGATTGCATTTGTAGAAGCTAGTTGTTGGATATTTAACTTCACGCACTTTAGGCCATATTAACTCGACAACGGAATTAGGATCGAATAAATCAAAAATTTCGACACACTACGAAGCTTGGTGTTAACACCAACGAAGCTAAATGCATTTTGAGCGTTTAGATGTAAATGAAACGATGTGGATAATATGTGATGTGAACAATGTTTCTAACGATATCACTCTATTTACAATTACGTGATAACTCAATTTACATCACGAATCTACATTTGCAAATCAAAAACAAGATCTTGCAAATATAAGTTTTTTTTTGTAATAAAAACATTAAATTTGACATTGACAGTTCGATAAAAACAAAACTTTTTTTTCTATGTTCCGATTCCTTGCTTTTCCACCAAGGTTGGGGTTGCATTCACCATTTTGTAGACAACTGTCAATACATGTGAACCTAGCATTAGTGCACTGTTGTCAGGTCTATAAAATTTTCTTCTTTATGCAGAATATTCGCTTTTATAGCGTTCAGTTTACACTACACACCTTATTTCATAGATTTCTATCTAAGATAGTATCAATTATCCTGAGAGCAGCTATCCAAGACATATTTACATAGCTAAGAGTGTTGGATAGCTTCTGTCAGTATAGTTAACACTTATAACAGAGGGAAACGTACGGAATAAAGTAAAAAAAGTAAAGTGTCTAGTGTAAACGCACCCATAGACCCAAGAAAAATATATTTCTAAAAAATAATTCATAAAATTAAATAGATCTGGGTCGTAGCAATGTTAAATAAAATTAATAAACATAAAAATAGTTCCAAAGCTGAATTAGTTCCCAAATAATTTAAAAATTGAATTTGTCCCCAAATAATTCAAATATTCCCCAAAGTATTCAAATATTAATAAAAAAAAACAAAATTTCGAACAAAACCTCAAAATTTAAAAAAGTAATTTATCCCACATTTCTAAAATTTCCAAAAACGATCGAAGTTTCAGGTTCAGATTATAAATCGGAAAAATCAGTGACATTTTCCTAAAGTCTGACAAATATTTCTGGACAATTTCGAATTTTTATTTGGACTTCTTTATCGAAATCGTGTCTTAATCTCGAATTTTCGACCTTTTTCTCAAAATCTCGAGTGTAGACTTTCAATATTTACTTCAATTTTTGACTTAAAACCCAGAATTGTACCTCTTCAGTTCAATTTACTTTTCGAAAATTGGAATTTAGTTCCAAAATTTTCCTATTTTCAGACTTTGACTAATTTTAGAAATTATCACTTATTTTTGTAAATGGTGGCTTATTCTCGCAATTTCGACTTCTTTATTCAATTTTCGACATATTCAACATTTAAAAAAATTTGATTTCGAAAGTTCTAGATTTTGTCTCTTGAAATTTGATTGAACTCGAAAATTTTCAAGAATTCAGTTTTTTGAGATTTAGTTTTTTTTTAATTCCCCTATTGACACCCGCAGTGTTACATTTTGCCTTAGAAATTTTGGCAATATACTGGAAGTTTTTATTTTTCTAAAGAGGGTTTTGTAACTTTGGTAACTTAAGTTTTTTTCGCAAAATTCTAAATTTTTGCTTTCAACTTTGCCTTTTATTAAACTAATTTTTTAACTTAAATTCATTTCGATTTACTGAGATTAATTTTTTCTTCATGGTAGAATCTTATTGACCGGAAATATTATATTCTAGATTTTCAGTTACCTTCTGTTACTGAAAATTTAGCCAATAAAACATGAATGAAAATAGAAGAACTTTGTCTAAATTTCAAATTAAAATTGGAAGGAAAAAATTAATGTTTTTTTCAATTTATTTAACATTTCTTCGAACCAGTTTGGAAATATTTAAATTTTTGATTTGTTGACAATTTTCTAAACAGTTTTTGAAATGCGACTACGTGATATTTAAATTTATGGAAAACGTCGAAGAAATGTTAAATAAATTGAAAAAAACATTAATTTTTTCCTTCCAATTTTAATTTGAAATTTAGACAAAGTTCTTTTATTTTCATTCATGTTTTATTGGCTAAATTTTCAGTAACAGAAGGTAACTGAAAATCTAGAATATTGGAAAGGTAACTGACAAAGAAAAGGCCACTAAAACATAAATGAAAACAACACAATTTCACAAAGATACAGAAAAATAACCACGTTTTTCTAGACATAACTTTCGATTTTTTTTTTATAAGAATTACAATTCTACTTTTTTCTATGGAATATACTTTTAGACTCAACATTTCTATAAAACTATCATTCTCTGTGGTTTCTTTTACAAATGGCTTAAGCTGAAAGATTAGCGAAGTTAATTATGTTGAAATAATTCAAGACGAGTCAATGATCCAAAAATGAGACGTTAATTAGGGTTACAATCAAAGGAGAATTAAAAAATATTTCTCATATATTACATAACACAATTACAAACCTGCCTTACAGTCAACAAATTACATGAATAAAATGTTTACAACCTTATCAACAGATATTTTAAGTGTTTAGGAGAGTAAAGATGAAAAATCATAAACAAAATTATATTGCGTTTGATAAAAAATACAAAACACCAAATCAAGTTAGACAGCATGATTTATAACAATTCTTTATTTTGTTTCATTAATAATAATAAACTAAATTCCTAAATAGTTTTGTGCCTGCTACATAAAATCATTGTAGTCATCGTAGTCATTCACGTAAGCGGAAAGGGGCTGTAAATATTAAAATAAGAAGTTATATTAAACGATAATTAAGTACTTTATAAAATAAAATGTCAAAATGTCACTTACATTTGCATCATCAATTTTAAGCTTAACTTTGCCTTTTCCCTTGTTCTTTTTCAGTTTATCTCCTTTTTCAATTTTTTGCTTTTCAAGGAATAAATTATCTAAAGTATTTTTTACTTTTTTAATATCTAAAGAGGTCACTGCAAAAATAAAACAATCAATAAAAAGTATTACGACAGTGTGGCGACTCTTACTCGTGGCACACAAATTTCTAATTAAAGTTTCGGCAAACGCTGGATATTCCACGCTTTTCGATAATCCGAGCAATTTCTTGGCTAAAGTGTCTCCGAATTCTTGAAATTCTTCTTTAGTCGTGGGCAAAGTCAGATCGCCTAATACGGATATAGTGTTGCTGTCGCCGAATGTCGTTTCTAAGGCTAATTTTAGATCGGATTCCTTTTGCCGTCTCAGTTGCTCTTCCGGCGATATTTCCTCTTCATCTTCTTTTACTAGTCGTTTCTCCATTTCCTCCCGTTTGAGTCGCTGCAAAGAATTTGACTGTTTTTTAAAATTTGCTAATAGTAGCGTCCGCTTGTAATGAACACTTTTAGTACGAAATTTCACTTAAAACGAACCAAATTTGAAAGGTATGAATTAAAGTACGTTTGTTAATTAACGTATACTGTTTAAGAAACTTCACTTGTAATTAACCAACTGCATCAGTCCCTCGAGTTTCATTATAAGCGAACATTACTGTATTTAGATTCCAAACTTTAATTTTTTTCCGGATTTATTAATTTTAATCTTATTTTCTCCAAGTTGCTGATTGCTAACTAAGCTCAGCAACAAATTTTCTAATATTAATATTTAATTTTTATTTTTCCCAACACTTTTTTCGGCTTCAAATTTATGTTATTTTGTTATATTTAAACGTAAATCTAGTAATTTTACTTTCAACATTTTCATATGAATTTATACACATTCAGTGAAGTCCGGTTATAGTGACTTTGACAGGGAATGGAAAACTAATCATAATAAGCGAACGTTATAAAAAACAGATTACGAAGGTGCACTGAAGTTCATCTTTAAATTCAAATGTCTTACTGCGCTTACGTCATACAAAACGTTCATAACCATAAGCGGATTTCACTGTACTTATATAATTTTTGCAACTTTTCTAATTTAAATTTGAAATTTTTCAAATATCATAAATTTTTTAATTGCACACACTTTTAACAAAGTACTTTTTAAACAATTTGCTTTTTTATCACTTTGGATCTTCGATTCTAATATTATATATATGTCTCACTATTAATTCAGTTTAGGGGTAATTACGCTACCTCTTTTTCTGCAATTTTTTCAGCCAAAGATTTCTTTTTCGATTTCTTCACTTCGGTTGGTTTTGCTTCCTCGACCTTCTCTTCATCCTCATCCTCCCAATTGTCCTAAAATGAAATACTTCTTTAAAAGTCGAAATGCAAAAATAAGTTTAGAGAATACAAATTGGTGCAAAAAAACCGATTCCACCGCCGAAGTATTTGATAAGGAAATGAACAATTATTTAACCAAAAATTGTAAGTTTCGTGCACATTAGTCACCAAAGATTATTTTTAACATCACGTACCTTTACCGCTTCCTCCTCGTCCTCACCTTCCCACTTGTTGGTGGCGACCACGGCAGGTGTGACCGCTGGCGGTTCGAAGTTCTCGTCATCTGAAAAATTCGACAAATTAAGAGGCGAAATCGGCCGCCTAGAGCGCTCGCTCGTCTTACCCCACGATTCCATATTGCGAGAAACTGCACCGATTTAGCACAAAACGACCTCAACCTCGAATTTCACGTGTACTAAATTGTAGAACTTGTAATTGCACCACCAGATGACACTCTGGCTTGTCACAGCGAATGACTAATGCGTTTTTCTTTAATCCGTCCGACTGGCTGGCGTTTTGGGGGGAGCTCGGGGATCAATTACTATCAAACAACGCGTTTTATTTTTTTGTACTTTAAATTTGAACAAAAGCACCACCCATAAATAAAAAGATCAGCACTATCTAAGTTAACCAATTTCAGAACATCCATTTCAGATTGACAGTGAAAATTGCACTAGATTTAGGGGGGGATATCGCCAACATCTAAAAACGAAAACTTTTTCTGGTACATTCCGTGACAAAACACATTAACATTCTATGATCCTCGGCATTTAAATTTGAATTAGAGCAGCTAATTGCAAGTAAAATAGCTATATTTTACATTGCTTGAGGTCAAGAAATTAAGTATTTGTTAATTAGAGTCGATTTCTTGTTATTGTGTCGATTTAGCACATACCTTGTTACTTTGGTAGTTCACGTGTTTCATAGATAATACGTACGCGCGTTTGACAGTGTCAAAACATCTTAACCTATAAATTCTAACGTGTTTTAATATTTTTAATGGAAAAAAATGTCTAAACCTATTTTATTTGATGATGAGAACGACTCGGATGTCGATACAAACCTGAAAACGGATAACGAATACGCCAAAACGTATGATGATTGGCGAAAAAAGGAGGTACTTCATAAATGTAAGTGTGGACGTTTCGATCGAAAACGGGGTTGCGTCGCTCATATTGCGAGGTCTGCGGCCCATGTACGCGATGGAGTTAATAAAACTTCAGCGCCGTCATCGAATTAATAAGTTTAACTAAGAAACTACAGATTGGAGCATTTTTATTCAGGGGTTTTGCAGTGCCCTCGAATTATGTACATGGATTTCAAACATTTGTAATTCTTAATTAATTCGTAATGAAGAATTTATAATTCTTATTAATCCATACTGCCCCTCTTCCCGCACCCATAGGGCTGTTGGATAATTTTAATATTGTGTAATTATGAACATTGCGAGTAATCGTTGCTACTTCCATCAGTCCCTCGAGTTATTTCCAAATGATTCCAGTTGTGGCAAGATATTCAATTCGAAATGATATAAATATGGAACAGTACTAAAATTAGAGGACCCAAAAGCAAAACTCAACCATGGTGACCAAAACAGCAAGAAACTGCTTTTGAATCGTCATGCCTTAGTAATGTTATTACTTGAAATAATTGACATTTTTAACCGCCGACGATACTCAAAAGCAAAGCCAGAGTCTAGTCGTCACAAATATTGATAGAAACATCGTAGAATTTTTAATATCTCTTGTTGTTTTTATCGTTAAAAGTTTTTGACTCAAAATCATAACTAATTTTGATTCAAAAACATCGATTAGTTGAAAATACTAGTTTCTTAACTATTAAACTTTATTAACAATTAAATAGTTATGAATATTAAAGATTGAACTCTTTACTGAAGGGAATTTTCCCCAAAAATTACAACCTAGTTTAAGAAGGTGATTCGTCGCCATCTATCCTTGTTTCTGTTTGCTACTCGCAGTGCTTTGGAGGCATAATGGGGTTACCTTTGCGAGTGGATTAAATTAAAAAAAAAATTCCACAAAGTAAAGGTGAGACATGTCAATTAGTTTAATTTCTGTTGCAGTGCAAGCCAGATACGGCGAGGACGCGCTCTTGGAATTATCCGATTCGTCCAGCTCGTCAGACGACGACGAAGACGGCCGGGAACTAACCGAAGAAATCGAGAAAGATTTCTTCAAAACGCTATCATGCTTGAAAAACAAAGACCCGAAAATCTACGACGAAAACGTCAAATTTTTCAAAGATAAGCGCACGGACACGGACAGAAAGAAAAAACCGAAAGAGGAGTCTTTATATTTAAAAGATTACGAGCGTAAATTGTTGTTAGAGAAAGGGGGAAAGTTGAGCGATGACGAAGGCGAAGACAATCAAAGATCGCACTCGCCGACGTATGTCCAAGAGCAGGAGAAGCTGAAGGAGAGTCTGAAGAAAGCGCTGAGCGGCGTCGACGACAACGAAGACGAAAGCTGGGGCGGTATGTTCAAAGCTAGAGAAAAAACGGCGGAGGAGGCCGCTAAGGAAGAAGCCGAGTATAAAGAATGGTTGGCCGGCCAAAGGGAAACCTTAGACGACAAGGAGATCGAGTCGAATTTGAAACCGCTGAAAGACTACTGGAACAACCCGAAACTGGACGAAGGCGAAAAGTTTCTAAGGGATTACATTTTAAACAAAAGGTAGCTCCGGTAAAATTTAACATTTATCTGGTTAGTGGACAAAAAAAGCTGTGAAATTGTTGGATTCTGTAACATTTCGAGTCAATACGAGTCTTAAAAAAAAAGTAACTAAGTATTCTAGTCTCTAATTGTTTTAATTTAATCCGAATGTAGATTTTTGGAGAAAGAGGATGAAGATTACATTCCAACTTATGATGAAATAGTTCACGATTCAGACGAAGGGCTTTCAGAGGATGAAGTTGAAGTGGAAAAACAAGAAGAATTCGAGCATAAGTACAATTTTAGATTCGAGGAACCTGATCAGGAGTTCGTAAGTTTGCCCAAGGGTGCATTTACACTAGACACTATTCCGTACATTTCTTTCTGTCATCATCATCATGTGTGAGCCCCGACTTTCTCCAATTTCTTTCGCCATTTCTACTGATTCCACGACTCTTGCTTCCAATCGATGCAAGGAATTCGAAATTTCTTCTCTCAGAATAGTTGTCTCTTAATATATTTTGTGTCAGAGAGAAATCGGTGCAAGGAATTGGAAATTTCTTCTCTCAGAAGAGTTGTCTCTTAATATATTTTGTGTCAGAGAGAAATCGGTGCAAGGAATTGGAAATTTCTTCTCTCAGAATAGTTGCCTCTTAATATATTTTGTGTCAGAGAGAAATCGATGCAAGGAATTGGAAATGTCTTGCACCGATTTCTCTCTGACACAAAATATATTAAGAGGGAACTATTCTGAGAGAAGCTATCCGAGACTCTCAGCTGTGTAAATAATCGCGGATAAGCTATCTGAGACTCTCAGCTGTGTAAATAAGCCTCGGATAGCGTCTCTCAGGTTAGTTGATACTCAATTCGAAGAGAGTATGGAGTGGAGTGTCTAGAGTAAACTCACCGTAACACTTTAATGGTTCAATGCTGAGACCAATCTTTTTTAGATTAAGAGATATCCAAGGACGATTGAAAATTCTTTGCGACGTACTGACGACAGAAGGAAGCAGAAGAGGCAGGAAACGAAGGAAAGGAAGGAGAAGGAAAAGAAAGAGAAAATGGAGGAATTGAGCAAACTGAGGGACCTCAAGAGGAAGGAGATTGAAGAGAAGATTGAAAAATTGAAGGAAATCACTGGAAATAAGGATTTGGCCTTTAAGGTGCTAACGTTAATCAATTTAACTAATTAATTAGATTTACTGAAGCATTCAGAGCCCATTATTGGCAAATATTTATTTATTTACCAGGGAAATTTATTTATTTATTTATTTACCAGAAAAATACAGAAAATACTCTGTCTACAGAGGTACACAAGGTTACCTGTACGTAGTTCTGGTTTCCCTTAATCTAGACTTACTAAATCTAAATATTACTTAATTTAAATTAATATAATTTGCCAAAATTAATGGTTTAAATTATTAAAATACATGAAACTTTGATGACTTTTTGATACACGTCTGTGAAATATTTAATTATAAATGTCTAAATATTCGTCAATACTGGGCTCGTAAGTGCTACTAATAGATTAATTAAGATTTCTGATAAATAAGGACCCAAAATGATAAAAAAAGAACCAACCTCTGTTAACGTTAAATTTAATTTTTTAGGATGAAGATTTGGAAGGTGATTTTGACCCGGAAGCCCACGATAGAAAAATGCAGGCGTTGTTCAATGACGAATTTTACACAGGCCCTGAAGAAGAAACTAAACCTGAATTCTCTGACATCGACGAAGACCTAGAAATTGGTATTTTGTTCTATATTGTCGATTAATTAAATACAATTTTGTATATTTTAGAAAATTGGGATAATTGGCAAGGTGAAACGAATAATGATGATGCGGCTGGACCACATTGCGAAGATGATGATTTTATTGTAAGTTAATGTTTATTTCATTCGTATTGATTGACAATTTCTTCGCTAGTTGCTTCGCTTTCCTTCAATATGAATGGAATGAACGTAATTGTTATAATAATTGGATCTTCAGTGGAAGTTAAGTCCGAATTTGGGCCTAGGAAAGGCACACAACTCCGTTTATTTTTCACACTCTTTATTTTTTACTGTTGTCAGTGACAATAAATATATTTTTAAATATTTCGATAACTTGCAACAGTAACTTTGCAAATCAAAATAGCAAATAGCGAAGTAGATGCAAAGAATAATTTGTTTATTTCAAATTTCAACCCGTAAATGGGGGTAATTTCCTACTATTTTACAGATGGATTGTGATTATGATTCTCAAGCTGCCACTCAGTCCGAATTAATTGAAAATTCCAAAGGCAAAAAGAAGAGAAAGCGCAAATCTAAATTCGCTAAAGTTGTTAGTCAACCGAAGCCAACTTTTGACCCCAATGACAAAACCTACGAAGAATACCTTGACGAATACTACAAATTGGACTGCGAAGACATCATTGGGGATATCCCATGTCGTTTCAAGTACAGAAAAGTTGTTCCGAACGATTTCGGGTTAAGCATTGAGGAGATACTGATGGCTAAAGATCGAGAGTTAAATAAGTGGTGCTCGTTGAAGAAAGCGGTGCAAATTCGGCCGGATCACGTTGAAAAATACGAACAGATAGCGTACGAAAGAAAAGGGAAGAATCTCGAGTTGAAACGAAGGGTTTTACCCAGCTTATTCGAACAAGGGGAAACTTCTAGAGGGCAAGATGCTCCTCAACATCAAAACACTGAAAAACGCAAGAAAATGAGTGAAGCACACAAAGAGAAATCTTTACCTGGAACAAAGAAAAACAAACTGGATAATAAAATTGAAGAATCGAGCAAAGAAGGGGAAACTGAGAGCGAAGGTACGAAAACTGAGAGCGAAGATACGAAAACTGAGAGCGAAGGTATGAAAATTGAGAGCGAAGGTACGAAAACTGAGAGCGAAGGTACGAAAACTGAGAGCGAAGGTACGAAAACTAAGAGCAAAGATACAAGTAGTAAAATCGAAACGTGTACTAAAGCTAAATTACGAGGTAGTAAAGCTGGTAAAAGAGCTAAAAGGCCTCCTGGAGTTAAAGGAACTGGTGAAGTTAGTGTCGAAGAAACTACAACAGAAGAAAGAATCAGTAAAGCTGCTGGAGTTGAAGAAACGATCACTAAAGACAAAACATCCGTTAAAGCTAAA
Source organism: Dastarcus helophoroides (assembly GCA_028583605.1). Lineage (NCBI taxonomy): Eukaryota > Metazoa > Arthropoda > Insecta > Coleoptera > Bothrideridae > Dastarcus > Dastarcus helophoroides. The sequence continues at coordinate 16,784,390 of CM053337.1, read as the reverse complement.
GAATACAACTCTAGCGTTCAAGATAGTAGCTGTCAATCTGATAAAACAAGAAAGGAAGGTAAAATCAGAAAAAATAAAAATAAAAAGCATGTTGGTGCCAACAAGGAACAAACTCCGGCTACCGATGCATCTGCAATTAAGAAAAACAAGAAGCGGAAACATGCCACGAATGAGATGCAAAATGGACCCCAGAAGAAAAAGAAAAAAGTAGAGAAGACGCCAGATAGTGGCCTCACAGATGCCAGACTGAGCGCTTATGGAATTAATCCTAAGAAATTTAAAAATAAGCTGAAATATGGTCATAAGTAGACGTACTAATTTGTAAATAAATTCTGTAAAAAAGTCAACTCGTAATACTATTAGCAATTTTGTTTTGTTCAAGTTATTATATTTTAAATCCTGACAATAAATTAAAAAGAAAAAAATGATACATAAATACAAATAGATAGTCCTGTTTGCACAGTTTCAATTTCTAAATTTGTTTAGATTAATGGGGACAGAAAAACGTTAATAACACTCGTATCATATTTATTTCAAATGTCATACAATTACAATTATTTTAGGAGAAATGCAGTTAATTATTTTTTTTTATCTTAAGTGCTAATTCGAAGAATTAAATTACGGTGAGTTAGATATATCCATATTATCAGACTTCTCCGATGAATCCTTCTCAGCGTGGCTTTCGGATTCATTAGTGCCTTTGTCCCCCTCGAAACCTTTCTCCTCTTCATCATAATTCCTAGGCACCTTCGACCTAGACCTCGATCTAGATCTATCCTTCTTATCCCTCTCCTTCCGACCATCTTTCTTATCCCTTTTACGCTCCCTACTTCTCGACCTACTCCTCTTCCTAGAACTCTTCGGCGTCGGCGACCTCCTTCTACTCCCCCTCGATCTAGACCGCTTACGCTCCCGCTTCTTATCCCTAGACTTCGACCGATACCTACTCCTCGATCTACTCCTCTTCCCCCCTTTATCCACATCGACGCTACTCTCCTTATCACCTTTACGCTCCTTCGAATTTCTAATAGATTTCTCCCTCGACTTATCCCTCTCGCGAGACTTCCTATCGCGCGAGCGCTTCCTCTCCCGCGATTTCGACTTCCGATCCCGCGATCGCGCCCTCTCTTTAGACCGCCGCCTCCTCCCGGCGGATTTCGACCGTGATCTACGCGCTTTACTCTTGGAAGCGGATCGTCGACGAGATCGACTACGAGAGCGTTTTCTCGAGCGAGATTTTGAGCGTCTTTTTCGGTCGCGTGATCTCGTTCGTCTTCGAGACCGCGAGCGTCTTCTGGATCTCGATCGTCGGCGGGATCTCGATCTAGAGCGGGATCTTCGACGTCTACCTCTGGATCTGGATCTCGATCTTCTTCGTTTGTCTTTGGTTAGCATACCGATGACTGGTTCGATGGAGGCGTTAATCATGTTTTGTGCCTCTTTGAATCTGGACATTGCTTCTTCGATTTCTTTTTGGGCTGCCTCGTTACTCTTGGCTTGCGGTTTTTGAATCGGTTGAGTTGCGTGTTGTAAATGGAGTGGTCTACCTTTGAATTCTTTGCCGTTTAATTTGAGTGCTTGAAGTATACTTGGTTGATCGGTAAATTCGATCATGTACAGTGGGGTGTTATCTGATTTTCTGTTGGCTGTTCTCAAATATTTAACTTCGCCGGTTGGTCCGAATAAGTCTAACATGTCATCGGGTGTTACCTCGGGATCAACATCAACGACTATGATAGTTCTCCTCGTTTCTTCGATTTTTGTGCTATCGTAGTTCGACGGTAGCGGGGGATAACGAGGTAACCCTAGCGCTTCCAACTGGGGATCCGTTGTCATAATCACTTGCTCCATACCGGAACCGACCACCGAATTTACAACGTGAGGGGGCAACTTTGCCTCATTGACGTTCAGTCCTGGCACAATGGTACCATTACGGGTCATCTCCAGCGCGTAATACTCATCTGGAATCTCCCCATTTAACACCGGAATCACTATTAGCGCTCTATCGATAAAAACTGTATTAGTCATATGTTTGGCGATCCCAACTGTAACGGAATCCATAAATTTGATGTAGCATATTCTCGATTGCACCGGACAGGAGACGTCCCTAATCGTTGGATACAAGCGTATATCTTCGATTTTACCCAAATAACCGAAAAGCGTCTGCATTTGGTCTTTGGTGGCTTGGGGCGCGATGTTGGTTACTTGGACCACTTTCGTGTCTCCGACCGCCATTCTTGCAAATATCGCACTTCGCAACTGAGGGACACAATATTACACCACTAAGCGCTTCAAACGTTGCGTATTTTCAACATTTTAACGTTCTAAAACGTTTACCGAAACGTTTCGTACACAGCGGATGACATTAGCGAACTGTCAGTTGTCACTGTCAATGTCAAACACGGAAAATGGTGACGCCAAGGTTAAAACGGAGAGGTTGCTTATTAGGCGTTTTTTCGTTCTGCAATTTTGACGTCATAATTTGTTAGGTTATTTGAGTTGTTTTACGAATAGAAGTGTTTTAATATAGTTAAATGAATTTATTTGGCGTCATAACTTGGGTTGTTTTGGAAAAATTAATACCTGACAACAAATTTCTGGATTTGGTTCGAAATTTTAACTTTAATCTGGAAATATCGATTTTAATCCGGGAGCTTTAATTTTAATCTATGAATTTCGACTTTAAAATCGATTTTTTTTGCAACGAAAGTAGAAATTTGGAGATTGAAATTCGCGTTTCGATTTTGTGTGCAAGTTTGGATCTTTTTATTGAAATTTCGAGTTTTTGATATTTGAACTTCAATCACGAAATTTGTTTTGCTGTTAGGTTAGATTAGGTTAGGTTAGGTTAGGTTAAGTTAGGTCCGATTAGATTAGGTTAAGTTAGATTAGATTAGGTTATGATAGGTTAGGTTGATTCAGGTTAAGTTAGGGTGGTTAGATTAGGTTAGGTTATAATAGGTTTGGTTGGTTCGGATTAAGTTAGGGTGGTTAGGTTAGGTTAGGTTTGGTTTGGTTGATTCAGGTTAAGTTAAGGTGGTTAGATTAGGTTAGGTTAGGTTGTGATAGCTTAGGTTTGATGGTTCAGATTAAGTTAGGGTGGTTAAGTTAGATTAGGTTATGTTAGGTCCGATTAGATTAGGTTAGGTTAGATTAGGTTAGATTAGATTAGGTTAGGTTAGGTTTGGTTTGGTTGATTCAGGTTAAGTTAAGGTGGTTAGATTAGGTTAGGTTAGATTAGGTTAGGTTAGGTTGTGATAGCTTAGGTTTGATTGGTTTAGATTAAGTTAGGGTAGTTAGGTTAGGTTAGGTTAGATTAAGTTAGTTTAGGTTAGATTAGGTTTGATTGGTTTCGGTTAGGTTAGGTTAGGTTTGAGTGGTTTAGGTTAGCTTAGGTTAGGTTTGGTTTGGTTGATTCAGGTTAAGTTAAGGTGGTTAGATTAGGTTAGGTTAGATTAGGTTAGGTTGTGATAGCTTAGATTTGATGGTTCAGATTAAGTTAGGGTGGTTAGGTTAGATTAGGTTATGTTAGGTCCGATTAGATTAGGTTAGGTTAGATTAGGTTAGGTTAGGTTTAGTTAGCTTAGGTTAGGTTAGGTTAGGTTAGGTTAGGTTTGGTTAGGTTAGGTTAGGTTAGGTTAGGTTAAGGTGGTTAGATTAGGTTAGGTTAGATTAGGTTAGGTTAGATTAGGTTAGGTTAGGTTAGGTTAGGTTAGGTTAGGTTAGGTTAGGTTAGGTTAGGTTAGGTTAGGTTTGGTTAGGTTAGGTTAGGTTAGGTTAAGGTGGTTAGATTAGGTTAGGTTAGGTTGTGATAGCTTAAGTTTGATTAGTTCAGATTAAGTTAGGGAAGTTAGGTTAGGTTAGGTTAGATTAAGTTAGTTTAGGTTAGGTTAGGTTTGATTGGTTTAGGTTAGGTTAGGTTTGATTGGCTTAGGTTAGGTTAGGTTAGGTTTCTTTCTCTTGAACGCAAGCTCCTTATTTTATATTACTGACAATTGCCATCAAAGTGCGTTCACTAATTTCATATTTTAATAATAACATCTATTTTAATGTGGAAATTTAGACTAAATTCTAAATTTCCGCTTTAACCACGAAATTAAAATTTTACTTTGTTATCTAAATTTCTAATTAAAATACGAAATTTCAAATTTAAAGTTGTAGTTTCGACATTAAACTTGAAATTTTGACTTTGATCAGGAAATCTCGACTTTTTTGTAGAATCTTATATTATTCATAAATTTTAAAACATGTCAAGTTTAAATTCAACTTAACCTAAACTTTTTCCACCTTTTTGCTTATCATTTTGACTACAATCTTAATACAATAATAAAAAAATCAACGAATTAAAAAAAATTTGAAAATAGAAGTTGATGAATCAGAAGCACCTATTTGTGAATAATTCTTGAGAAAAATATTTATCCCTGATATTTTTTGTAATAGTAATGAATTATTTTTACACCACACATAAATTGCACAAATGAATAACCTCAAGAATATTAGAAATTAAAAAAAAAAGAATTTTTTACAACATTCTTTTTTATTTTATTATGAATCATCACAGTGGTTGAAATATTATGGTATTTTACTACTCAACTGATTTAAATTACAAATGTTAGTTGCTCTTTAGTTGCTAAAATTAGAAATTTCGTCATAAATGTTAAGCATTTATTGTAAATTTACTTATTATAGAAATAAATTAATATATTTTACTAGACTGGTTAATAGAATGGATTGACTAAGCCCAATGAGGTCGATAACCTCTTGACATTTAAAAAATTGGATGCCTACTCGAATGACATTTCAAAAATCGCATGCCTACTCGAATGACATTCCAAATATTGCATGCCTACTCTATGTATCTGTCGAAAATTTGATAATTAGTACCTCGTTGACACCTAAAATGGATGATTTTTGAAATAAGATGTTCAAAAAATAACATTTAATACGACTTTCGTTGTAAATCATAGTTATTTGAAACGTAAGTACCAACTTTAATTCGGAACATAACCAATTTATTTCTAAAAAGTTGTATGTTTAAGTGACAGTCGAATAAGCCGTACGGTTGTGCGAAAGTGTTTGTGGTGCGGTTGTACGTGGTGATACATTATAAAAACTAATATGGGAAAAACAGCAAGTAAATGAAGTGTATTTAGTGCCTGGTATCAAAGTAAAAAAGGAATTCCTTTTACAGTGTACTCGTACGGAAGAGCGGCGTCTATTTTAGAAGGTAAGTTTTTAACACTTTCCAACTTTCAGTCTCCGATTATTTAGTAGTTTACTGTGAAACTAAAACAAATATTTACAAACAACGTAAATTTTAATCAAAATAGTGTTTAAATTATTTTTAACGCAAGTAAATTTGAATTAAAGATATTCAAACGGCAAAAGTTAATCGCTTGTCAATGCGGACCATAGATTGCTCAACGCCAAGGTTTTAAAGCCGAAAGGTCGAACAGTTCTTTTTCATAATCAGGCGTTTTTCGTCGTGTCCAGCGAACTTGTTTTTAATTTGGATCTCTGACGTCATAATGACTTACGGTGAAGTTACGCGTTTATCTTTGATTTCATTACAATTTGATGAGGTAGTTTACAATTTTAAACAATTTCAACCATTTTAAAGGAATAATCTTAAATTTTGACATCCTCTCAGAATATATTGAACATCTTTGAAGGAAATATTGATGACATGAATTTCTTTGCCCGTGACTTGTTTTCTCTCTTTATTGAATACTTGATTGATGAGTAGTTAATTTTGCTATTTAACCTAAATTTTTGTTTCGAGCAACAAAGAAACGAACGTAAACGGTTTTTATTTCGCTACCGCATTTTTGATTAAAGCATATCTCGCTTTTGTTCTTGTCGGCTAGTTTATGATGTTGCACGACGTTGCACCCACGTTTAACAAGCTCTTATACGATAACGGTACAAAGGACGCTACTTTCGATGTATTTTCGCCGGCATTATCGTTATTCACACCACACCCGACACTCCTGAATTATGCTTTTGCATCGCAAAATCCACTTCTCGTACATAATTCCATAGCGGGGCGACGTTCGATAACTCAATTCGATCTTCTAACGGTGCACCGAGCGTTCCACCGACGGGAATCAGAAGTGGGATTTTTACAATTCGTTAATGAGCCGTGGAAAGTATTACGACCGCTTCGGTTTTTTTTTGTTTTTTTATTTTCTTCAGAAGTACATCGAGAGAAATTGCGCGACCACGTATAAGGCCCTCCTACTCAGAGATGAGCTCATAAACTTCTATGTTGCATCGCAAATATTCAACAATCTCCGTTCAGATCTAAATTAATCTCAATATTTTATACATGCAGGCCGGCCGTTAGAAAGAAATATACGCTAAGGCGTTGTTACATAAAGATATAAGACCTGTCTACAGGTAATTCAAGATTCCTTTATGGGATTTTCGCCATTTTTGCGCTTTTAGATTGGTATCGATGTTTACTGCCTCTGCCCGTGACTCAGCTCGATTTAATTATCGCCAATATTCGCTACAGTGACCATTGGAGTAATTAAATAAATTGTAACAATACAAAATTGGTTATTCCTACAACGCTGATTGCTTTAGGTATTTTGAATTCCTTCGTTTAGATATTCTCGAATTGTCTTTGATAACTGTATAAAGTTTTCAAAATTGACGGTGTACTCTTTCATATGGAACGTGGAACTTGTGAACGTCTTTCGAACGGGCCCGGCCACTTATAGATAACCCTCGATTATTTTGACACGTTTTTAGATTGTTCGCAAGCCTTCTTTTAGAAACGTCCAAATTGACTGCACAACTTACAAACAGCTTTAATTTTGACACGTTCAGAGGGGTCAGCACTTCAAAAACACGATCGCGTTTCAACTTTGGAGGAAAAATCGATTCGCGTAAATTAAGAGAATCATTAAAAGATTCTTCTGCGGTAGCTACTGACTCTTAATAAAAGAAGTCACGTAAGAATCCAATACGTAAACAATTTAAAATAAAAGATACACACTCGCAGCCACCGAGGAATGCTTAAACGCGCTCTATAAATTACTAGATTTTATAGATAATTGAAAAATTGTTTGATTTATTACCGACAGACACGTGAGAATTTTGCACATAATTTGAATCTGGCCTTCCACGTACAGACCGCTTTCAGTTGAGATGAATTCGCGCTAATTAGTTTGAAATAATTTACGATCACGTGACGCGTTGCCCACGTGGTAACCGTTGGTTGGATTAATCGCTTCCGTGGGTTTTAAATGAGGGGGGGGGGCTTCCGGCTGAAGTTTTTAACGTCTCTAACTTATCGATGAGGTACAATTTAGAAAAAGGCGACATAAGGATGAAATTATGGTGAAAAAAGGAAGTTTTTCATTGAAATTTTGAACAGCAGATGATTATTAAGATGGATCGATTGTGTCCGTGTGTGTATCACATGAGGACGAAATTATAGTGAAAAAAGAAAGTATTACTGATGAACTTTCAGATTTCATTGAAATGTTGATCACCACCAAATGATTATCAACCACCAAATGATGGATCTATTGTGTATGTGTGTGTATATCAAGAAGACGAAATTATGATGGAAAAAGAAAGTATTACTGATGAACTTTCCTTTTCCATTGTCATTTTGACCACCAAATAATTATTACTAACCACCAAATGATGAATCGATTCTGGCCATGTGTGTATCACATGAAGACGAAATTATAGTGGAAAAAGAAACTATTACTCATGATCTTTCAGAATTCATTAAAATTTTGACCACCACCAAATGATTATTAACTACCAAATGATGGATGGATCGTGTATGCGTGTATATGAAGACTAAATTATGGTGGAAAAAGAAAGTATTACTGATGAACTTCCCTTTTCCATTGAAATTTCGTCCACCAAACGATTATTATTAACCACCAAATGATTATTAAGATGGATCAATTGTGCGTGTGTACCACATGAAGATGAAATTATAGTGGAAAAAGAAAATATTACTGATGAACTTTTCTCTTCCGTTGAAATTTTCACCACCAAATGATTATTTTTAACCACCAAGTGATGGATTGATTGTGTACGTATGCGTATCACATGAAGATGAAATTATAGTGGAAAAAGAAAGTATTAGTGATGGACTTTCGGTTTTCATTGATAGTTTGACCACCACCAAATGATTATTAACCACCAAATGATAGATCGATCGTCTACGTATGTGTATCAGATGAAGACAAAATTATAATGGAAAAAGAAAGTATAACTGATGAAGTTTCCTTTTTTATTGAAATTTTGACCGCCACCAAATACTTATTAATCACCAAATGATGGATCGATTATGTATGTGTTTCTATCACATTGAAGACAAAATTGTAGTGGAAAAAGAGAGTATTACTGATGAATTTTCCTTTTTCATCGAAATATTGACGACCAAATGATTATTACTAACCACCAAATGACGGATCGGTTGTGCCCGCGTGTGTATCACGTGAATAGTAAATTATGGTGGAAAATGAAAGTATTATTGATAAACTTTCGTTTTTAATTGAAATTTTGCCAATTGAAAGATTATTATTAACCACCAAATGATGGATCAATTGGGTCCGTGTGTGTATATCATATGAAGACAAAATTATACTGAAAAAAGTAGGTATAACTGATGAACTTTTGCATTTCATTGAAATTTTGACTACCACCAAATAATTATTAACGACCAAATGATGGATCGATGGTGTACGCGTGTGTATCACATGAAGACTAAATTATGATGGAAAAAGAAAGTATTACTGATGACATTTCCTTTTCCATTGAAATCGTTGTCATCAAATGGTTACTATTAACCACCAAATGATTATTACTAACCGCCAAATGATTGATCGGTTTTGTACGTGTGTCTGTATTACATGAAGATAAAATTATAGTGGAAAAAGAAAGTATTACTGATGAACTTTCGGTTTTCATTGCAATTTTGACCACCACCAAATGATTATTAACCACCAAATGATGTATCGATCGTGTACGTGTATGTATCACATGAAGACTAAATTATGGTGGAAAAACAAAGTATGACTGATGAACTTTCCTTTTTCATTCAAATTTTGATCACCAAATGATTATTATTAACCACCAAATGATTATTACTAACTACCAAATGATGATTCGACTGTGTACGTGTGTGTATGACATGAAGACAAAATTATAGTGGAAAAAGAAAGAATTACTGTTAAATTTTCGGATTTCATTGAAATTTTGAGTACCACCAAATGATGGATCGATTATGTCCGTATGTGTATCATGTGAAGACTAAATTATGGTGGAAAAAGAAAGTATTACTGATGAACTTTCTGTTTCCATTGACATTTTGACCACCAAATGATTACTATTGACCACCAAGTGATGGATCGATTTTGGTTATGTGTGTATCACATGAAGACGAGATTATGGTGGAAAAAGAAAGTATTACTGATGCACTTTCGGATTTCATTAAAATTTTGACCACCACCAAATGATTATTAACCACCAAATGATGGATCGATCGTGTCGCATGTGTAACACATGAAGACTAAATTATGGTGGAAAAAGAAAGTATTACAGATGAACTTTTGTTTTTCATTCAAATTATGGTCATCAAATGGTTATTTTTAACCACCAAATGATTATTACTAACCACCAAATGATGGATCGATTGTGTACGTGGGTCTGTATCACATGAAGATGAAATTATAGCGGAAAAAGAAAGTATTACTGATGAACTTTCGGTTTTCATTGCAATTTTGACCACCACCAAATGATTGTTACCCACCAAATGATGGATCGATTGTGTACGTGTGTGTGTATCACATGAAGATGAAATTATGGTGGAAAAAGAAACTATTACTGATGATCTTTCAGAATTCATTAAAATTTTGACCACCACCAAATGATTGTTAACCACCAAATGATGGATCGATCGTGTACGCGTGTGTATCACATGAAGACTAAATTATGGTGGAAAAAGAAAGTATTACTGATGAACTTTCCTTTTTCATTGAAATCATGGTAATCAAATTGTTATTATTAACCACCAAATGATTATTATTAACCATCAAATGATGAATCGATTGTGTGCGTGTGTGTGTGTATCACATGAAGATGATATTATAGTGGAAAAAGAAAGTATTCCTGATGAATTTTCAGTTTTCATTGCAAATTTGACCACCACCAAATTATTATTAACCTCCAAATGATGTATCTATTGTGTACGTATGTGTATCACATGAAGACAAAATTATAGTGGAAAAAGAAAGTATTACTGATGAACTTTGCTTTTTTATCTAAATTTTGATGACGAAATAATTATTATTAACCACCAAATGATTATTACTAACTACCAAATGATGAATCGACTGTGTACGTGTGTGTATGATATGAAGACAAAATTATAACGGAAAAAGAAAGTATTACTGATAAACGTTCGTGTTTCATTGAAATTTTGACCACCACCAAATGATTATTAACCATCAAATGATGGATCGATTGTGTTCATGAATGTATCACATGAAGACTAAATTATGGTGGAAAAAGAAAGTATTACTGATGAACTTTCCTTTTTCATTGAAATCATGGTCATCAAATTGTTATTATTAACCACCAAATGATTATTACTAACCACCAAATGATGGATCGATTGTGTACGTGTGTGTGTATCGCATGAAGATGAAATTATGGTGGAAAAAGAAAGTATTACTGATGCACTTTCGGATTTCATTAAAATTTTGACCACCACCAAATGATTATTAACCACCAAATGATGGATCGATCGTGTACGCGTGTGTAACACATGAAGACTAAATTATGGTGGAAAAAGAAAGTATTACAGATGAACTTCTGTTTTTCATTCAAATTATGGTCATCAAATGGTTATTTTTAAACACCAAATGATTATTACTAATCACCAAATGATGAATCGAGTGTGTACGGGTGTGTGTATCACATGAAGATGATATTATAGTGGAAAAAGAAAGTATTCCTGATGAATTTTCAGTTTTCATTGCAAATTTGACCACCACCAAATGATTATTAACCTCCAAATGATGTATCTATCGTGTACGTATGTGTATCACATGAAGACAAAATTATAGTGGAAAAAGAAAGTATTACTGATGAACTTTCCTTTTTCATTCAAATTTTGGTGACGAAACAATTATTTATTATTAACCACCAAATGATTATTACTAACTACCAAATGATAAATCGACTGTGTACGTGTGTGTATGATATGAAGACAAAATTATAGCGGAAAAAGAAAGTATTACTGATAAACGTTCGCGTTTCATTGAAATTTTGACCACCACCAAATGATTATTAACCACCAAATGAAGGATCGATTGTGTTCATGAATGTATCACATGAAGACTAAATTATGGTGGAAAAAGAAAGTATTACTGATGAACTTTCCTTTTTCATTGAAATCATGGTCATCAAATTGTTATTATTAACCACCAAATGATTATTACTAACCACCAAATGATGGATCGATTGTGTACGTGTGTCTGTATCACATGAAGATGAAATTATAGTGGAAAAAGAAAGTATTACTGATGAACTTTCGGTTTTCATTGCAATTTTGACCACCACCAAATGATTATTAACCACCAAATGACGTATCGATCGTGTTTCGTGTGTGTATCACATGAAGACAAAATTATTGTGGAAAAAGAAAGTATTACTGATGAACTATCCTTTTTCATTCAAATTTTCATGACGAAATAATTATTATTAACCACCAAATGATTATAACTAACTACCAAATAATGAATAGACTGTGTACGTGTGTGTGTATGACATGAAGACAAAATTATGCTGGAAAAAGAAAGTATTACTGATGAACTTTGGGTTTTCATTGAAATTTTGACCACCAGCAAATGATTGTTACCCACCAAATGATGAATCGATTGCGTACGTATGTATCACATGAAGACCAAATTGTAGTGGAAAAAACAGTATTGCTGATGAACGTTCCATAGTTGGGAAGTCTTCGATTTCATTGTCCGCTTTCGTCAATATCGCAGCGCTCGTAAAGCAACTTTCGCTTTTGAGTTCGCTCGAGCAGCGAATAAATCTGAAAGTAAACCGGAGATTCGAACATATCAATAACCCGACCGTTTCGAAAAAAAATGAATAAATACCCTGATATATATGCGAACGACATTGCAATTTGAATAGTTCAAGAGGTAGAATTTATATTCGCGTAAATATCCCATGGAAGGATACGAAATGAATAGAAATCTCTCTAATATATTTGCAAGTGTAATTTCTGTGCACATTTGCGGCGCATACTGCGCGCGTGATAAATGGAAACGGCGATTTGTACGTTGATAATAAAAATAATCAGCGAAATTTATTATAATGAACCTGTTTTTAACCTATATTTTAACACCCCTATGGCTATCCGAATGGGACGTGGTTTTATTCCACCAATGTCCGCGTCGCTGAAGAGATTTACTGAGACTTTAAACGTATTCAACTGTAATAACACCTAAAAAACAAGAAACTATTCCTAATGTAGTAAACCTTTGCTAGCGAATTCAGTTAAAGGTGTCTGAAAGTATGAAGTCTAACGACGAAGCTATTCTAGGTGGTATTAACGATCCCAAACTTAATCTGAAGGCGGATACGGTCCATGGAAACTATCCAAAGTCACACTGAAATGCCAATCCTCGGTTAAAACTTTCTGGCGCTAATGGGGGCGATCCACAGTTAGTTTGAAGCCTTTGATAGCATCAGAACAATTTCTGATAGATAACAAAGTCTTGAAAATTGTACTGAACAAATCTGAAATACCAAAGTTAATTTGAAAGCTTCTGAAACTGAGAAAGTTCGCGGTCGAGACCCCAGTGACGTTCGCGGACGTTTCCGAAATGGCTTTCGTTGTTGGTTTTGCATCGGACTTTGGTGACCGTTCGTTGATAACAAGCGGAATTCTCGACTCGTGTTACTCGATTCTGTCTAATAGCGAGCGGCGGCCGGCCATTTCCGTTTACATATCAGATCGCTGATTTAATAGATTGCGTCTAATTGTAAAAAAAAAACGGATCTCCTTATAAGATAACCGAGTAAACGAGCCGTTTAATGGAATTTATAGAAAATAAATCATAGCCGCCTCGTGGCGTAGACTACCGAAGCGAAATTAGTTCGATATGTAACTCGTGCGACGAATTTGTATTCGGCTTCTATGGTTCGTCCCAGAAAATGCCGTAATATTTTACTTTATCTCGATCTTTAATTGCGGCAATTCCTATAAATTACATGGTTGTAAATGAATTCTCGATAAAATATAAAGCGTGGGCCATTTTGGGCGTTTAACGACCTTGCTCGAAGTAATAATATGAGTTATAGAATTTACGAAGGTGGGCATTCTTTTCCTTCGAGCGGCAGCAGCGTCAGGCAGCTACTTTGCCATATTGTCAACTGGTTTATTATTTTACAGTTAACGCTGTACCACTAAATTCGCAATTAATTTTGTACCGTTCGATTCTCGTCGAGCGCTCTCCAAACAGGATATATCGCCAACGAAAGGGAGCCACGAAATCGGCGTTCGTTTCTTCGACACGTCTGTCAAAACATTGATGCTTACAGAAATCTTGCCGACTTCTGTGACTTAAGATGTTTTCAAATTGATTTTAATACTTCAGTAGCTTATCCTGGTACTTTCAGAACGCTTCGAATTGAATCTTTTATCTTCAAAAAGCTTCATACTGACTTCTACGACTTAAGATGCTTTCAAATTGACTTTAATACTTCAGTAGCTTATGCTGGTATTTTCAGAAAGCTTCGGACATTTTCGGTGGTACCGTGGACATTTTAAAGGCCTTCAAAGTACCATAAACATCTAAAAACTTCTAAAAACATCGCAAACGCTTTCAAAGCTTCGAAAATGCCGTTGAGACTTTGAAAGCTTCTGAAAATAAACATTTCGAATGTTTCTGAAAATTCCAAGAATGATTTCAAAGTTTCTTTAGTACCTCAGATATTTCGAAAGTTTTGGGAGTATCAGAAACGTTTTCAAGGTCTCCGAAAGGGACCAATATCTCGAAAGCTTCTGAAAATACGCAGACTATATACTATATGCTATATAACATGAAGACCAAATTATAGTGGAAAAATAAAGTATTACTGATGAACTTTCCATTTTCATTGACATTTTGCCAACCAAATGAATATTAACCACCATCAAATGATGGATCGATTGTGTTCGTGCGTATATCACATGAAGGCAAAATTATGATGGAAAAAGAAACTATTACTGATGAACTTTCTTTTTCCATTAAAATTTTGACCACCAAATAATTATTACTAACCACCAAATGACGGATCGATTATGCCCGTGTGCTATATCACATGAAGACGAAATTATAATGGAAAAAGAAAGTATTACTAATGAACTGTTTTTTTCCATTGACATTTTGACCACCAAATGCATATTACTAATCACCAAATGATGGATCGATTGTGCCCGTGTATTATATCACAAGGAGACGAAATTATAGCGGAAAAAAATAGTATTAGTGATGAACTTTCCTTTTTCATTCACAATTAAACCATCAAATGATTATTACTAACCACCAAATGATTATTACTAACCACCAAATGATTATTACTAACCACCAAATGATGAATCGATTGTGTCCGTGTGTGTATCACATGAAGACAAAATTATAGTGGAAAAAGAAAGTATTACTGATGAACTTTCCTTTTCCATTGATATTTTGACCACCAAATGATTATTTCCTAGCACCAAATGACGGATCGATTGTGCCCGTGGGTTATATCACATGAAGACAAAATTATGGTGAAAAAATAAAGTATTACTGATGAACTTTCTTTTTCCATTGCCATTTTGACCACCAAATGATTATTACTAACCACCAAAAGACTGATCATTTGAACCCGTGTGTTACATCACATGAAGACGAAATTATGGTGGAAAAAGAAAGTATTACTGATGAACTTTCCTTTTTCATTCACAATTAAACTATCAAATGATTATTACTAACCACCAAATGACCGATCGATTGAGCCCGTGTGTTATATCACATGAAGACGAAATTATAATGGAAAAAGAAAGTATTAGTGATGAACTTTCAGATTTCATTCACAATTAAACCAACAAATGATTATTACTAACCACCAAATGATTATTACTAACCACCAAATGATAAATCGATTGTGTCCGTATGTGTATCACACGAAGACAAAATTATAGTGGAAAAAGAAAGTATTACTAATGAACTATCCTTTTCCATTGATATTTTGACCACCAAATGGTTATTTCTAACCACCAAATGACGGATTGATTGTGCCCGTGAGCTATATAACATGAAGACCAAATTATGGTGGAAAAATAAATTATTACTGATGAACTTTCCATTTTCATTGAAATTTTGTCAACCAAATAAATATTAACCACCACCAAATGATGGATCTATTGTGTCTGTGGGTATATCACATGAAGGCAAAATTATGGTGAAAAAAGAGACTATTACTGATGAACTTTCTTTTTCCATTGAAGTTTTGACCACCAAATAATTATTACTAATCACCAAATGACGGATCGATTGTGCCCGTGTGCTATATCACATGAAGACGAAATTATTATGGAAAAAGAAAGGATTTCTGATAAACTTTCCTTTTTCATTGACATTTTGACCACCAAATGATTATTACTAATCACCAAATGATGGATCGATGGTGCCCGTGTATTATATCACATGGAGACGAAATTAGAGTGGAAAAAGAAAGTATTGGTCATGAACTTTTCATTTCCGTTGACATTTTGACCACCAAATGGTTATTACTAACCACCAAATGACGGATTGATTGTGCCCGTGTGCTATATAACATGAAGACCAAATTATAGTGGAAAAATAAAGTGTTACTGATGAACTTTCGATTTTCATTGAAATTTTGTCAACCAAATAAATATTAACCACCACCAAATGATGGATCTATTGTGTCCGTGGGTATATCACATGAAGGCAAAATTATGGTGGAAAAACAGCCTATTCCTGATGAACTTTCTTTTTCCATTGAAATTTTGACCACCAAATAATTATTATTAACCACCAAATGACGGATCGATTGTGTACGTGTGCTCTATCACATGAAGACGAAATTATAATGGAAAAAGAAAGTATTACCGATGAACTTTCCTTTTCCATTGACATTTTGACCACCAAATGGTTATTACTAACCACCAAATGACGGATTGATTGTGCTCGTATGCTATATAACATGAAGACCAAATTATAGTGGAAAAATAAAGTATTACTGATGAATTTTCCATTTTCATTGAAATTTTGTCAACCAGATAAATATTAACCACCACCAAATGATGGATCTATTGTGTCCGTGGGTATATCACATGAAGGCAAAATTATGGTGGAAAAAGAGACTAGTACTGATGAACTTTCTTTTTCCATTCAAATTTTGACCACCAAATGGTTATTACTAATCACCAAATGATGGATCGATTGTGCTCGTCATACGAAGACGAAATTAAAGCGGAAAAACAAAGTATTAGTGATAAACTTTCCTTTTTGATTCACAATTAAACCATGAAATGATTATTACTAACCACCAAATCATTTTTACTAACCACCAAATAATAAATCGATTGTGTCCGTGCGTGTATCACATGAAAACAAAATTATAGTGGAAAAAGCAAATATTACTAATGAACTTTCCTATTTCATTGAATTTTTTTCAACCAAATGAATATTAACCACCACCAAATGACGGATCTATTGTGTTTATTTGTGTATCACATGAAGACAAAATTATAATGGAAAAAGGAAGTATTACTGATGAACTTTCCTTTTCCATTGATATTTTGACCACCAAATGGTTATTACCAAGCACCAAATGACGGATAGATTGTGCCCATGAGTTATATCACATGAAGACGAAATTATGGTGGAAAAAGAAACTATTACTGATGAACTTTCTTTTTCCATTGCCATTTTGATCACCAAATGATTATTACTAACCACCAAATGACCGATCGTTTGAACCCGCATGTTATATCACACGAAGACGAAATTATGGTGGAAAAAGAAAGTATTACTGATGAACTTTCCTTTTCCATTAAAAGTTTGACCACCAAATGGTTATTACTAATCACCAAATGATGGATCTATTGTGTCCGTGTATTATATCACATGAAGACGAAATTATAGCGGAAAAAAAAAGTATTAGTGATGAACTTTCCTTTTTCATTCACAATTAAACCATCAAATGATTATTACTAACCACCAAATGATTATTACTAACCAACAAATGATGAATCGATTGTGTCTGTGTGTGTGTATCACATGAAGACAAAATTATAGTGGAAAAAGAAAATATTTCTAGTGAACTTTCATTTTTCATTGACATTTTTTCAACCAAATGAGTATTAACCACCACCAAATGATGAATCTATTGTGTCTATATGTGTATCATATGAAGACAAAATTATAGTGGAAAAGGAAAGTATTACTGATGAATTTTTGTATTCTATTGACATTTTGACCACCAAATGATTATTACCAAGCACCAAATGACGGATCGATTGTGCCCGTGGGTTATATCACATGAAGACGAAATTATGGTGGAAAAAGAAACTATTACTGATAAATTTTCTTTTTCCATTGCCATTTTGACCACCAAATGACTATTACTAACCACCAAATGACCGATCGTTTGAACCCGTGTGTTAAATCACATGAAGACGAAATTATGGTGGAAAAAGAAAGTATTACTGATGAACTTTCCTTTTCCATTAAAAGTTCGACCACTAAAGGGTTATTACTAATCACCAAATGATGTATCGATTGTACTATATCACACGGAGACGAAATTATAGGGGAAAAAGAAAGTATTAGTTATAAAGTTTCCTTTTTCATTCATAATTAAACCATCAAATGATTATTACTAACCACCAAATGATTATTACTAACCACCAAATGATGAATCGATTGTGTTTACATCTGAATCACATGAATTATAGTGAAAAAAGAAAGTATTACTGATGAACTTTCCTTTTCCATTGGAGGTCTTCAAAGTACCGTAAACATCTAAAGACATTTAAAAACATCGTAAATGCTTTCAAAGCTTCGAAAATGCCGTTGAGACTTTGAAAGCTTCTAAAAATAAACATTTGGAATGTTTCTGAAAATACCAAGAATGATTTCAAAGCTTCTTTAATACTTCAGATATTTCGAAAGCTTTGAAAGTATCAGAAACGTTTTCAAGGTTTCCGAAAGAGGGACCAATATCTCGAAAGCTTCTGGAAATACACAGACACTTCCAAAGTATCGTTGACATTTCGAAAGCTTCTGAAAACATAAAGATACTTCCAAAGTACCGTTGTCGTTTCGAAAGCTTCTGGAAATGAAACGTTTTGAAGGCTCCTGGTACAGATAAGACGCTAAAAGCGTCACGTGACTGTGGTATATGTAGGAAATCGAGTTTCTGCAACTTGTTAGAAAAAACGTTCATGAGTATCGCGCACTTTTTAAGGAAAAAATACCATTAGGCAGCGTTCGATGATACAATAAACCATCAGTCTCATTAAGTTTCTAATTAAGAATGAGATTTTTTCGAGAATGACTGATAGGGAAACCGATTGCGGCTTACACTATCCAGGCAATTAGCCAGATATATAATTTACTTTAATGGTTTTAATTACTTTCCGAACATATCCGCCGATATAGTTACTAAGAACGACAATTACGGTAGGCAGGATTCGCGTAGTTTATATTCCTTCTCGTGGGCAGCGGTTGCCGTTGTTTTTTTATTTTAACTTAAATTCGAAGGATGCTGTGACGAGCGGTCAACGAAATTCGTCGAAATGTCGACCAGAACCGGCGACCAATTCGGAAATGTGGGCCAATGCAGCCCCTTATATGGCGTTTCTGCATCACCGCGAAAGGAAACCAAATTCTCATACAACTCTTTCGCGAAATTCTGATTTTTTTGACGAACTTCCATTTGTAACTTTGGGAAATTGTTGAAAATTTTACTCTTTTTAATCTTCGCCGTTTCAATTTCGTTAAAACTTCTTGTAAATTATTTTTTTTTTTGAAACAAGTCTTAGAAGTGTGGGTGGCGGTGCCCCCCCGAATGGCGTTTCTGCATCACGAGTTGGGTCGCCGCGAGGGGGAATATCGCCGCAAGACTTATTTCTACTCACGCGTAAGATGTAAGCCGCCTCGATTCACATGCACACAATGTAATATGTGACAATTACAACATCTTGTATCTGCCCGCTTCTCCAGGAAGTGAATTTGCAGTCAGAGGTCGAAAGCCTTCTGGACTTTGACGGTCGATTGTTGCAAATTATTCACGTTTGTTCTTATACGCCATGCAGTATGTTAATCTCGCACCGCCGATCGGAATGACAACCTGTATACCGAACACAAATAAAATGAACATTTATAAATGTTGCGATTTCGCCGCTGACTCACTTAGATATCTTTGTAATTATTCGAGTTATTTTACTTTCAACGTAATTATACATCTTGCGTATTGGATAAAACAATCTTTAATTGACCAGAAGAATATGAAACATGCCAGACCTCCCAGAAGTTCAAAACAAACACACATTATACAACTTATGCAGAACTGTCGTCGCTCAATTAAACTAATTACGAAACCGAGTCGACCCGAATTGCACAAACGGCCGCACCGCCTAGAGATAAAGACCACGGCGCACCAAAGTCACCTTCAATGTATTCGGGTATAATCTTGGTGGTCATTTGGCCATTTGATGGTTTGGTGGTCAAAATTTCGATAAAAAAGTATAGTTCATCAGTTATAGTTTCTTTTTCCACTATAACTTCGTCTTCATGTGACACACGTACAGAATCGAGCCAGCATTTGGTGGTTAGTAATAATCATTTGGTGGTCAAAATTTTAATGAAAATGGAAAGTTCATCACTAATACTTTCTTTTTCCACTATAATTTCATCTACATGTGAAACACACACGGACCCACAATAGATCCATCATTTGGTGGTGGTTAATGGTCATTTGGTTGGCAAAATTTCAATGAAAAAGGAAAGTTCATCAGTAATATTTTCTTTTTCCACTATAAATTCGTCTTCATATGGTGCACATACGGACAGAATCGATTCATCATTTGGTGGTTAATAATCATTTGGTGGTGGTCAAAATTTCAGTGAAAATCAGCTGTTCATCAGTAATACTTTTTTTTTCCACTATAATTTCGTCTTCATATGATACACAAACGGACACACAATAGATCCATCATTTGGTGGTGGTTAATGTTCTTTTGGTTGGCAAAATTTTAATGTAAAAGGAAAGTTCATCAGTAATATTTTCTTTTTCCGCCATAATTTGATCTTGATGTGGTGCAGACATGGACACAATTGATTCATCATTTGGTGCTTAGTAATAATCATTTGGTGGTTAAAATTTCAATGAGAATGGAAAGTTTATCATAAATAGTCTTTTTTTCCACTACAATTTCGTCTTCATGTGATATCACCCACAGGCACAATCGATCCGTCCTTTGGTGGTTAGTAATAACCATTTGGTGGTCAAAATGTCAATGGAAAAGGAAAGTTTATTAGTAATACTTTCTTTTTCCACTATAATTTTGTCTTCATGTGATACATATACACAAACATAATCGATTTATCATTTGGTGGGCAGTAAAAATCATTTGGTGGTTAGTAATAATCATTTGATAGTTTAATTGTGAATGAAAAAGGAAAGTTCATCAGTAATTCTGTCTTTTTCCACCATAATTTGGTCTTCATGTGATGAAACACACGAGTTCAAATGATCGGTCATTTGGTGGTTAGTAATAATCATTTGGTGGTCAAAATGGCAAGGGAAAAAGAAAGTTCATCAGTAATAGTTTCTTTTTCCACCATAATTTCGTCTTCATGTGATATAACCCACGGGCACAATCGGTCCGTCATTTGGTGCTTAGTAATAACCATTTGGTGGTCAAAATATCAATGGAAAAGGAAAGTTCATCAGTAATACTTTCTTTTTCCACTATAATTTTGTCTTCATGTGATACACACACGGACACCATCGATTTATCATTTGGTGGTTAGTAAAAATCATTTGGTGGCTCGTAATAATCATTTGATGGTTTAATTGTGAATGAAAAAGAAAAGTTCATCAGTAATACTTTCTTTTTCCACTATAATTTCGTCTTCATGTGATATAACACACGGGTTCAATCGATCAATCATTTGGTGGTTAGTAATAATCGTATGGTGGTTAAAATGGCAATGGAAAAAGAAAGTTCATCAGTAATAGCTTCTTTTTCCACCATAATTTCGTCTTCATACCCACGGGCACAAGCGATCCATCATTTGGTGCTTGGTAATAACTTTTTGGTGGTCAAAATATCAGTGGCAAAGGAAAGTTCATCAGTAATAGTTTCTTTTTCCACCATAATTTTGTCTTCATGTGATATAACCCGCGTGCCCCATCGATCCGTTATTTGGTGCTTGGTAATAACCATTTGGTGGTCAAAATATCAATGGAAAAGGAAAGTTCATCAGTAATACTTTCTTTTTCCACTATAATTTTGTCTTCATGTGATACACACACGGACACCATCGATTTATCATTTGGTGGTTAGTAAAAATCATTTGGTGGCTCGTAATAATCATTTGATGGTTTAATTGTGAACGAAAAAGAAAAGTTCATCAGTAATACTTTCTTTTTCCACTATAATTTCGTCTTCATGTGATATAACACACGGGTTCAAACGATCAATCATTTGGTGGTAAGTAATAATCGTATGGTGGTCAAAATGGCAATGGAAAAAGAAAGTTCATCAGTAATAGCTTCTTTTTCCACCATAATTTCGTCTTCATACCAACGGGCACAAGCGATCCATCATTTGGTGCTTGGTAATAACTTTTTGGTGGTCAAAATATCAGTGGCAAAGGAAAGTTCATCAGTAATAGTTTCTTTTTCCACCATAATTTTGTCTTCATGTGATATAACCCGCGGGCTCCATCGATCCGTCATTTGGTGCTTGGTAATAAGCATTTGGTGGTCAAAATATCAATGGAAAAGGAAAGTTCATCAGTAATACTTTCTTTTTCCACTATAATTTTGTCTTCATGTGATACACATATAAACACAATCGATTCATCATTTGGTGATTAGTAATAATCATTTGGTGGTTAGTAATAATCATCTGGTGGTTTAATTGTGAATGAAAAACGAAAGTTCATCACTAATACTTTCTTTTTCCCCTATGATTTCGTCTTCATGTGATATAGTACACGGGCACAATCGATCCATCATTTGGTGATTAGTAATAACCATTTAGTGGTCGAACTTTTAATGGAAAAGGAAAGTTCATCAGTAATACTTTCTTTTTCCACCATAATTTCGTCTTCATGTGAGCTAACACACGGGTTCAAACGATCGGTCATTTGATGGTTAGTAATATTCATTTGGTGATCAAAATGGCAATGAAAAAGGAAAGTTCATCAGTAATAGTTTCTTTTTCCACCATAATTTCGTCTTCATGTGATATAACCCACGGGCACAATCGGTCCGTCATTTGGTGCTTGGTAATAACCATTTGGTGGCCAAAATATCAATGGAAAAGTAAAGTTCATCAGTAATACTTTCTTTTTCCACTATAATTTTGTCTTCATGTGATACACATGTAGACACAATAGATCCATCATTTGGTGGTGGTTAATACTCATTTGGTTGAAAAAATTTGAATGAAAAAGGAAAGTTCACTAGTAATATTTTCTTTTTCCACTATAATTTTGTTTTCATGTGATACACACACGGACACAATCGATTCATCATTTGGTGGTGAGTAATAATCATTTGGTGGTTAATAATAATCATTTGATGGTTTAATTATGAATGAAAAAGGAATGTTTATCTCTAATACTTTTTTTTTCACTATAATTTCGTCTTCACGTGATATAATACACGGGCACAATCGATCCATCATTTGGTGATTATTAATAACCATTTGGTGGTCAAAATATCAATGGAAAAGGAAAGTTCATCAGTAATACTTTATTTTTCCATTACAATTTCGTCTTCATGTGATATAGCACACGGGCACAATCGATCCTTCATTTGGTGGTTAGTAATAATTATTTGGTGGTCAAAATTTCAATGGAAAAAGAAAGTTCATCAGTAATAGTTTCTTTTTCCACCATAATTTCGTCTTCATGTGATATAACCCACGAACACAATCGATCCGTCATTTGGTGCTTGGTAATAACCATTTGGTGGTCAAAATATCAATGGAAAAGGAAAGTTCATCAGTAATATTTTCTTTTTCCATCATAATTTTGCCTCCATGTAATATAAGCTCGGACACAATAGATTCATCATTTGGTGGTGGTTAATATTTATTTGGTTGGCAAAATGTCAGTGAAAATGGAAAGTTTATCAGTAATACTTTATTTTTCCACTATAATTTAGCCTTCATGTTATATAGCACACGGGCACAATCAATTCCTCATTTGGTAGTTAGTAATAACTATTTGGTGGTCAAACTGTTAATGGAAAAAGAAAGTTCATCAGTAATACTTTCTTTTTCCACTATAATTTCATCTTCATGTGAAACACACATGGACCCACAATAAATCCATCATTTGGTGGTGGTTAATATTCATTTGGTTGGCAAAATTGCAAAGAAAATAGAAAGCTCATCAGTAATACTTTCTTTTTCTACTATAATTTCATCTACATGTGAAACACACACGGACCCACAATAGATCCATCATTTGGTGGTGGTTAATGTTCATTTGATTGGCAAAATTTC
Source organism: Dastarcus helophoroides (assembly GCA_028583605.1). Lineage (NCBI taxonomy): Eukaryota > Metazoa > Arthropoda > Insecta > Coleoptera > Bothrideridae > Dastarcus > Dastarcus helophoroides. The sequence goes on along the minus strand of CM053337.1, from coordinate 16,760,587 downwards.
AATGAAAAAGGAAAGTTCATCAGTAATATTTTCTTTTTCCACTATAGTTTCGTCTTCATATGGTGCACATACGGACATAATTGATTCATCATTTGGTGATTAATAATAATCATTTGGTGGTCAAAATTTCAATGAAAATGGAAGATTCATCAGTAATACTTTATTTTTCCACTCTAATTTGATCTTCATGTTATATAGCATACGGGCACAATCAATTCGTCATTTGGTGGTTAGTAATAACCGTTTGGTGGTCAAAATGTCAATGGAAACGGAAAGTTCATCAGTAATACTTTCTTTTTCCACTATAATTTCGTCTTCATGTGATACACACACGGGCACACAAGAGATTCATCATTTGGTGGTGGTTAATGTTCATTTGGTGGTCAAAATTTTAATGAAAAAGGAAAGTTCATCAGTAATATTTTCATTTTCCACTAAAATTTTGTCTTCATGCGGTGCAGACACAAACACAATTGATCCATCATTAGGCGGTTAGTAATAATCATTTGGTGGCCAAAATTTCAATATAAAAAAATCACGAGATTACGAACCTTAAAATGGAGGACTTCCATCGCTGCTTTGTTTATAAAATCAGCTTCGATGCGCGACCTCGAAGAGGTGAATTGTATTGAAAGACTATTAAAAATTTTTCAGCGAGCGCCTCCGCCAGATATCCAACTTTTGAAATAATGGTCTCGTTTTAAATTGGAAAAAAAATGGCTAACCCGAGCGATTAATCAATGAATAGAAATAAAATAATTAACTGCGTTGCGCGGCTTTAATCTGGAAATACAATCAGTGGCAGGTGATTGCCTATTTGACATTAATAGTTGCGGTGGATCATTTCAAGATGGCCGCCGCCGCTGCCGTACTGGTATATTTTTAATTAAATTTCATTTTCTCCTAATGGCTTGCGCGATAAATTAAGGCAGGTAATTATTTTTCAAATTAAGATATAAATTTCAAGAGTGCAAATGTGGTTAGCAGTGCCGCTGATAAAGACGCCATAATCGACTTACATCTAGATTTACTGGATTTTTTGAGAGATGCTCGGTTCCAGGTTACTCGCGCCATTAATTATTGCCGTTTTAAATTGGATATTTATGAAGTGGACGTCGCTTTTTCCATTCCGTTTGAATTATTCATCGAGATTTTTTTAAGCGCGATTCCATTACAGACGTAAAGGCGTCTAGTTCAATTAATAGAAGATTGCTCGATTCCAAAATGGAAATGATTTCATCATTGGATCCTCTCTCTGGTATTAGAGAAAGTTCAGCAAATGTGGTAAAAGCTTTGAATGTGATTAATGACAAATTATTGTGTAGTTTGACAGTTTTTTCTTTTTATTATAAAAATATTCTTTTCGCAATGATTATGATAAAGCTTTAGTTTTTTAACCACCTCAAGTTTACTGTAACGAGTTCCTCTTTTGCTTCAAAAGTCCTTGTAACTCGGTGAGTTTTCTAGCACTACAAAGCGGCGTATCGTGGGGTACCGTCTTGTTAAAATGCTTCTTATTAACGACGTATTCGTCTTTATTGGAATTATACTCGATGCAAGGGGCGAATCTGTACCCCCAAAGTATTTCCTTGCTCGAATACGATGTTTGGTTCTTGGAGGCGTTACCGGTCACTATCGAGCTCCCAGACACTTCCGCTAGAATCTCGAACCTGAAACGAATCATATTGACGAGAATTCGACCAAATGATGCTGACATACTTAGTGGTGATTAGATCTTGAGCCGAGATATCCCATAGGGGGCTCTCCGCTGTTATCACGTGGACGACGTCGATGGGCCAAAAATTTTCCCCAAAGTGTTCCAATTTGAGCTCTTCCATGTAGTTAGGGATAACTTCGAATTCGTTAGAAATCGAGTCCCTGACTAGGATGACGCTTAAATTCGTATTGATCCAATGTTTGCCGTTTTTGTCGTTCAATCGGAAGATGAAGCATAATTCGCCGTTACGCATCGTGATCTGGAAGCGCTTCTGTTAGTGATGATAACCGAGTGGGATTAGTAAACGTACCACGGCTTTTCTGCTGAAGATCGATTCGGTCATCTTGCTCGGTGGTCGACTGATTTTGACGTAAACGACGGAAGTGAACGCACCGTCGATGAAAATGGTAACTAAAGTGCTGAAGGTTAGAACTACCCAGCCCAATTTGCAGTATTCCGTGGGGTAGAAGTAGCCGTATCCGGTGGTCGTTATGGTTTCGATCCCTAGCATAAAAAAGCTGGTGAGATCGTTGGTGCCTTTGATGCACGTTTGGTGGTCTTGTTCCGGGTTGAAATCCCCGCTGAACCAAGCGTCGAAGAGGAAGAAGGCGGCGAAAGTGAGGTAGGCCGTGACGTTTACGAGCGCCACCGTCAGCATGATCCATCTCCAGCGCATGCTAATTAAGGTGTGCCATAAGTCACGGGCGTAACGTTTCGATTTCTCGGGGAGTTTGCTCTTGTAGATGTTGACGCGACCTCTTTTGCTCATGATTCTGTTTTCGGTCAGTCGCAGGCTGAGCAATCTGGAAGCGTTAACGATTTGGTTTTGTTGGTACGAGACAGTTGAAATTGGTCTAGTGACTAGACCAATTTAGTGACTAGACCAATCTAGTGACTAGACCAATCTAGTGACTAGACCAATCTAGCGACTAGACCAATCTAGCGATTAGACCAATCTAGTGACCAATTCCACTTACTAGATACTAGTCTTTGGTTGGAAGTCCTTGATGAAAAACGATCGTTTAAGGAAATCTTACCTAAAATTGTGCGCCATCGTGTGCCACTGTATTCGTTAGGTACTAGTTTTGCATTAAAACTAGTTGGCTGTTTGCGAATGAATTCGAAGAGAAGGAAAAATGTAGTTATCACGCTCTAATCAAATATAATAATTCATAACATTACGTAAATGGTCAAATATTTGCATACAAACAAATTAACGCTTCAAGCGATATTTATTATGAAATTTCTACAAAATAAGCTGCATTGTTTGCAAATTTATTTGAATTTAAACTAAAATAGTAAAACAAACAAAAAAAATCTAACTTCTAAACATCGAGCTGAGAACATTTCAGAATTCGATTTGAAAGTTTTCAAAACTATCTGAATGAAACTGGAGCATCCTGATATTGTCTTTTTGTAGTTGGGGGCTTCTAAAAGCTTCGGAGACAATTTAAAGGCTACCACTGATGAATATTATGGAAAAGCAACACGAAGACTTCTGAAAGCATCAGAGGCACTTTAAAGATCTTAAATGAGGAATCAGGTTGTAAGGAAGGTTCCAAGAATTTTCTAGCTAAATAGAAGACTTCTTAGATTAGTCGACTTTACTTGGAAGTTTGTAAATGTTCCATAATCAATTTCAAGGTTTCTGTAAGGCTCAGAATGATCTCTAAGTTTTCCGGAGGGCCAAAGATATTCTAAAGTTGTTTTAATGTGACAGAATTACTTTTAAGAACGTTTGAAAGTTTGAAACACCAAATGAATGCAACAGAAGGTATCAGGAGCAATACGAAGGCTTCTGAAAGTATCAGAGGCACTCTAAATGAGGAACCAAGTTGTAAAGAAGGCTCCAAGAAATCTTCAATTGAATCAAACGTTTCTAATATTACTAGAGTTTGCTTGGAAGTTTGTAAATGTAACATAGTCATTTTGAAGGCTTCTGTAAGGCTCATAATAATCTCTAGACTTTCATGAGAGCCAAAGATATTCTTAAGTCGTTTGAGGGCGACAGAATTACTTTCAAGAGCGTTTAAAATTTTTAAACACTGATTGAACACTATGGAAGGCATCAGGAGCAATACAAAGGCTTCTGAAAGTAACAAGGGCACTTTAAATGAAGAACCAAGTTGTAAGGAAGGCTCCAAGAAATCTTCAACCGAATCAAAGGCTTCTAATATTACTCGAGGTTGCTTGAAAGTTTTCAAATTTAACATAGTAAGTTTAAAGGCTTCTGTAAGGCTCAGAATGATCTCTAAACTTTTATAAGGACCAAATATATTCTAAAGTCGTTTTAGGGCGACAGAATTACTTTCAAGAGCGTTTAAAATTTTTAGACACTGATTGAACACTATGGAAGGTATCAGGAGCAATATAAAGGCTTTTGAAAGTATCAGAGGCACTTTGAAGATCCTAAATGAAGAACCAAGTTGTAGGGAAGGCTCTAAGAAATCTTCAACCGAATCAAAGTTTTCTAATATTACTCGAGTTCGCTTGGAAGTTTGTAAATGTAACATAGTCAGTTTGAAGGCTTCTGTAAGGCTCAGAATGATTTCTAGACTTTCATAAGGGCCAAAGATATTCTTAATTCGTTTTAGCGTGACAGAATTACTTTCAAGAGCGTTCAGAATTTTCAGACACTAATTGAACACTATGGAAGGTGTCAGGAAAAAAAACAAGGCTTCTAAAAGTATCAGAGGCACTTTAAAGGTATTAAATGAGGAACCAAGTTGCAGGGAAGGCTCCAAGAAATCTTCAACCGAATCAAAGGCTTCTAATATTACTCGAGTTTGCCTGGAAATTTGTAAATGTAACATAGTCAGTTTGAAGGCTTCAATAAGGCTCAGAATGATTTCTAGACTTTCATAAGGACCAAAGATATTCTTAAATGGTTTTAGAGTAACAGAATTATTTTCAGGAACCTTTAAAATTTTTAGACGTTGATTAAACACTATGGAAGGTATCAGGAGAAAAACAAAGGCTTCTGAAAGTATCAGAGGCACTTTAAAGGTCTCAAATGAAGAACAAAATTGTAGGGAAGGCTCCAAGAAATCTTCAACCGAATCAAAGGCATCTAATACTACTCGAGTTCGCTTGAAAGTTTTTAAATGTAACATAGTCAGTTTAAAGGCTTCTGTAAGGCTAAGAATGATCTCTAAGTTTTCTTGAAGACCAAAGATATTCTAAAGTCGTTTAAATGCGGCAGAACTACTTTTAAGAGCGTTTGAAATTTTTAAACATTAACTGTACGCTACTGGAGGTGTCAGGAGCAATACTAAGGCTTCTGAAAATATCAGAGACACTTTAAAGGTTTTAAATGAGGAACCAAGTTGTAGGGAAGACTCCGAGAAATCTTCAACCGAATCAAAGGTTTCTAAAATTACTCGAGTTCGCTTGGAAGTTTTTAAACGTAACATAGTCAGTTTGAAGGCTTCTATAAGGATAAGAATGATCTCTAAGTTTTCTTGAAGACCAAAGCTATTCTAAAGTCATTTTAATGCTGCAGAATTACTTTTAAGAGCGTTTGAAATGTTTAAACACTAATTGTATGCTACTAGAGGTGTCAGGAGCAATACGAAGGCTTTTGAAAATATCAGAGGCACTTTAAAGGTCTTTAATGAGAAGCCAAGTTGTACGGAAGGCTCCAAGAAATCTTCAACCGAATCAAACACTTTTAATATTGTTCGAGTTCGTTTGGAAACTTTTAAATGTAACAGTCAGTTTCAAGGCTTCTGTAAAGCTCAGAATGATTTCTAGATTTTCATAAGAATCAAAGATATTTTAAAGTCGTTTTAGAGCGATAGAATTACTTTTAAGACCGCTTAAAATTACCTTATTAACTGACTGAATACTATTAAAGGTTTCAGCAGCAATACGAAGGCTTCTGAAAGTTCAGAGGCACTTTAAAGATCTTAAATGAGGAACCAAGTTCTAGGGAAGGTTCCAAGAAGTTTTCAGCTTAATCAAAGGCCTCTAAGATTACAGGAGTTCGTTTGAAAGGTTACAAATGGTACATTATCAGTTTGAAGGCTTCTGTAAGGCTCAGAATCATCTCTAAGATTTCATGAAGACCAAAGATATTTTAAAGCCATTTTAGAGCGGCACAGTTACTTTAAGAAGTTTTGAAATTATTAGAAATTAATTAAATACTATGAAAGGTATTAGGAGCAATACGAAGGCTTCTAAAAGTATCCAAAGCATTTTGTACGTCTCAAATGAGAAGCCAAATTGTAGGGAAGGTTTCAAAACGTCTAACTAAATCAAAGATTTCAAATATTGCTCGAGTTCGTTTGAACGTTTGTAAATGTAACATAGTCAGTTTGAAGGCTTCTGTAAGGCTCAGAATGAACTCTAGACTTTCATTAGGACCAAAGATATTCTAAAATCGTTTTAGGGCGACAAAATTACTTTTAAGAGCGTTTAAAATTTGTAGACACTGACTGAATATTATTGAAGGTTTCAGGAGCAATACAAAGGCTTCTGAAAGTTCAGAGGCACTTTAAATGTCTAAAATGAGGGACCAGGTTCTAGGGAAGGTTCCAAAAAGTTTTCAGCTAAATTAAGTGTTTCTAAGATTACTGAAATTTGCTTGAAAGTTTATAAATATTACATAGTCAGTTTGAAGGCTTCTGTAAGACTCAGAATCATCTCTAAGCTTTTATAAAGACGAAAGATATTTTAAAGCCATTTTAGAGCGACAGAGTTACTTTAAGAGGTTTTGAAATTATTAGAAATTGATTAAATACTATGGAAGGCATTAGGAGCAATACGAAGGCTTCTGAAAGTATCCAAGGCATTTTGAAGGTCTCAAATGAGAAGCCCAATTGTAGGGGAGGTTCCAAGAAGTCTTCAACTAAATCAAAGACTTCTAATATTGCTCGAGTTCGCTTGAAAGTTTGTAAATGTAGCATAGTCAGTTTGAAGGTTTCTGTAAGGCTCAGAATGATCTCTAGACTTTTGTAAGGGCCAAAGATATTCTAAAGTCGTTTTAGGGCGACAGAATTACTTTTAAGAGCGTTTAAAAATTCTAGACACTGACTGAAGAATAGTGAAGGTTTTAGGAGCAATACAAATGCTTCTGAAATTTAAAGGCACTTTAAAGGTCTTAAATGAGGAACCAGGTTCTTGGGAACGTTCCAAGAAGTTTTCAGCTAAATTGAAGGCTTCTAAGATTACTGAAGTTTGCTTGGAAGTTTATAAATGGTACATAGTCAGTTTGAAGGCTTCTGTAAGGCTCAGAATATTCTCTAAACTTTCATAAGGACCAAAGATATTCTAAAGTCGTTTTAGAACGACAGAATTACTTTCAAAAGCGCTTAAAATTTTTAGACAGTGACTGAATACTGTTGAAGGTTTCAGGAGCAATACAAAGGCTTCTGAAAGTTCAGAGGCACTTTAAAGATCTTAAATAAGGAACCAAGTTCTAGGGAAGGTTCCAAGAAGTTTTCAGCTAAATCAAAGGCTTCTAAGATTACTGGAATTTGCTTGAAAGTTTTTAAATGTTACATAGTCAGTTTGAAGGCTTCTGTAACGCTCCGAATCATCTCTAAGGTTTCCTTAAGGATTAACGTTGTTTTAAAGCCATTTTAGAGCGACAGAGTTACTTTAAGAGGTTTTGACATTATTAGAAATTGATTAAATACTATGGAAGGCATTAGGAGCAATACGAAGGCTTCTGAAAGTATCCAAGGCATTTTGAAGGTCTCAAATGAGAAGCCCAATTGTAGGGGAGGTTCCAAGAAGTCTTCAACTAAATCAAAGACTTCTAATATTGCTCAAGTTCGCTTGAAAGTTTGTAAATGTACCATAGTCAGTTTGAAGGTTTCTGTAAGGCTCAGAATGATCTCTAGGCTTTCGTAAGGGCCAACGATATTCTTAAGTCGTTTTAGGGCGACAGAATTACTTTTAAGAGCGTTTAAAATTTGTAGACACTGACTGAATACTAGTGAAGGTTTTAGGAGCAATACAAAGGCTTCTGAAATTCAGAGGCACTTTAAAGGTCTTAAATGAGGAACCAGGTTCTTGGGAACGTTCCAAGAAGTTTTCAGCTAAATTGAAGGCATCTAAGATTACTGAAGTTTGCTTGGAAGTTTATAAATGTTACATAGTCAGTTTGAAGGCTTCTGTATGGCTCAGAATCATTTCTAAGCTTTTATGAAGATTAAAGATATTTTAAAACCATTTTAAAGCGACAGAGTTACTTTAAGAGGTTTTGAACTTATTAGAAATTGATTAAATACATTAGGAACAATACGAAGGCTTCTGAAAGTATCCAAGGCATTTTGAAGGTCTGAAATGAGAAGCCAAATTGTAGAAAAGGTTCCAAGAAGTCTTCAACTAAATCAAAGATTTCTAATATTGCTCAAGTTCGCTTGAAAGTTTGTAAATGTAGCATAGTCAGTTTGAAGGCTTCCGTAAGGCTCAAAATGATCTCTAGACTTTCATAAGGATCACAGATATTTTAAAGTCCTTTTAGGGCGATAGAATTACCTTTAAAAGCGTTTAAAATTTGTAGATCCTGACTGAATACTATCGAAGGAAGGTTTCATCAGCAATACAAAGGCTTCTGAAAGTTCAGAGGCACTTTAAAGATCTTAAATAAGGAACCAAGTTCTAGGGAAGGTTCCAAGAAGTTTTCAGCTAAATCAAAGGCTACTAAGATTACTGGAATTTGCTTGAAAGTTTTTAAATGTTACATTGTCAGTTTGAAGGCTTCTGTAAGGCTCCGAATCATCTCTAAGCTTTCATAAAGATTAACGTTGTTTTAAAGCCATTTTAGAGCGACAGAGTTACTTTAAGAGGTTTTGACATTATTAGAAATTGATTAAATACTATGGAAGGCATTAGGAGCAATACGAAGGCTTCTGAAAGTATCCAAGGCATTTTGAAGGTCTCAAATGGGAAGCCCAATTGTAGGGTAGGTTCCAAGAAGTCTTCAACTAAATCAAAGACTTCTAATATTGCTCAAGTTCGCTTGAAAGTTTGTAAATGTACCATAGTCAATTTGAAGGTTTCTGTAAGGCTCAGAATGATCTCTAGGCTTTCGTAAGGGCCAAAGATATTCTTAAGTCGTTTTAGGGCGACAGAATTACTTTTAAGAGCGTTTAAAATTTGTAGACACTGACTGAATACTAGTGAAGGTTTTAGGAGCAATACAAAGGCTTCTGAAATTCAGAGGCACTTTAAAGGTCTTAAATGAGGAACCAGGTTCTTGGGAACGTTCCAAGAAGTTTTCAGCTAAATTGAAGGCGTCTAAGATTACTGAAGTTTGCTTGGAAGTTTATAAATGTTACATAGTCAGTTTGAAGGCTTCTGTAAGGCTCAAAATCATTTCTAAGCTTTTATGAAGACCAAAGATATTTTAAAGCCATTTTAAAGCGACAGACTTACTTTAAGAGGTTTTAAAATTATTAGAAATTGATTAAATACATTAGGAACAATACGAAGGCTTCTGAAAGTATCCAAGGCAGTTTGAAGGTCTCAAATGAGAAGCCAAATTGTAGAAAAGGTTCCAAGAAGTCTTCAACTAAATCAAGGATTTCTAATATTGCTCAAGTTCGCTTGAAAGTTTGTAAATGTAGCATAGTCAGTTTGAAGGCTTCCGTAAGGCTCAAAATGATCTCTAGACTTTCATAAGGATCACAGATATTTTAAAGTCCTTTTAGGGCGATAGAATTACCTTTAAAAGCGTTTAAAATTTGTAGATACTGACTGTATCAGAAGAAAAACAAAGGCTTCTGAAAGTTCAGAGGCACTTTAAAGATCTTAAATGAGGAACCAAGTTCTAAGGAAGGTTCTAAGAAGTTTTCAGCTTAGTCAAAGGCTTCTAAGGTTACTGGCGTTCGCTTGGAAGTTTTTAAATATTACATAGTTTGAAGGCTTCTGTAAGACTCAGAATCGTCTCTAAGCTTTCATAAGGAACAAAGATATTTTAAAGCCGTTTTAAAGCGACAGAGTTACTTTAAGAGGTTATGAAATTGTTTTACACTGACTAAATACTATGAAAGGCATTAGGAGCAATACGAAGGCTTCTGAAAGTATCCAAGCTACTTTGAAGGTCTCAAATGAGAAGCTAAATTGTAGGGAAGGTTCCAAGAAGTGTTTAACTAAATTAAAGATTTCTTATATTGCTCGAGTTCGCTGGAAAGTTTGTAAATGAAACATAGTCAGGTTGAAGGCTTCTGTAAGGCTCAGAATGATCTCCAGACTTTCATAAGGATTAAAAATATTCTAAAGTCGTTTTAGGGCGACAGAATTACCTATAAGAGCGTTTAAAATTTAAAGACACTGATTGAATGTTGTGGCAGATGTCAGAAACAATACGAAGGCTTCTGAAAGTATCAGAGGCACTTTAAAGCTCTCGAATGAGGAACTAAGTTGTAGGGAAGGTTCCAAGAAGTCTTCAACTAAATTGAAGGCTTCTTAGGTTATTTGAGTTTGCTTGGACGTTTGTAAATGTTACATAGTCAGTTTGAAGGTTTCTGTAAGGCTCAGGATGATCTCTGAACTTTCATAAGAACCAAATTTATTCTAAAGTAGTTTTAGGGCGGCAGAATTACTTTCAAGGGCGTTTAAAATTTTTAGACATTGATTGAACACTATGGAAGGTATCAGCAGAAAAACAAAGGCTTCTGAAAGTATCAGAGGTACTTTAAAGGTCCTAAATGAGGAACCAAGTTGTAGGGAAGGCTCCAAGAAATCTTCAACCGAATCAAAGGCTTCTAATATTACTCGAGTTTGCCTGGAAATTTGTAAATGTAACATAGTCAGTTTAAAGGCTTCTATAAGGCTTAGAATGATCTCTAAATTTTCATAAGGACAAAATATTCTAAAGTCGTTTTAGGGCGACAGAATTACTTTCAAGGGCGTTTAAAATTTTTAGACACTGATTGAACAATATGGAAGGCATCAGGAGCAATACAAAGGCTTCTGAAAGTATCAGAGGCGCTTTAAAGGTCTTAAATGAGAAACCGAATTGTAGGGAAGGTTCCAATAAATCGTCAGCTCAATCGAACTCAAGTTCGCTTGGAAGTTCGTAAATGTAACATACTCAATTTGAAGGCTTCTGCAAGGCTCAGAATGATCTCTAAGCTTTCATAAGCATTCTAAGGCTTCCATAAGAGACAGAAATACTTTGAAATCGGTTTAGAGTTACAGAACCAATTTCTGAACATTTTACACACTAATGGAAGACCGATTAAAGTATTAGGAGCATTACAAAGGCTTCTAAAAGCTACAAAAACCGGAGGCACTCGCCTATATTGATCAGTAAACACATCCAATTACAGTAAACAAATGAGTTAGTCAACAAACATATTTACCTTTTCTGAAGAGGTTTCTTCCTATCTGGTGGGGTTTTGATAGTTTTCCAAATTCTCAGCTGAGTTTCATCGTCGCTGCAGCTGTCGCAATCCGCGGGATTCATCTTTTGGAAAAAAAGCGAGGAATTCAGAGGTCAAACGTAGAACTAAAAATGAGCATTCAAATGTCCCTTTTAACTTTCGGTTTCGTTTGCGTAAACAATTTGGTATTTTTCGTCTAGATAAAGTTGATTTTTGTCGTCTAATATTAACTCATGTGTACAAATCTAATAAAACCATTTTTTTCCTAATTTAAGATCAGCGAAATCTGTTTGATTTTGTCAACGTTATCAGCGGCTCGTAAATCATTTTTCTGTATTGTTGTACCTTTTGGGTAAACATCGATTTAGAAAACGTTTACCATCTCGGTTTTATTTAAATAATTATTTATTTACCAAATAAATATTTCGTGATACATGGGGAATATGAAAAATGATTACGTAAATGTTAAATTTACGTCGATCGTTTGCAATAAAAAATAATGCATCTAATGGAATCTGTATCTCGTTCGAAGGTTGTCTAATTCGCCGGCGCGGCGCATCGCTCCTTTGTTTACAATCGCTTCCGAAGCGTCGTTTTTTCAGTAATTAATGCGAAGGTTTCGCCGCATTAAATGAACTGATCATCCTTCGAAACGCGCGTGGGAATGTGTAATAATAACCGAGGATGCGAAACCTTCTCTGTAAAATGTACACATTAGAGGCGACATCGCCTAGTTGACAAATATGGTAGATGTCATAAGCGTCTGATGCTAACATAAATAAGGATTAAAGAGGAGGGAATAACAGTTAAGATGAAAAAGCGAACAGATTCTGCCCACATAAATTACGGCAACAGAACGTAATTCCTTCGATGCCATTTTTCTGAAATGGGGTATTTTGAAATAATTCGCCAAATGGACGTAGAAAATACGTAACCATCGCTAATTCCTTGGCGCGCACTTAATTTCTAAGATGATGGAAAAATTCATAAATTGTTAGGGTGAAAGCATTATAGAATCCTTGTCTTCTGGGAACTCTCCTAGAGAGCAACCGCTTCGCTAGGTGGCAGTGTTTCAACTGTTGGTAGTTCAGCTACCTATGATTCACTATACACGCCGCCTGGAGGGCTGCATGAATTTGTAGTCTAGGTTGCATTCTTCTTGCATTAAATTAGTAAGTTTCTATTTTCAAGTTTTGATAATTTTTTAAATCAAAAATTATTCACCAAATTTTTTGTCGACTTCGAATTTTTCGACGTTCTTTCGAATTTTTCGACGTTCCCCCGAAATTTTCAACTGTTCTTCGAGTTCTTTAATTCTCTTCGAATCCTTGGATTTTTCTTCGAATCTTTGGATTATTTTTGAATTTCTTAATTTGTTTTAAATTCGACTTTTCTTCGACTTTTTCGACTTTTCTTTGACTTTTTCGACTTTTCTTCGAATTTTTCGACTTTTCTTCCAGTTCAATTTTTTTACGAATCCTTTAACATTTTTTCGAATTTTTCGACTTGTCCAGAATTCTTCAAATTTTCTTTCAATTTTTCTTCGAGTTGTTCAATTTTTTTCGAATCCTTCACGCTTCTTCTAATTTTTCGGGTTTGTGTAGATGCTCTCGAGTTTATTTCGAATTTTTCGACCTTGTTTCGAGTTTTCGACTAGGTTTCGAAATTTTCGACTTTTCTTCGAGTCCTTTAATTTTGTTCAAATCCTTCTACTATTTTTCGACATTTTCGACTTTCCTTATTAGAATCTCTCGATTTATCTTCGAATTTTTCGACTTTTTTTCGAGGCCTTCAATTTTTTTCGAATCCTTCAACTTTTCTTCGAATTTTTCGACTTTTCTTCGAAACCTTCGAATTTTTTGACTTGCCTAGAATCTGTCCAGAACCTCTCGAGGTTTTTTCGAATGTTTCGAATTGTCCTTCAAATTTTCTCCAATTTTTCGATTTTTCTTCAAGATCCTTCAATTTCTTTCGAATCCTTTCACGCTTTTTCGAAATTTTCGGGTTTCTGTAGATGCTCTCGAGTTTTTTTCGAATTTTTCGACCTTGTTTCGAATTTTTCGACTTCGTTTCGAATTTTTCGACTTTTCTTCGAGTCCTTTAATTTTGTTCAAATCCTTCTACTTTTTTTTCGACATTTTCGACTTTCGTTATAAGAATCTCTCGATTTATCTTCGAATTTTTCGACTTTTTTTCGAGACCTTCAATTTTTTTCGAATTTTTCGACTTTTCTTCGAATTTTTCGTCTTAGAACCTCTCGAGTTTTTTTTCGAATTTTTCGACTTTTCTTCGAGTTCTTTAATTTTTTTGAAATCCTTCTACTTTTTTTTCGACATATTCGACTTTCGTTATAAGAATCTCTCGATTTATCTTCGAATTTTTCGACTTTTTTTCGAGACCTTCAATTTTTTTCGAATCCTTCGACTTTTCTTCGAATTTTTCGTCTTCTTAGAACCTCTCGAGTTTTTTTTCGAATTTTTCAACTTGTCTAGAATCCTTCAAATTTTCTCCAATTTTTCGATTTTTCTTCAAGTTCCTTCAATTTCTTTCGAATCCTTTCACGCTTTTTCGAATTTTTCGGGTTTCTGTAGATGCTCTCGAATTTAGTTCGAATTTTTCGACCTTGTTTCGCATTTTTCGACCTTGTTTCGAATTTTTCGACTACATTTCGAATTTTTCCACTTTTCTTCGAGTCCTTTAATTTTGTTCAAATCCTTCTACTTTTTTTTCGACATTTTCGACTTTCCTTATTAGAATCTCTCGATTTATCTTCGAATTTTCCGACTTTTTTTCGAAACCTTCAATTTTTTTCGAATTTTTCGACTTTTCTTCGAATTTTTCGACTTCTTAGAACCTCTCCAGTTTTTTTTTCGAATTTTTCGACTTGTCTAGAATCCTTCAAATTTTCTTTCAATTTTTCGATTTTTCTTCGAGTTGTTCAATTTTTTTCGAATCCTTTCACGCTTCTTCTAATTTTTCGGGTTTGTGTAGATGCTCTCGAGTTTATTTCGAATTTTTCGACCTTGTTTCGAATTTTTCGACTTTGTTTCGAATTTTTCGATTTTGTTTTGAATTTTTCGACTTTTCTTCGACTCCTTCAATTTTGTTTAAATCCTTCTACTTTTTTTTTTCGAGATTTTCGACTTTCCTTAGAATCGCTCGACTTTTCTTGGCATTTTTCGACTTTTTTTCGAGATCTTCAATTTTTTTCGAATCCTTCGACTTTTCTTCGAATTTTTCGGCCCTTTTCAAACCTCTCGAGTTTTTTTCGAATTTTTCGATTTTTCTTCGAGTCCTTTCATTTTTTTCGAATTCTTCGATCTTTCTTCGAATTTTTTCGATTTTTTTTTAAATTTCTCTGCTTTTATTGGAATTATTCTATTTTTCTTCGATTGCCCTTCAATTGTAGAAAACAATTGAATCTTTAATTTTCTTCTTAGAATCTCTCGAGTTATCTTTTTTTTTCAACTTTCCTTCGAATCCTTCAAATTTTTTTGAATTCTTCATTTTTTTTAAATTTTTCATTTTTTTCGAATCCTTCCACTTTTTTTCGAATCCTTCGACTTTTTTTCGAATTTTTCGACTTTTTTTTCGAATTTTTCGACTTTTTTTAGAATCTCTCGAGTTTCCTTCGAATTTTTCGACTTTTCTTCTAGTCCTTTGATTTTTCAAATTCTTCGACTTCTTTTCTAATTTTTCGACTTTTCTTTGAGTCCTTCAATTTTTTTCGAATTCTTTGACTTTTCTTCGAATTTTTCGACTTTCCATAAAATTTTTCGACTTTTCTTCGAATTTTTCGACTTTTTTTCAAGTTTCTCGATTTTTTCGAGTCCTTGGATTTTTTTTCGAATTTTTCGATTTTTCTTCCAATTTTTCGACTTTTTTTTAGAATATGTCGACTTTTCTTCGAATTTTTCAACTTTTTTTGGAGCCCTTCAATTTTATTTAAATTCTTCGATTTGTCTTCGAATTTTTCGACTTCTTTAATTTTTTTCGAATTCTTCGACTTTTCGTCGAATTTTTCGACTTTTTTTCGAGTTCCTCGATTTTTTCGAGCCCTTGGATTTTTTTTCAAATTCTTCGGCTTTTCTTCAAATTCCTCGACTTTTCTTCCAATTTTTCGACTTTCCTTAGAATGAATGCCTCGACTTTTCTTCGAATTTTTCGACTTTTCTTCGAGTCCTTTAGTTTTTTTGAAATTCTTCGATTTATCTTCAAATTTTTCGACTTTGCTTAGGATATCTCGACTTTTCTTCGGATTTTTCGACTTTTCTTCGAGTCCTTCAATTTTTTTTAAATTCTTCGATTTATCTTCGAATTTTTCGACTTTTCTTCGAGTTCTTTAATTTTTTTTAATTCTTCGACTTTTCTTCCAATTTTTCGACTTTCCTTAGAATCTCTCGACTTTTCTTCGCAGCATTTTTCGACTTTTCTTCGAGTCCTTCAATTTTTTATAAATTCTTCGATTTGGCTACGAATTTTTCGACTTTTTTTCGACTTCTTTGATTTTTTTCGAATTCTTCGACTTTTCTTCGAAGTTTTCGACTTTTTTTTGAATTCCTCGATTTTTTCAGGTCCTTCGATTTTTTCGAATTCTTCGACTTTTTTTCTAAATTTTTCGACTTTCCTAAGAATCTCTCGACTTTTCTTCGAATTTTTCGACTTTTTCTCGAATCCTTCAATTTTTTTAAAATTCTTCGATTTGTCTACGAATTTTTGGACTTTTTTTTTAAGTTCTTTAATTTTTTTCGAATTCTTAGACTTTTCTTCAAATTTTTTGACTTTTTTTTTTCGAGTTTCTCAATTTTTTAAAGTCTTTGGATTTTTTTTCGAATTCTTCGACTTTTCTTCTAATTTTTCGACTTTCCTTAGAATCTCTCGACTTTTCTTCGCAGCATTTTTCGATTTTTCTTCGAGTCCTTCAATTTTTTATAAATTCTTCGATTTGGCTACGAATGTTTCGACTTTTTTTTGAGTTCTTTGATTTTTTTCGAATTCTTCGACTTTTCTTCGAATTTTTCGACTTTTTTCTTTGAATTCCTCGATTTTTTCAGGTCCTTCGATTTTTTCTAATTCTTCGACTTTTTTTCTAAATTTTTCGACTTTCCCAAGAATCCCTCGACTTTTCTTCGAATTTTTCGACTTTTCTTCTAGTCTTTCAATTTGTTTGAAAACCTTTGCCTTTTCTTCGAATTTTTCGACATTCCTTAGAATTCCTCAAGTCGAGTCCTTTAATTTTTTTGAAATTCTTCGATTTATCTTCAAATTTTTCGACTTTGCTTAGGATATCTTGACTTTTCTTCGAATTTTTTGACTTTTCTTCGAGTCCTTCAATTTTGTTCGAATTCTATCAGTTTTTTTCGTCTTTTTTGACTTTTCTCCGAATTTTTCCACTTTTTTTCGAATTCTTCGAATTTTTCGACTTTTCTTAGAATCACTCGAGTTTCTTTTCGAATTTTTCGACCTTTTTAGAATTTGGGGTTTTTCGAATTTTTTTCGAGTCCTTCATTTTTTTTTTTTGAAGCCTTCGACTTTTCTTCCAATTTTTCGACTTTCCTTAGAATCACTCAAGTTTTTTTAAATTTTTGGGCTTTTCTTCGAATCCTTTAATTTTGTTTGAATCCTTCAATTTTGTTCGAATCGGCAATTTTTCGACTTTTCTTAAAATTTCGCAAGTTTTTCTTCATATTTTTCGACTTTTTCCTCGAATCATTTGAATTTTTAAGAATTTTTCGACTTGTTTAGAAATGTTGAAGTTTCTTCGAATTTTTTCGAGGGGGGGGGGGGGGGGATCTTTCAATTTTGTTGGAAATTATTTCGACTTTGTTTTCGAATTTTTCGACTTTTCCTAGAATCTTTCTTGTTTTCTTCGAATGTTTCGAGTTTTTCTCGAATGCTTAAATTGTTGTTCGTGAATCCTTCTGAGTTTTCTTCGAATTTCCGACCTTCGATTTTTTCGAATTTTTTGACTTGCCTAGACTGCTGTCCAGTTTTCTTCGAATTTTTCGACTTTTCTTAGAATCTTTCTTGTTTTTCTTTGAATGTTTAGACTTTTCTCGAGTTCTTAAATTTTTTTGAATCCTACGAGTTTTTTTTCGAATTTTTCGATTTTTTAAGAATTTCTCGAGTTTTCT
Source organism: Dastarcus helophoroides (assembly GCA_028583605.1). Lineage (NCBI taxonomy): Eukaryota > Metazoa > Arthropoda > Insecta > Coleoptera > Bothrideridae > Dastarcus > Dastarcus helophoroides. Next base: position 16,743,398 of record CM053337.1, on the reverse strand, counting down.
TTACATTTTTTCGACTTTTCTTTCGAATCCTTTCGATTTTTATTTTCGACTTTTTTCGAATCTCTTTCGATTTTTCTTTCGAATTTTCGATTTTCTTAGAATTCTCCTTTCGACTTTTTTTTCGAATTTTTGCTAACTTTTCTAGAATCCTTTTTGCATTTTCTTAAATTTTTTTCGACTTTTTCCTTCGAGTTCTTCAATTTTTTTCGAATCTTCACGATTTTTTTCGAATTTTTCGATTTTCTTAGAATTTCTCGAAGTTTTTTCGATTTTTGACCTTGTTTCGAATTTTCGATTTTTCGAATTTTTCGACTTTTTTCGAATTTTTCGATTTTCTTAGAATCCTTTCAATTTTTTCAATTTTTGACTTTTTTGATTTTTCGACATTTTTTCGAATTTCCTTTTTGAATTTCGATTTTAATCTAGTGAATTTTTCGACTTTTTTTGAATCCTTCAATTTTTTTCGATTTTTCGAATTTTTCGATTTTTCGACTTCTTAGAATTTTCCAGTTTTTTTTCGAATTTTTCGATTTTTCTAGAATTTCAATTTTCTTTACAATTTTTCGACTTTTCTTCGAATTCTTCGATTTTTTCGAACTTCCTTTTTCGACTTTTTGATTTTTCGGTTTTGTCTTAGATCTCTCGAGTTTTTTCGAATTTTTCGACTTTTTGAATTTCGACTTTTTTTCGAATTTTTCGATTTTTTTGAATTTTCGACTTTCTTCGAGTTTTTAATTTTTTTTAATTCTTCGACTTTTCTTCAATTTTTCGACTTTCCTTAGAATCTCTCGACTTTTCTTCGCAGCATTTTTCGACTTTTCTTCGAGTCCTTCAATTTTTTATAAATTCTTCGATTTGGCTACGAATTTTTCGACTTTTTTCGACTTCTTTGATTTTTTTTCGAATTCTTCGACTTTTCTTCGAAGTTTTCGACTTTTTTTTGAATTCCTCGATTTTTTTCAGGTCCTTCGATTTTTTCGAATTCTTCGACTTTTTTCTAAATTTTTCGACTTTCCTAAGAATCTCTCGACTTTTCTTCGAATTTTTCGACTTTTTCTCGAGTCCTTCAATTTTTTTAAAATTCTTCGATTTGTCTACGAATTTTTGGACTTTTTTTTTAAGTTCTTTAATTTTTTTCGAATTCTTAGACTTTTCTTCAAATTTTTTGACTTTTTTTTTTCGAGTTTCTCAATTTTTTAAAGTCTTTGGATTTTTTTTCGAATTCTTCGACTTTTCTTCTAAATTTTTCGACTTTCCTAAGAATCTCTCGACTTTTCTTCGCAGCATTTTTCGACTTTTTTTCGAGTCCTTCAATTTTTTATAAATTCTTCGATTTGGCTACGAATTGTTCGACTTTTTTTCGAGTTCTTTAATTTTTTTCGAATTCTTCGACTTTTCTTCGAATTTTTCGACTTTTTTTTGAATTCCTCGATTTTTTCAGGTCCTTCGATTTTTTCGAATTCTTCGACTTTTTTTTTTAAATTTTTCGACTTTCCTAAGAATCTCTCGACTTTTCTTCGAATTTTTCGACTTTTCTTCTAGTCCTTCAATTTGTTTGAAGACCTTTGCCTTTTCTTCGAATTTTTTGACATTCCTTAGAATTCCTCAAGTCGAGTTCTTTAATTTTTTTGAAATTCTTCGATTTATCTTCAAATTTTTCGACTTTGCTTAGGATATCTTGACTTTTCTTCGAATTTTTTGACTTTTCTTCGAGTCCTTCAACTTTGTTCGAATTTTATCAGTTTTTTTCGACTTTTTTGACTTTTCTCCAAATTTTTCCACTTTTTTTCGAATTCTTCGAATTTTTCGACCTTTGAATTTCTCGAGTTTTTTTTCGAATTTTTCGACCTTTTTAGAATTTAGGGTTTTTCGAATTTTTTTTGAATCCTTCATTTTTTTTGAAGCCTTCGACTTTTCTTCAAATTTTTCGACTTTTCTTAGAATCACTCAAGTTTTTTTAAATTTTTGGGCTTTTCTTCGAATCCTTTAATTTTGTTTGAATCCTTCAATTTTGTTCGAATCGAATTTTTCGACTTTTCTTAAAATTTCGCAAGTTTTTCTTCATATTTTTCGACTTTTCCTCGAATCATTTGATTTTTACGAATTTTTCGACTTGTTTAAAATGTTTTCTTCGAATTTTTTTCGAGTCTTTCAATTTTTTTGGAATATTTCGACTTTTTTTCGAATTTTTCGACTTTTTTTAGAATCTTTCTTGTTTTCTTCGAATGTTTCGAGTTTTTCTCGAATGCTTAAATTTTTGTCGAATCCTTCGAGTTTTCTTCGAATTTTCCGACCTTCGATTTTTTCGAATTTTTTGACTTGCCTAGAATCTGTCCAGTTTTCTTCGAATTTTTCGACTTTTCTTAGAATCTTTCTTGTTTTCTTTGAATGTTTAGACTTTTTCTCGAATTCTTAAATTTTTGTCGAATCCTTCGAGTTTTCTTCGAATTTTTCGACTTTGCTTCGAATCCTTCGATTTTTTCGAATTTTTCGACTTTTCTTCGAATTTTCTATTTTAAATTTTTTGACTTGCTTCAAATGTTTCCAGTTTTCTTCGAAATTTTTTCGAGTCTTTCAATTTTTTTGGCATACTTCGACTTTTCTTCGAATTTTTCGACTTTTCTTAAAATCCTTGCTTTTTTCGAATTTTTCGATTTTTCCTCGAGTTCTTACATTTTTTTTCAATCCTACGAGTTTTTTTTTCGATTTTTCTTAAAATTTCTCAAGATTTCTTTACATTTTTTGACTTTTCTTCGAATCCTTCGATTTTTTCGACTTTTTTCGAATTTTTCGACTTTTTTCGAATTTTGTGACTTTCTTTACGATTTTTCGATTTTTTTTCGAATTTTTCGACTTTTCTTAAAATACTTCTTGTTTTCTTCGAATTTTTCGACTTTTCCTCGAGTTCTTAAATTTTTTTTATTCCTACGAGTTTTTTTCGAATTTTTCGATTTTTCTTAAAATTTCTCAAGTTTTCTTTACATTTTTTGACTTTTCTTTGAATCCTTCGATTTTTTCGACTTATTTAGAATTTTTCGACTTTCTTTAGAATCTTTCGATTTTTTTTTCGAATTTTTTGACTTTCTTTAGAATGTTTCGACTTTTTTTTAGAATTTTTCGACTTTGAATCCTTCAATTTTTTCGAATTTTTTGACTTACTTTTTGGCATACTTCGACTTTTCTTTGAATTTTTTGACTTTTCTTAGAAGCCTTATTGCTTTTTTCGATTTTTTCTATTTTTCCTCGAGTTCTTAAATTTTTTTCAAATCGTAGGAGTTTTTTTCGAATTTTTCGATTTTTCTTAGAATTTCTCAAGTTTTCTTTACATTTTTTGACTTTTCTTCGAATCCTTCGATTTTCTTCGACTTTTTTTGAATTTTTCGACTTTTCTTAGAATCCTTCTTGCTTTCTTCGAATTTTTCGACTTTTTCTCGAGTTCTTAAATTTTTTTCGAATCTTAGGATTTTTTTCGAATTTTTCGATTTTTCTTAGAATTTCTCAAGTTTTCTTTACATTTTTTGACTTTTCTTCGAATTCTTCGATTTTTTCGACTTTTTTCGAATTTTTCGACTTTTCTTAGAATCCTTCTTGCTTTCTTAGAATTTTTCGACTTTTTCTCGAGTTCTTAAAGTTTTTTCGAATCCTACGAGTTTTTTTCGAATTTTTCGATTTTTCTTAGAATTTCTCAAGTTTTCTTTACATTTTTTGACTTTTCTTCGAATCCTTCGATTTTTTTCGACTTTTTTCGAATTTTTCGTTTTTTTTTCGTATTTTGTGACTTTCTTCAGAATCTTTCGACTTTGTTTCGAATTTTTCGACTTTTCTTAGAATCCTTCTTGCTTTCTTAGAATTTTTCGACTTTTCCTCGAGTTCTTAAATTTTTTTCGAATCTTACGAATTTTTTTCGAATTTTTCGATTTTTCTTAGAATTTCTCAAGTTTTCTTTGCATTTTTCGACCTTTCTTTGAATCCTTAGATTTTTTCGACTTTTTTCGAATTTTTCGACTTTTTTCGAATTTTTCGATTTTTCTTAGAATTTTTCAAGTTTTCTTTACATTTTTCGACTTTTCTTTGAATCCTTAGATTTTTTCGACTTTTTTCGAATATTTCGACTTTTTTCGAATTTTTAGATTTTTCTTAGAATTTCTCAAGTTTTCTTTACATTTTTCGACTTTTCTTTGAATCCTTAGATTTTTTCGACTTTGTTTTGAATTTTTCGATTTTTCTTAGAATCCTTTTTGCTTTCTTCGAATTTTCCGACTTTTCCTCGAGTTATTTTCAAATTTTTCTTAGAATTTCTCAAATTTTCTTTACATTTTTCGACTTTTCTTCGAATCCTTCGATTTTTTCGACTTTTGTCGACTTTTTCGACTTTTTTTGACCTTTTTCGAATTTTGTGACTTTCTTTAGAATCTTTCGAGTTTTTTTCGAATTTTCGACTTTCCTTAGAATCTTTCGAGTTTTCTTCGAAATTTTCCGATTTTTTTAATCTTTCAACTGTTATTTGACTTTTTATACTTTTTTTTAAAATAATTCGGTTTTGAATCTTCCAAGTTTATCTTTGGATTTTTCAACTTTTCTTAGAATCGTTCGACTTTTCTTCGAATTTATCGACTTTCCTTCAAATTTTTTGACTTTTCCTTCAATGCTTCAATTATTTTTTTCAAATCATTCGACTTTTTTAAAAATCTTTCAACTTATATTTTATTTTTTAATTCATTCGACTTTTATTCGAACGTTTCCACCTTTTTTTTCTGAATTTTTCGACTTTTGTTGAATCTGTTGAGAATTTAAGCCAAAATTTGCGATTTGTAAGACTTAATAAAAGTTTCATATTTTTCGGCTCTGAAAACTAAATTTTGAAAATTCTTCCAACGGTTTCGAAAAAAGGTTCGTCTCAGACGATCGACTGATTCGTTTTCGTTGAGAAAATCATCGGTACAAACCGTCCTGTCGTCTTAAAAAACGTTCTGGACATTTTTTTTTCAATCGCGAGATTCATTGACAATTCCGACGGAGGCTCTCATTCACTCGCAACGGCTCGCAATTATCGGCTGAATTTACGTCCACGTAACCGAAGCGATTTCCAGCTCCGCTCGGTCCCGGCGTTTTACCTTCGTATCGTTAGTGGTTTTGTTACATAGCTTTCATCATCAAGTAGGCCGCGTCGTTCGGCATCTGCGGCAGCCAAACAGCCACCTTCGATCAGTCTTCTCGCGAACGTTCGCCGCAGAGTATCGCCGTGCTTACACGTCGGCGTATGCGGTACGCGCGTGCATTATTTGTTTGTTTTTTTTTTTCGACGCTGACAGTGCGATCTGTTGTGTTAACCACCTTCGGAGTTAACCCCAAGGTGAGTTGTATTCCTAGGATAGGATTCCATTAAAAGTAAATTCGAGGCACGATTTCATGACGATCAAATTCGATCATTAGATGAGTGATTTTGGCGAGTGTAAGTTTTGGAAATTTACGTGAGAAGGTTTTGAAAGCTCGTTATTGAATAATTTGAGGTCTGGGAAAGTCTTAAATCTGAAGAAGAATCTTAGAAGTAAGAAAGTTAAAAAAAGCTAATGAAGTTAATTACGATAAGCTTAATGTTTTTCGGTCTAATTAGATTGAAGCTTAATTATTATATCTTGGGTTTTATCAGCATTAACATCCAATGTGCTAATCTTGAATTAAGATCTAAAATCTTCAGGTTTATGGATATGTTACGTCTTAGAGGCTTAAATGTCATAACACTTGAGATTTACTCATAGATTTTATTAAATCTAAGTATCTGGTATCTTAAGACATAATTATTATTACTATTATTCATTTTTTATATTTTTTTAACAACTTGATCCGAGACAGTCAGTTGACAGTTGGGTCAACATCGAATTATTGGCCGTGGCGCCGCCGTCCGAGTGAAAGCCTTTCTCCCGTCGTGCCCCATTTGGGACTTCCGCGAACTCGACGCTTTTTTAGCACCGTTTTAATTTACTTCGTGAGCATCGTCTCCCGCTGCATTCATTTGTCAGAGATGATTTCGAAGTGTGTTAAAACGTTTCGAACGTTATCGAAATCGTGATGCGCTCCCGGAGAGGATTTCAGTTGACATTTAAATGTTTAAATGTTGCGGCGTGTCGATCTAGTGGTCGCTGTAGTCGGCTTTGAAAAAAAAATCAAAAACACAAAAAAAGGCTTTAAATTCGCCAATGTCGCCCTTCGAAACGTACCCGATTAGAGAAATATTTTCGTTATGGTGCGATTCCCGTCCACCTAACGACTTCCTCGCGTTATTCTTGTTGGATGTAAACCTAGTGAAGTGTGGTGTCGAGTACCGTTGACGCTTGACCAAACAAAGATATTTCAGCGATGGATGGCGTTACAGAGAAGCAATAGAGCAAATAGAAATAACAAAAAAACCAGAGACTCTGAAGCAATTACATCCTAACACAACTTGTTTACTTACCATGACATGAAATTAACTGACTATGGAGCTGGAAGAGTACCGTCTACCTTACGACGCGAACTAGAGAATAGCGAGTTTAGATTTTTAAACTTAACCAGATAAAACAATGGACGTTGCTTTGTATCTTTAGTTACTTATTCATTTTCTTACCCCAAAAGCAGCACGAGATAAAAATTTACCAAAACGACTGAAGCGGCTACTCGCTTACGCGAACGTTGAAATCTCCATCGGTTTTACCGTGTAACCAAAGAAAATTCCAGACGTTTTCCCGTGCGTTTGCCGCGAAGCCCCCAAACAAAAGAATTCGCCGCGTACGCCATCTTTTACGCGTATTTTCCGCTCTGAATGTTGCTCAACAAAAGTCGGCTGTTATTTCTCTCCTTCGCTTCTCGCAAGGACAAGCGCCTAGAATATGAATGGCACCTTCTTGCATAACTTTCAGATCGAGTTCCTCTACGTGCTCGTCTATTAAATGTTACGATCTTCTCCAAGCCGCGCAACCGACATCGCATCGAAATTAACTGAAATGGGTTTCCTACACGTTTCGTGCTTGGAAATCGACGGATTCGTTTTGAGATTATTCCGCCTGCTCTATCGCCCCGTTTCCAACGATTTGATGTCATGTTGCCGAGACAATTTAATGTCAAGTTCCCGACGATTTGATGTCGAATTTCCGACGCTTTGATGTCAAATTTCCGACGCTTTGATGTCAAATTCCCGACGATTTGATGTCGAGGAATCAATGAAACGATTTTGTGTATTTAGTTAAATCTGCAGTCGATCAAAATCGATCATTTTTTATACTCGGCGATACTTTTGGTGATCAAAATTTCAATGCAAAATGATAGTTTATCAGTAATATTATTTTTTTCCACCATAATTTCGTCTTCATGTGGTACATTTCTCCAAGCTGTACCGTATCGAATAATTATGCCAGACATCTTAGAAGGTTCATTGGGAACCAAGTGGTATATCGCCATCATAATTTTACGTTTTTGGACGAAATCGATTAATCTTAATCGTCCTTTGGTGGTAAGTAATAATCATTTGGTGGTCAAAATTTTAACAAAAATGGAAAGTTCATCAGTAATACTATCTTTTTCCACCATAACTTTGTCTTCATGTGGTACATTTCTCCAAGCTGGAATGGTTATGTCAAAAACTTGATAAACCAATTAGAAGCTTCATTTGCAACTAAACAGCATATCGCCATCATAATTTTATGTATTTGGATACGATCCATCTTAACAACCATTCGGTGGTTGGTAATAACCATTTGGTGGTGGTTAATATTCATTTGGTGGTCAAAATTTCAATGAAAAAGGAAAGTTCATCAGTAATACTTTCTTTTTCCACCATAAATTTGTCTTCATGTGGTACATTTTTCCAAACTGTAATTTGTCGTATGGTTAAGTCAAAAATTCTAGAAGCTAATCAGCAACTTCATTTGATACCAAAGAGCATATGGCCATCATAATTTTACGTATTTGGATACGATTCATCTTAATTATCATTTGGTGGCTAGTAATAATCCGTTGGTGGTTAATAATAATCATTTGGTGGTTAGTAATAATCACTTGGTGGTCAAAATTTTAATGAAAACTGAAAGTTCATCAGTAATACTTTATTTTTTCACCATAATTTCGTCTTCATGTGACACACACATACGTACACAATCGATCCACGCTTTTCCAAACTGTGCTCTATGAAATGGTTAAGCCAAAATCTGTAAAAACTAACCAGTAACTTCATTTGAAAACAAACAGCATATCGCCATTATAATTTCACGTTTGAGGATACAATTCATCTTGATAACCATTTGATAGTTAGTAATGATCATTTGGTGATGGTTAATATCCATTTGGTGGTAAAAATTTTGACGAAAAATGAAAGTTCATCAGTAATACTTTCTTTTTCCACCATAATTTTGTCTTCATGTGGTACACTTTTCCAGCGGAATTGTTGTGCCAAAAAACCCTAGCAACTAATCAGAAGCTTCAATTGGAACTAAATAGCACAACACCATTATATTTTGACGTATTTGGATACGATTTATCTTAATAGTCATTTGGTGGTTAGTAATAATCCTTCGGTGGTTAATAATAATCATTTGGTGGTTAGTAATAACCATTTGGTGATCAAAATTTTAATGAAAAATGAAAGTTCATCAGTAATACTTTATTTTTCCACCATAATGTCGTCTTCATGTAATACACACACATACGTACACAATCGATCCACGCTTTTCCAAACTGTGCTCTATGAAATGGTTAAGCCAAAATCTGTAAAAACTAACCAGTAACTTCGTTTGGAAACAAACAGCATATCGCCATTATAATTTCACGTTTGAGGATACAATTCATCTTGATAACCATTTACTAATTAGTAATAATCATTTGGTGGTGGTTAATATCCATTTGGTGGTAAAAATTTTAACGAAAAATGAAAGTTCATCAGTAATACTTTCTTTTTCCACCATAATTTTGTCTTCATGTGGTACACTTTTCCAATGGAATGATTGTGCCAAAAAATAATAGAAACTAACCAGAAGCTTCAATTGGAACTAAATAGCATAACACCATTATATTTTGACGTATTTGGATACGACTTATCTTAATAGTCATTTGGTGGTTAGTAATAATCCTTCGGTGGTTAATAATAATCATTTGGTGGTTAGTAATACCCATTTAGTGGTCAAAATTTTAGTGAAAAACGAAAGTTCATCAGTAATACTTTCTTTTTACACCATAAATTTGTCTTCATATCAAACGCTTTTCGAAACTGTGCTCTATGAAATGGTTAAGCCAAAATCTGTAAAAACTAACCAGTAACTTCATTTGGAAACAAACAGCATATCGCCATTATAATTTCACGTTTGAGGATACAATTCATCTTGATAACCATTTATTTGTTGGTTAGTAATGATCATTTGGTGGTGGTTAATACCCATTTGGTGGTAAAAATTTTAACGAAAAATGAAAGTTCATCAGCAATACTTTCTTTTTCCACCATAATTTTGTCTTCATGTGGTGCACTTTTCCAGCGGAATGGTTGTGCCAAAAAACCCTAGAAACTAATCAGAAGCTTCAATTGGATCTAAATAGCATAACGCCATTGTATTTTGACGTATTTGGATACGATTTATCTTAATAGTCATTTGATGGTTAGTAATGATCATTTGGTGGTAGTTAATATTCATTGGGTGGTAAAAATTTTAATGAAAAATGAAAGTTCATCAGTAATACTTTCTTTTTCCACCATAATTTTGTCTTCATGTATTTGGACCCAATCGATCCATCTTAGTAATCATTTGGTGGTGGTCAATATTCATTTGGTGGTCAAAATTTCAAAGAAAAAGAAAAGTTCATCACTAATATTCTCTTTTTCCACCATAATTTGGTCTTCGTGTGGTATATTCCCCAAGCTGCACCTTATGGAATGGTTATGCCAAAAACCCTAGAAACTACTTAGAGGCTTCATTTGAAACCAAATAGCATATCGCTATCATAATTTCACGTATTTGGATACGATCCATCTTAACAATCATTTGGTGGCTAGTAATAATTATTTGGTGGTTAGTAATAATCATTTGGTGGTTAGTAATAATTGTTTGGTGGTCAAAATTCCAATGATACAAGAAAGTTCATCAGTAATACTTTCTTTTTCCTTTATAACTTTGTCTTCATGTATTTGGACCCAATCGATTTATCTTAGTAATCATTTGGTGGTGGTTAATATTCACTTGGTGGTCAAAATTTCAAAGAAAAAGAAATATTCATCACTAATACCATTTTTTTCCATCATAATTTGGTCTTCATGTGGCATATTTCCCCAAGCTGCACTTTATGGAATGGTTATGCCAAAAACCCTAGAAATTACTCAGAAGCTTCATTTGAAACCAAACAGCATGTTGCCATCATAATTTTACATATTTGGATACGATCCATCTTAATAATCACTTGGTGGCTAGTAATAATCATTTGGTGGTCAACATTTTAATGACACAGGAAAGTTCATCAGTAATACTTTCTTTTTCCACTATAATTTTGTCTTCATGTATTTGGACCCAATCCATCCATCTTAGTAATCATTTGGTGGTGGTCAATATTCATTTGGTGGTCAAAACTTCAAAGAAAAAGAAAAGTTCATCACTAATACTATCTTTTTCCACCATAATTTGGTCTTCATGTGGTACATTTCCCCAAGCTGCACTTTATGGAATGGTTATGGCAAAAACCCTAGAAACTACTTAAAAGCTTCATTTGAAACCAAATAGCATATCGCTATCATAATTTTACGTATTTGGATACGATCCATCTTAACAATCATTTGGTGGCTAGTAATAATCATTTGGTGGTTAGTAATAATCATTTGGTGGTTAGTAATAATCATTTGGTGGTCAAAATTTAAATGATACAGGAAAGTTCATCAGTAATATTGTATTTTTCCACTATAATTTTGTCTTCATATATTTGGACCTAATTGATCCATCTTAGTAATCATTTGGTGGTGGTTAATATTCATTTGGTGGTCAAAATTTCAATGAAAAAGAAAAGTTCATCACTAATATTATCTTTTTCCTTCATAATTTGGTCTTCATGTGGTACATTTCCCCAAGCTGCACCTTATGGAATGGTTATGTCAAAAACCCTAGAAATTACTCAAAAGCTTCATTTGAAACCAAACAGCATATGACCATCATAATTTTACGTATTTGGATACGATCCATGTTAATAATCATTTGGTGGCTAGTAATAACCATTTGGTGGTTAGTAATAATAATTTAGTGGTCAAAATTTTAATGATACAGGAAAGTTCATCAGTAATACTTTCTTTTTCCACTATAATTTGGTCTTCATGTATTTGGACCCAATCGATACATCTTAGTAGTCATTTGGTGGTGGTTAATATTCATTTGGTGGTCAAAATTTCAATGAAAACGAAAAGTTCATCACTAATATTATCTTTTTCCACCATAATTTGGTCTTCGTGTGGTATATTTTCCCAAGCTGCACTTTATGGAATGGTTATGCCAAAAACCCTAGAAATTACTCAGAAGCTTCATTTGAAACCAAACAGCATGTTGCCATCATAATTTTACGTATTTGGATACGATCCATCTTAATAATCACTTGGTGGCTAGTAATAACCATTTGGTGGTTAGTAATAATCATTTGGTGGTCAAAATTTTAATGGTACAGGAAAGTCCATCAGTAATACTTTCTTTTTCCACTATAATTTTGTCTTCATGTATTTGGACCCAATCCATCCATCTTAGTAATCATTTGGTGGTGGTCAATATTCATTTGGTGGTCAAAATTTCAAAGAAAAAGAAAAGTTCATCACTAATACTATCTTTTTCCACCATAATTTGGTCTTCATGTGGTACATTTTCCCAAGCTGCATTTTATGGAATGGTTATGCCAAAAACCCTAGAAATTACTCAGAACCTTCATTTGAAACCAAACAGCATGTTGCCATCATAATTTTACATATTTGGATACGATCCATCTTAATAATCACTTGGTGGCTAGTAATAACCATTTGGTGGTTAGTAATAATTATTTGGTGGTCAAAATTTTAATGATACAGGTAAGTTCATCAGTAATATTGTCTTTTTCCACTATAATTTTGTCTTCATGTATTTGGACCTAATTGATCCATCTTAGTAATCATTTGGTGGTGGTCAATATTCATTTGGTGGTCAAAATTTCAAAGAAAAAGAAAAGTTCATCACTAATACTATCTTTTTCCACCATAAGTTGGTCTTCATGTGGTACATTTCCCCAAGCTGCACCTTATGGAATGGTTATGGCAAAAACCCTAGAAATTACTGAGAAGCTTCATTTAAAACTAAACAGAATATCGTCATCATAATTTTACATATTTGGATACGATCTATCTTAATAATCATTTGGTGGTTAGTAATAATCATTTGGTGATGGTGAATATTCTTTTGGTGGTCAAAATTTCAAAGAAAGGGGAAAGTTCATCAGTATTGCTTTCTTTTTCCACTATAATTTTGTCTTCATGTGGTACATTTTACAAAACACTGCATCGGTATTACAATTTTACGTATTTGGACATAATAATAATCATTTGGTCATCAAAAATTTCAGTGGAAAACAAAGGTTCATCAGTAATATTTTCTTTTTCCAGTACAATTTTGTCTTTATGTGGTACTAGAATACTCTACAGTTTACATCGCTAATTTGTTCAAAAAATATAAAAAAAAGGTATTCAGTGGTCGATGAAGTCATTAAGATGAGCAATGTTGTAAGACCCAAAAGCTTCTCTGGTATCTGAGAAAATGGCCCAATGTGACTTAAATAATATGTCATCTGTCAAAGTGAACGTTACCGAAGACATGTCGAAAGGTCGTCATCAATCTCGACAATCCAGTGCCACACAAAGGCGCTGAAAACGTGAGACATCGAGATGCGGAAATGCACCATCGAAAAAAAAAAAAAGAGTCATTAGTAATGCGTCAATAAAATTTTACGGCGGAAGTCCGAAGGTTTTACGATTAACTTCGACGACTTCTTTAACTGCCTCGTCCCGACCGAGGATATATCGCGCATAAACGAAGAAACGACTCGTCGCAAGTGTGAAAATTAACGCATCGGATGATTGCGGGGTCATTTCGAAAGCTCGGCATTTAACATCTGTTACCGCGTGTAATGACCGCCCAACTGAATAATGTTCGCGTCAGCTGGGATAAATGTTTGTTTTCTTCGGTTTCAGATGGCGAAAGATCGCTAACTGATGCTAAAAAAGTATGAGGTATGGCCCATTAAAAATTGGACAATGACCCCTCTAAAAAATAAATATGTTGATACTAATTAAAAAGGTCGAAAACGATCCCGAATGAATGTCCAAAACTATCCTCGATGCTTCAGAATCGCTAACAATCCTTGTTAAAGATTTCGAGTCACTCGCCTTCGCGAGCATTGAAAGCATTGATTTTTTTGTGATTACGCTTCGTATAATGGGCCAACCATCAATTTCAAGAGATGTATGGGTGAAATGGCGCAGACCGAACGCGAATTATCGTAGGCTGAATTTTTCGTAATTGCGGGATACCCCCGAGCCTCCAATCGAGCGTCATTACTCTCGGAATTTATGCCCTAATTTCAGAGATGATTTCAGGCGAAATATCGTCGTCTATCGAGTCGCGTCCTTCGCTACGGAATTCTTCGTCCCGATCGGCCGGTAATGGCGATTTCATAACGCATCCGCCTTGTTTGTTCAGCAATGGACGAGCTGTTTGTTTTTCCAATTAGTAGACGGCTTTACATAATAATCCAAACAAATCGATTTCATACTTGGTCAATACTCGACTAGTTACGGTAAAAGCTATTCAAGGAAACTAACGCGTTTCACTTTTACCATATAACGCATGGTTGTGTTAGTTCGGTACATTTTTCAGCGATGAGATTTTCGCCAGTGCCAATTAGACGTTTCTCTTGGTATATAATAAATACGTTATGGGGTCGTTAGCTGAAAAAAATCCCCTTATCGCATATTTAACATTCAAGACAGATGACCAAATAATTCTAGTTTATGTAGATGTAGATACGTCTAGAACACATACATACCGAGATCTGTCATTTGATTGGCTGTCGTCTTAACAAACTGAGCATCGGCACGCAGCTAACTGCCCGTGCGTGATGGTATGTCGCCTACTACCATCACAGAAGAGCTGGAACCTTAAGGACACGACATAACACATCCTGATGTAGCAGCAATTCTTTCAGATAACTAACACAGCTGCAATCTGCGCTGATCGACGATACGCTTGGGGAATCCTATAACCCGACCAGCTGAGATTAACATCGTTAAATTAAGATCGCCAATGATAAAATAACGCGGAACAGTTTATTAGCCTTCTTCTTGGACATTTTTCAACCGACGACAGAAAAAGAAGCTGAAAACTTCTTCCTCATTCTTCGCATCGGACTCGACTCGTTGTCGCGCTTCTGTGCTCGCGCTCCCCATCTTCATCGTTACACCTTGAAAATGTTGCCCCAATGTTTTCATACAACGACGAATTCGGAATCTCTTCAGCTGAAAACTGAAAGCGGTTTACGAGATGTTAAGACACGAAACGTATCCCAACGTTGTATTGTTGTCCAAATTGTCCCAACGTTGTATTGTTGTTCTGATCTTGTTCTTGATCTACTCAATTATGAAATCGCTTCTTGTCAACTTTTTCTCGAAGTTTCGCCTTTTTTTCAGACTTTTCACTTTTTTTATTCAAAATTGTTACGGTTTTTTTGAAATATATTTCATCTTGTGACTTTTTTTTTGAGTTTTAGCTTTTTTCGAGTTTTGACTTTTTTCGCGTTTTGACTTTCTTCGCGTTTTGACTTTTTTCGAGTTTTGGCTGTTTTTGAAAATTTGGACGCTTATCAGAGTGTTAACTTTTTAAAAAATGTGAATGTTTTTTGAAAATCGAAGATTTTCTCTCCTAAATCTTCTGAAAAAATGTTGCCCTCCTAAATTTTCGTTCTCAAATGTTGAGTTTGCCTTGTCTTTGTAATTTTGACTTTTTTTTTAACCGGATACTTTTTGAAAATTGTCAGTTTTTTCATAATTATTGTTTTTAAAGATTTCAATCTTTTTTCAAAATTTTCGCTTTGAATATATTTTGATTTTTTATTAAAATTTGGACGATTGAAATTTTAACCGTTTTGAAATTTTTCTAGAAATGTTTCATCTTTTTTCGAAATTTTCGACTTTTTTGAAAATTGCTTGTTTTCTTTTAAAAATTTCGATCCTTTTTCGCAATTTTTATTATTGTTTTTTTTTTTCAAAAATCGCCACCTTTTTCAGTATTTGGACTTTTTAAATCTAATTGTTTCAAAATTTTCACTTTTTTGAAAATTAGGACCGTTTTTCACAATTTTGACTTGTTTTTGAATTTTCAACTTTTTTTTCAAAAATTTCGACTTTTTTTTAAATTTGGACTTTTTTAAATTTCGACTTTTCCTAAAATTTTTCAAGTTTTCTTCATATTTTTCGATTTTTCCTCGAATCCTTTGATTTTTTCGAATTTTTCGATTTGTTTAAAATGTTTCCAATTTTCTTCGAAGTTTTTTCGAGTCTTTCAATTCGTTTGTAATATTTCGACTTTTTTTCGCATTTTTCGACTTTTCTTAAAATCTTTCTTGTTTTCTTCGAATGTTTCGACTTTTTCTCGAATTCTTAAATTTTGTCGAATCTTCGAGTTTTCTTCGAATTTTTCGACTTCTTCGAAACCTTCGATTTTTCTTTTTCTCGAATTCTTCGATTTTTTCGAATTTTTTGACTTGCCTAGAATATGTCCAGTTTTCTTCGAATTTTTCGACTTCTTCGAAACCTTCGATTTTTCTTTTTCTCGAATCCTTCGATTTTTTCGAATTTTTTGACTTCCCTAGAATATGTTCAGTTTTCTTCGAATTTTTCGACTTGTTTAAAATGTTTTAAGTTTTCTTCGAATTTTTTTCGAGTCTTAATTTTTTTGGAATATTTCGCCTTTTTTTTTCGAATTTTTCGACTTTTCTTAGAATCCTTCTTGTTTTCTTCGAATTTTCCGACCTTCGATTTTTTCGAATTTTTTGACTTGCCCAGAATCTGTCCAGTTTTCTTCGAATTTTTCGACTTTTCTTAGAATCTTTCTTGTTTTCTTTGAATGTTTAGACTTTTTTTCGAATTCTTAAATTTTTGTCGAATCCTTCGAGTTTTCTTCGAATTTTTCGACTTTTCTTCGAAACCTTCGATTTTTTTCGAATTTTTTGACTTGCCTAGAATCTGTCCAGTTTTCTTCGAATTTTTCGACTTTTCCTCGAATCCTTTGATTTTTTCGAATTTTTCGACTTGTTTAAAATGTTTTAAGCTTTCTTAGAATCTATTTCGAGTCTTTCAATTTTTTTAGAATATTTCGACTTTTTTCGAATTTTTCGACTTTTCTTAGAATATTTCTTGTTTTCTTCGAATGTTTCGACTTTTTCCCGAATTCTTAAATTTTTGTCGAATCCTTCGACTTTTCTTCGAAACCTTCGATTTTTTTCGAATTTTTTGACTTTCCTAGAATCTGTCTAATTTTCTTCGAATTTTTTGACTTTTCTTAAAATTTCTCAAGTTTTCTTCGCATTTTTCGACTTTTCTTCGAATGCTTCGATTTTTTCGAATTTTTCGACTTTTCTTTGAATTTTCGACTTCAGATTTTTCGACTTGCTTCAAATGCTTCCAGTTTTCTTCGAAATTTTTTCGAGTCTTTCAATGTTTTTGGCATACTTCGACTTTTCTTCGAATTTTTCGACTTTTCTTAGAATCCTTCTTGATTTTTTTTCGAATTTTTCGATTTTTCCTCGAGTTCTTTAATTTTTTTGGAATCCTACGAGTTATTTTTGAATTTTTCGATTTTTCTTAGAATTTATCAAGTTTTCTTTACATTTTTTGACTTTTCTTCGAATTCTTCGATTTTTTCGACTTTTTTCGAATTTTTCGACTTTTTTCGAATTTTTCGACTTTTTTCGTATTTTGTGACTTTCTTTAGAATCTTTCGACTTTTTTTTCGAATTTTCCGACTTTGCTTCGAATCCTTCGAATTTTTCGAATTTTTCGACTTTTCTTTGAATTTTCGACTTCAGATTTTTCGACTTGCTTCAAATGTTTCCAGTTTTCTTCGAAAGTTTTTCGAGTCTTTCAATTTTTTTGGCATACTTCGACTTTTCTTCGAATTTTTCGACTTTTCTTAGAATCCTTTTTGTTTTTTTTTCGAATTTTTCGATTTTTCCTCGAGTTCTTAAATTTTTTTTGAATCCTACGAGTTATTTTTGAATTTTTCGATTTTTCTTAGAATTTATCAAGTTTTCTTTACATTTTTCGACTTTTCTTCGAATTCTTCGATTTTTTCGACTTTTTTGGAATTTTTCGACTTTTTTCGTATTTTGTGACTTTCTTTAGAATCTTTCGATTTTTTTTTCGAATTTTCCGACTTTGCTTCGAATCCTTCGAATTTTTCGAATTTTTCGGCTTTTCTTCGAATTTTCGACTTCAAATTTTTTGACTTGCTTCAAATGTTTCCAGTTTTCTTCGAAATTTTTTCGAGTCTTTCAATTTTTTTGGCATACTTCGAATTTTTCGACTTTTCTTAGAATCCTTCTTGCTTTGTTTTCGAATTTTTCGATTTTTCCTCGAGTTCTTAAATTTCTTTCGAATCCTACGAGCTTTTTTCGAATTTTCCGATTTTTCTTAGAATTTTTCAAGTTTTCTTTACATTTTTCGACTTTTCTTCGAATCCTTCGATTTTTTCGACTTTTTTCGAATTTTTCGACTTTTTTCGTATTTTGTGACTTTCTTTAGAATCTTTCGACTTTTTTTTCAAATTTTTCGACTTTGCTTCGAATCCTTCGATTTTTTCGAATTTTTCGACTTTTCTTCGAATTTTCGACTTCAAATTTTTTGACTTGCTTCAAATGTTTCCAGTTTTATTCGAAATTTTTTCGAGTCTTTCAATTTTTTTGGCATACTTCGACTTTTCTTCGAATTTTTCGACTTTTCTTAGAATCCTTCTTGCTTTTTTTTCGAATTTTTCGATTTTTCCTCGAGTTTCTAATTTTTTTTCGAATCCTAGTAGCTTTTTTCGAATTTTCCGATTTTTCTTGGAATTTTTCAAGTTTTCTTTACATTTTTCGACTTTTCTTCGATTTTTTCGACTTTTTTCGAATTTTTCGACTTTTTTCGTATTTTGTGACTTTCTTTAGAATCTTTCGACTTTTTTTTCAAATTTTTCGACTTTGCTTCGAATCCTTCGATTTTTGCGAATTTTTCGGCTTCTCTTCGAATTTTCGACTTCAAATTTTTTGACTTGCTTTAAATGTTTCCAGTTTTCTTCGAAAAAATATTTGACCTTTTTTTTTAAATTTCTATTTTTTTTTTTGAAAATTTTTACCTTTTCTTATAACTTTGACTTATTTTGAAGTTTCAATTTTTTTTCGAAAATTTCGACTTTTTAAAAAAGTTTCGAACTTTTCTTAAAATTGCCACTTTTTTCAAAATTTTGACCTTTATCCACAATTTTGAGTTTTTTTGAAGTTTCAACTTTTTTTTTTGAAAATTTTGACTTCAAATTTCGACTTTTAAAAAAATTTTTGACATCTTTTAAATTTGTACTTTTTTTTTGAAAATTTTGATCTTTAACCGCAGTTTCGACTTTTTTTGAAGTTTTAACTATTTTTTTGAAAATTTCGACTCTTTAAAAAAATACCCACAATTTTGACTTTTTTTGAAGTTTCAACTTTTTTTGAAAATTTGGACTATTTTTCAAATTTCGACTTTTAAAAAAATTTTTCGACCTTTTCTTTTAAATTTCTGCTTTTTGAAAATTTGGATCTTTAACCACAATTTTGACTTTTTTTGAAGTTTTTACTTCTTTTGAAAATTTTGACCATTTTTCAAATTTCGACTTTTTAAAAAATTTTTGACTTTTTCTTTTAAATTTTTACTTTTTTTTTGAAAATTTTGTTCTTTGACAATTTCGACTTTTTTTGAAGTTTGAACTTTTTTTTTGAAAATTTCGACTTCTTAAAAAATGTTTAACCTTTTTTGTTTTAAATTTCTATTTTTTTTTGAAAATGTTTGCCTTTTCTCATAACGTTGACTTTTTTTTGAAGTTTCAATTTTTTTTCGAAAATTTCGATTTTTTAAAAAAGTTTCGAACTGTTCTTAAAACTTCCACTTTTTTTTGAAGATTTTGACCATTACTCACAATTTTGACTTGTTTTTTTTTTAATTTTGACCTTTATCCGCAATTTTGATTTTTTGAAGTTTCAACTTTTTTTTGAAAATTTTGACCTTTTTTGAAATTTCGACTTTTTAAAAAAATTTTGACATTTTTTGAAGTTTCAGCTTTTTTTTAAATTCTGACTACAAATTTCGACTTTTTAAAAATTTTTTGTCCTTTTCCTTTTCGATCTTTTTGAAATTTCGATCTTTTTAAAATTTTGATCTTTTTGAAATTTCGTACTTTCTGAAATGTCGACTTTTTTAAATTAAGAGTTTTTGAAATTTCGATTCTTAAAATTTTGACGTTTTTCAAAATATAGCATAACCTTAATATAACGGTTTCCCCGATTTCAGAATTTTTCCGAAATCGACTTTTTACAAAAAAAATCATCTTTCAAAATTTCCATTTTTATTTAATTTGAATTTTGAAACATCTTTATAAATTCGATCATTTTTTGAAAATTTCTTTGAAAAATTTGACTTTTTCTCGAAATTTTGTTCTTTTTGAAATTTTGATCTTTTTGAAATTTCGATCTTTCTGAAATTTCGATCTTTTTGAAATTTCGATCTTTTTGAAATGTCGACTTTTTTAAATTAAGAGTTTTTGAAATTTCGATTCTTAAAATTTTGACGTTTTTCAAAATATAGCATAACCTCATTATAACGGTTTCCCCGATTTAAGAATTTTTCCGAAATCGGCTTTTTACAAAAAAATTTCATCTTTCAAAATTTCCATTTTTGTTTAATTTGAATTTTGAAACATCTTTACAAATTCGACCATTTTTAAAAAATTTCTTTAAAAGCTTCGACTTTTTCCAAAATTGTGTCTTTTTGACAATTTTAAGTTTTTTAAAAATATGGATTTTGTCCACTTCTTATTTGAATATTTTTTTCGAATATTATTACGTAATTTTTCAAAATGTTGACATTTTTCCGAAGTTTTGATGTTTTTGAAATTTTCGACAGTTTTTCAAAACATCGATTTTTGTTTGAAAATTACGTATCTTTTTTTAAATTTTCAACATAAATGAATAAAAAGTAAACATTGTTAACATAAAAAATGAATAAAACATTAAAAATTAATTAATTTTCAACAATTAGTTCAAGAACAGTTTATTGTTATCAATGTAGACGGTGAAAAATTTGTTAATTTGTGATTCAGGGACGAGAACCGGTGCATTCGACGCACGGCATGGTGGTCGAAAGCGCGACGACGCGGCGTGCGAGTCGCCCCCGGCGCTAACGGCTCAATTAAATTTCCCGGCCGGCCCGATGCGTTCTCCGACCGAATGCGATATCATTAATTGTTAGCCATAAATGTCAACTCGGATTTCGATGGCCGGCGGGTCCCCGTTCGCTTAAACGCGCCACGAAACGGCCGATTTATTTATTAGTTACCTTATTGCGTCCGCAATTGGACCGGAATACCGCTAAAGCGATTACGAATCTCCGTTTTGTGTTTCGTACCTCGAGGCGCCTGGCGAGCTGAAAAAATTTATCGCATTACCTTCTTGTCACATTTGATAAAAGTACCGTTTCGCGTCTTGTTATGTTCGTTTCGATGCAAATTAATTCCTTAATTAGCGACGGAAAGCACGATGTTGTCGGCGTTGTAACAATGGGGCCGTATTTTTAAGGTTTTTCTTTTTTTATTTTTCAGAGAGGCCGAGGCGCATATGCCGGTTGGTTCTCACAATTAAATCGGAAGAACAAAGTGTCATTTCTGGTGGTAGTGTGAACTACTGCGCGCTGCCGAAGGCGACGAGATAATAAAATTTCCCGTACGGCGACCTGACAGAAGGTGAGTGCAGTCGTAGATGAGTCTTAAGCAAATTAACCAACACTAAAACATCAGGAAATTAACTGGATAAATAAGAAGCGGTTTGTGTGGCGATACCATTTCAAAACTCGTATTTTTTCGTTAATTTCGTCATGTATCGTTTTATTTTTTCAAAATTTCGTTTTTTTTTTCAAAATTCGTTTTGTTTCAAAATTTTGACATTTACAAAAGAATCAAAATATCAAGAAGCGGGTGGCGTAAAAGATGCTAATTTTCAAAAAGTCAACATTTTGAAAATTCGAAATTTCGAAAAATCGGAATTTCCAAAAATCAAAATTTCGAAATATTGAAATTTCGAAATTTCGAAAATTCGAAATTTCGAAAAATCGAAATTTCGAAAAATCGAAATTTTGAAAAACTCGAAATTTTGAAAAATGCAAAATTTTTAAAAATTGCATATTTAAAAAATCCGAAATGTTTAAAGTATAGAAAATAAAAAAAATTGAAAATGCTCAAAATAGTCGAAAGCTTCATAATAAATTAAAATAAGATATTGGGTGTCTTCTTCGTTCTAGAGTTTATAGATATGCGATTGTTGATCGATTGCAAGCGGTTGCGAAAACAAAATGACAAACGACGGCGTAAACACGGACGTAAATAGCGAGTTGCGTTGCATAAGAGGCGAACGGCACGCACCTTCGAGACAGCCGTTTAGCATCATCCCGGCAGTTTATAAGAATGCGTTTTGAGTGTGACCTTATCGAGGTCGAACATGGGCGCACGGGTACACACGGATATATGGATGGGCACGGTCTGTGCGATGCGGCAGCGGCATCGGCATCGTGCATTTACGGACCATATAACCAGAAGTCGTTCGTCCGTCGCGCTCCGTTTACCACACCGTATACGAACAACTGTACCCCGGCTGAATTCGTGACGTCCGACAATGAGCCGTATATTTCACTCCACCGCACTTTATTGCACCACCGACACCGGTACCCGATCCTACCTGCGCCTCGCCGGCATGAGAACCATTTCACGCCTAAATTTGGGACGAGCGTTTTCACAGGTGCTTGGAGATTATTAACGGCGGCGTACCGTTAGGGCAGCGCTGATGGTCGACTTTTCGGATGTACAGGTTGTTTGGGCGTGGCGGATGTCGCTCGGAAAATCAGACTACGTTCGACGACTGCCTACGCGTGGAACCAAGAACTAATTTCGCTTTAATAGCAGCAAAACGCATAATAATGGCGTGAATACCAACACTTTAGTAAAGCTTAGGCAGATTGTTATTGGTACCATTGGTTGCGGTTCCATTGATTATGGTACCATCGGTTGTGGTTCCATTGGTTATGGTACCATTGGTTGTGGTACCATCGGTTGTGGTACCATCGGTTGTGGTACCATTGGTTCTGGTACCATTGGTTGTGGTACCATCGGTTGTGGTACCATTGGTTGTGGTACCACTGGTTGTGGTTCCATGGGTTGTGGTAACAAATATCAATAATATAATGTAAAATTGGTTTCTCTTTCTGGCTCATTCAAAAGTCCTAAAATCGCTTTCGCAGTTAATAAAGTTCTCTTGTGATACCAGGTACGGTACCAACAACGTAATTTGAATTAGTCACTTGTTCTGTTCTTCTGACTTATTAAGAAGTCTTGAAAGCGTTTTGCAAATATTAGAAGCCACGTACTTTCGAACAATTTATAGTACCAAGCTTCGACACACTGTGGTACCATTAGTTATGGTACCAAATACCAATAATCTAATACAAAATTGGTTTTCCCTTTTCTGCTTTATTTAAAAGTCTTAAAACCGCTTTCGCAACTAATAACGTGCATTTGTGGTACCGGGTACCAACCATGTAATGTGGATTCGTCACCTGTTTGGTTCTTCTGACATATTGAGAAGTCTTGAAATTGTTTTTGCAAATATCAGAACTTGCGTAATTTTGAACAATTTATGGTACCAAATCTTCGCTGATTTTACTGGTACCATTCCTAGGTAGTAATTTGGAGTACCAAGTACTAATAATATAATGCAAAATTGGTTTTTCTACTGTTTTTGGATCATTCAGAAAGCTTGAAGTTGCTTTTGCAGCTAATACAGTACATTTGTGGTACCAGGTACCAAGAATATGAGTTTAAATAGTCCTTTTTCTAGCGCATTAAGAAGACCTGAAATCGTTTTTGGAAATATCAAAGGTCAGGTACTGTCAAATAATTTATGGTACCAAGCTTTGGCAGATTGTTACTGGTACCATTGGTTATGGCACCAAATACCAATAATCTAATACACCATTGGTTTTCCCTTTTCTGCTTCATTTGAATGTCTTTAAATCGCTTTCTCAACCAATAAAGTGCATTTGTGGTACCGGGTACCAACCATGTAATGTGGATTCGTCACCTGTTCGGTTCTTCTGACATATTGAGAAGTCCTGAAATTGTTTTTGCAAATATCAGAACTTGCGTAATTTTGAACAATTTATGGTACCAAGTCTCCGCGGATTTTACTGGTACCATTCCTAGATAGTAATTTGTGGTACCAAGTACTAATAATATAATGCAAAATTGGTTTCTCTTCTTTTTTGGATCATTCAGAAAGCCTGAAATTGCTTTCGCAACTAATATTGTACTTTTGTGGTACCAGGTACCAAGCAATTGAGTTGAAATAGTGCTTTTTCTGGCGAATAAAGAAGACCTGAAATTGTTTTTGGAAATATCGGAGGTCACGTTCTGTCAAACAATTTATGGTACCAAGCTTTGACAGATTGTTACTGGTACCATTGGTTTTGTATTAAATTATTGGAATTTGGTTATGACAGCAAATACCAATAATCTAAGACAAAATTGGTTTCCCCTTTTCTGTTTCATTTAAATGTCTTTAAATCGCTTTCGCAACCAATAAAGTGCATTTGCGGCACCGGGTACCAACCATGTAATGTGGATTCGTCGCCTGTTCGGTTCTTCTGACATATTGAGAAGCCCTGAAATAGTTTTTGCAAATATCAGAACTTGCGTAATTTTGAACAATTTATGGTACCAAGTCTCCGCGGATTTTACTGGTACCTTTCCTAGAGAGTACTTTGTGGCACCAAGTACTAATAATATAATGCAAAATTGGTTTCTCTTCTTTTTTTGAATCATTTAGAAAGCCTGAAATTGCTTTCGCAACTAAGGCAGTACATTTATGGTACCAGGTACCAAGAATATGAGTTGAAATAGTCCTTTTTCTGGCGCATTAAAAAGACCTGAAATCTTTTTTGGAAATATCAAAGGTCAGGTACCGTCAAATAATTAATGGTACCAAGCTTTGGCAGATTGTTACTGGTACCATTGGTTATGGCACCAAATACCAATAATCTAATACACCATTGGTTTTTCCTTTTCTGCTTCATTTGAATGTCTTTAAATCGCTTTCTCAACCAATAAAGTGTATTTGTGGTACCGGGTACCAACCGTGCAATGTGGATTCGTCACCTGTTTGGTTCTTCTAACACATTAAGAAGTCCTAAAATTGTTTTTGCAAATATCGGAATTTGCGTAATTTTGAACAATTTATGGTACCAAGTCTCCGCGGATTTTACTGGTACCTTTCCTAGAGAGTACTTTGTGGCACCAAGTACTAATAATATAATGCAAAATTGGTTTCTCTTCTTTTTTTGAATCATTTAGAAAGCCTGAAATTGCTTTCGCAACTAAGGCAGTACATTTATGGTACCAGGTACCAAGAATATGAGTTGAAATAGTCCTTTTTCTGGCGCATTAAAAAGACCTGAAATCTTTTTTGGAAATATCAAAGGTCAGGTACCGTCAAATAATTAATGGTACCAAGCTTTGGCAGATTGTTACTGGTACCATTGGTTATGGCACCAAATACCAATGCTCTAATGCAATACTGGTTTCCACTTTTCTGCTTTATTTAAATGTCACTAAATCGCTTTCGCAACTAATACAGTACATTTGTGGTACCAGGTACCAACCAAGTAATGTTCAAAGTTTCTAAAGCTCGCCTAGGCAAAAATGTATCTTTAGTGATTAAAACTTGTTTTAACTCGTCCTTCAGTTAGCATCTACCGAGTTTTTTGTTGGAATGAATTAATTATAAAACGTCGATAAGGAAACAACGCAAAACCGCAGCCTTCTGCGCTAATGCAAAACCGTCCGTCATTATAAAATGCAACAAATGATACATTGTTGGGTTTCCGTGTGTTCCGCATAACAATTCCCACAAGTCTACTCGATAAGTATAACCCTGGACAAGTTACAGTTACACATCCACCCTTCATCCTTAATTAATTACAGCTGAAGGCTTAATTGCTAGGATTTCAGCGTTTACTTAGCGGTTTACACATTTCTTTCGTCACGCTGCGCTGTTGTGACGCGGCGTTTCCTCTTTATTCGCTCGCGAGATCGCCTTTTTTCCACACGATGGAACGACATCGGGAATTTTTTTTAGGAAGGGTTTTACGAAAGATTTCGCTTCTTGAGAAAGTAAATGAATCGCGTCTGCGAGAAGAAGGGAAAAAATCACTCAACTTCGTCGATCGTTATTCGGCGATCGATTCCCGAAAAATTAAACGCTTAACAAAAACCGATCGGCCCGCGTCAAAGACCTAAGTGGCTTTTTAAGTCGACGAAATTGGTCAAACCAGTCGTTCGACGGTGGAAAAAAAACCATCGAAGGCGGATCGAGTGGCGCCCCTGCCATTAAATCGAAATTAACCAAGGGGGGTTTTTGCGCGCCCCACGGAGTGACGCTGCGATTTTTCGGCGACGCCGTTCCCACCCGCCGGTTAAATCGAATCGACCACGGTCGATTTATTCGCAAATATGGGGCTCGGCGAGTGGAAAGAGTCGATTTATGCCATCGGATACGTATTGTAATGAACACGTTTATTGTTGAATTGGTTATTAAAAATTGGGACGTGTGTGGACTTTTTAAGTAACGTAATTCTGGAATTTGGTAGATTATATAATAAATTGTTGGGGGAGACTTGCCCGGAAAGAATCATACGCGGGTGTGCCCTCCAGATCTCTCTAGAAGTTGACAATTCTGAAGATGTAAGTAACACAGATAAATATAGGTTATTCTTAGTTAATTTGATATTTGGTGATATACAAATACGTTTCCCATGTTAAGTAAAAGTATTACTGATCCAAAGTGTCGAATTATCGAATTGGTAACGCGTAACTATACATTAAATTGTCAAGAAATTCTTTCAACTGTTAATACTTTTTCGTTGAAGTTTTGGAAAATAATCTTCAATATAACAGAAAATAAACCAAAAAAATGGATTTAGATTTAAAGATCACTCGTTTAAAATGTTTGCAATCGAGAAGAAAGCCTGTCATAATGAATAGAAGTAACCATTACAGGTATAATAAGCTAAATGGGAGTTCTTAGTTTGCACGTGTTCTTATTATGGATTCTAAGTGAACAGTTAAGCGGCGAAGAACAGGAATTGCGATATATTTTATGTAAATTATTAATCTATCTCGCTGTTAATATTACAAAAATGAAAATAAACTGTACCCGAGCACGTTTCAGGTTACTATTAAGTTATTTCATTGCGATCGCTACGGTTATAATGTTTGCATACTTTCACTGCATTAGGCGATATTTTGCACCGTTTTGTTTGTAAACTATCGACATTCCGCAGCGTTAGCGTTTCGTTTACGCACCTTCGCCGAGTAAAAAGTTCACGACTACATCGGACAGACTGGTCGAAATTTCCCCAAGCGATATCGCGAACCACTATCCTGGCACTAATCATGGTAGAAGTTCGTGGTTGCATTAACCAACATTTTTACGTTTTAAGTGACCAGACATTTTAAAAAAAGAAGAAATTCAACGCAGCACCAATACGACATTTAAAAATGACTGAAATACGAAAATGATCCAAATTAATGAGTGGGCGTTTACCAAAAACTGTCTGATTAGAGTTGCACGTACAACGTTGGGGGACTTGGGATTAAAAATCAACCAAACCTGGGATTAAAAATCAATCAATTTCCAGGATATGATCATTGGTTTGATTATTGGTAAAGCCACTGAAAAATACGATGTTTACGGTTACGAAGATGATGCGATGTTTATCTACAGAACCTCGCACAAGAATTAATCTTCAAATATTTAAATTTTTATGCTGCCAAAGCAAATAACGCAAATAGGATTCCGCGAACGCTTTCGGGTTCCTCGGAATCGTCTTCGACGGATAAATTTCAAACCCGTTCTGTTCGTAATTTATTATCGTTGATTGGACCAACTTTTTTAATTTTTAGCACCAAATGGTGTTAGAATCCGTATTCGTTTGGTTAAAAAAACCATACCGTTATCGACATTGTTGGTACCCGGTACCACAAATGTTTGAAAACACGCGCACACTAACAATTGCAAATTCAGAACCATTAATATGCCAGAAAAATAGAAACGTTGGCTAATTTGAATTATGTTACTGGGTACCTGGTACCATTAATCGTCCGAAAGTACGCGACTTCGGATACTTGCAAAAGTGATTTCAGGACGCAAAAATGTTTTCAGGGCTTCTCGCCATGTTAGAAAATTAGAATAACTGACTGTATCAAATTACATTATTGGTACCTGGTACCACATAAGCTTGAAAGCACTTTAACAGTAATTGCACAAGCGATTTCAAGACTTTTGAATGTACCAGAACAACGTTCGTGCTCACTGATATGAATTACATAATTGGTACTTGGTACCATACATTGTTCGAAAGTATGCGACTTCTAATTGGAAAAACGATTTCAAGACTTCTCAATGTGCCAGAAAAACATAACAAGCGACTTTATTTTTGGTGAAACGAATTGGTCTAGCGACTATTTCAAATCACAGTTTTGGTACCCGGTACCACAAATCCATTTTAATAGCTGCGAAAGCGGTTTCAAGACTTTGAAATAAACCGGAAAATGGAAACCAATTTTGTATCATATTATTCGTATTTGGTGCTACTAATTTCTCTCAATTTTTGGTACCTGGTACCCTAAATACACTTTCTAAATGCGAAAGCGATTTTAGAACTTACGAATGAGCCGGAAAAAAAACAATTTTGAAATATATTGTTGGTATTTAAAACCACAAATTATTACCTAGTAGCCAGCGGTACCAGTAACAATCTGTCGAGATTTGGTACCATAAATTATTTAAAAAGCG
Source organism: Dastarcus helophoroides (assembly GCA_028583605.1). Lineage (NCBI taxonomy): Eukaryota > Metazoa > Arthropoda > Insecta > Coleoptera > Bothrideridae > Dastarcus > Dastarcus helophoroides. Next base: position 16,715,216 of record CM053337.1, on the reverse strand, counting down.
TAAATTATTTTAAAAGACGAGAAGACGATATCTAAAATTTGCAAAAACAATTCCAGGACTTCTGAATACGTCGGAAGAACGAAACAGGTGACTAATCAAAATTACATTATTGGTACCCGGTACCACAAATCTTCGAAAGCGCAATTTATCAGTTGACAAAGCGATTTCACGACTTTCCGTTGCACCAGAATAACAAAAGCACTAAATAATGTAAATTACAGCATTGGTACTTGGTGCTTGGTACCACAGATTGTTAGAAAATAGGCGACTTCTAATATTTACGAAAAAGAGTTCAGGACTTCTCACTGCGTTTAAAAAACATAACAAGTTACTATTCCAAAACATAAAAACTCTTTTAAATAATATTTTTGGTACCTGGTACCATACAAACTTTAATAGCTGCAAAAGCGGTTTCAGAACTTTTAAATGAATCGAAATAATGGAAATCAATTTTGCATCATATTATTCGTATTTGGTACTACCAATTACTGTCTGTAGTACCCGGTACCCCAAAAGCACTTTTTAAATGCGAAAGGCTTTTTTGACTTTCGAATGAGCCGGAAAAAACCAGTTTTGAATTATATTGTCGATATTAGTATCACAAATTATTACCTAGCAGCGGTACCAGTAACAATCTGGTACTATAAATTATTCAAAACTACGCGACTTCTAAAATTTGCAAAAATGATTCCAGCACTTCTGAATACGTCGGAAGAACAGAACAGGTTACTAATGCAAATTACATTATTGGTACCCGGTACCACATATCTTGAAAAGCGCACTTTATTAGTTAAAAAAGCGATTTCACGACTTTTCGTTGTACTAGAATAACAGAAGCATTAAATAATGTAAATTACAGCATTGCTACTCGGTACTTGGTACCACAAATTGTCACAAAATCGGCGACTTCTGATATTTGCAAAAACGACTTCAGGACTTCTTAGTGTATTAGAAGAAACAATAAGTTACTATTCCAAAACATAAAAATTATTTCAAATTACAGTTTTGGTGCTTGGTACCACAAATGCACTTTAATAGTTGCTAAAGCGATTTCAGAACTTTTGAATGAACCAGAAAAATACCAAACCAATTTTGCATCATATTATTGGTATTTGGTGTTTGAAGTAACTATCTAGTAATGGTACCAGTAACAATCTGCCGAGGCTTGGTACCATAAATTGTTTGAAAGTACGTATCTTCTGATATTTGCCCAAGCGATTTCATGTCTTCCTAATACGTCAGAAGATTAGAACAAATGACTAATCCAAATTACATTGTTGGTACCCGGTACCACAAATTTTTGAAAACGCACTTTTATAGTTGCAAAAGCGATTTCACAACTTTTGATTGTACCAGAATGACATATGAAATAATTTGAATAACATCATTGGTACTAGGTACTTGGTACTTGGTACCATAAATTGTTCGAAAGCAGGCGACGTCTGATTATTGCAAAAACGACTTTAGGACTTCTCAGTGCGTTAAAAAAGCATAACAAGTTACTATTCCAAAACATAAAAACTATTTTAAATCACAGTTTTGGTACCTGGTACCACACACACTTTAATAGCTGCAAAAGCGGTTTCAAAACTTTTGAATGAACCGAAAAAATAGAAACCAATATTGCATCATATTATTCGTATTTAATTCTTCTACTTATTATTTAGCAATGGTACCAGTAACAATCTGCCACGATTTGGTTCCATAATTTATTGAAAACTACGCGACTCCTAAAATTTGCAAAAACGACTCCAGGACTTTTGAATACGTCGGAAACACGGAATAGATGACTAATCCAAGTTACATTGTTGGTACCCGGTACCACAAATCTTTGAAAATGCACTTTATCAGTTGACAAAGCGATTTCACAACTTTTCGTTGTACTAGAATAACAAAAGCACTAAATAATGTAAATTACAGCATTGGTACTCGGTGCTTGGTACCACAAGTTGTTAAAAAATAGGCGACTTCTGATATTTACAAAAACGAGTTCGGGACTTCTCAGTGCGTTAAAAAAACATAACAAGTTACTATTCCAAAACATAAAAACTATTTTAAATCACAGTTTGGCACCTGGTACCACACACACTTTAATAGCTGCAAAAGCGGTTGCAGAACTTTCGAATGAACCAGAAAAATAGAAACCAATTTTGCATCATATTTTTCGTATTTAATTCTTCTAGTTATTATTTGGCAATGGTACCAGTAACAATCTGCCACGATTTGGTACCATAATTTATTCAAAACTACGCGACTCCTAAAATTTACAAAAGCGACTCCTGGACTTTTGAATACGTCGGAAGAACGGAACAGATGACTAAATTCAAATTACATTATTGGTACCCGGTACCACAAATCTTTGAAAGTGCACTTTATCAGTTGACAAAGCAATTTCACGACTTTTCGTTGCATCGGACTAGCAAAAGCACTAAATAATGTGAGTTACAGCATTGGTACTCGGTACTTGGTACCACAAATGGTCCGAAAATCGGCGATTTCTGATATTTACAAAAACGACTTCAGGACTTCTTAGTGTATTAGAAAAACAATAAGTTACTATTCCAAAACATAAAAACTATTTCAAATTACAGTTTTGGTGCTTGGTACCACAAATGCACTTTAATAGTTGCTAAAGCGATTTCAGAACTTTTGAATGAACCAGAAAAATACCAAACCAATTTTGCATCATATTATTGGCATTTGCTGGTTGAAGTAACTATCTAGTAATGGTACCAGTAACAATCTGCCGAGGCTTGGTACCATAAATTGTTTGAAAGTACGTATCTTCTGATATTTGCCCAAGCGATTTCATGTCTTCCTAATACGTCAAAAGATTAGAACAAATGACTAATCCAAATTACATTGTTGGTACCCGGTACCACAACTCTTTGAAAACGCACTTTTATAGTTGCAAAAGCGATTTCATGACTTTTGATTGTACCGGAATGACATGTGAAATAATTGGAATAACATCATTGGCACTGGGTACTTGGTACTTGGTACCATAAATTGTTCGAAAGCAGGCGACGTCTGATTATTGTAAAAACGACTTTAGTACTTCTCAGTGCGTTAAAAAAGCATAACAAGTTACTCTTCCAAAACATAAAAACTATTTTAAATCACAGTTTTGGTACCTGGAACCACACACACTTTAATAGCTGCAAAAGCGCTTTCAAAACTTTTGAATGAACCGGAAAAATAGAAACCAATGTTGCATCATATTATTTGTATTTAATTTTTCTAGTTGTTATTTAGCAATGGTACCAGTAACAATCTGCCACGATTTGGTACCATAAATTATTCGAAACTACGCGACTCCTAAAATTTACAAAAACAAATCGAGGACTTCTGAATACGTCGGAAAAACAAAACAGGTGACTAATCAAAATTATATTATTGGTACCCGGTACCACAAATCTTTGAAATCGCACTTTATCAGTCGACAAAGCGATTTCACGACTTTTCGTTGTACCAGAAGAACAGAAGCACTAAATAATGTAAATTACAGCATTGGTACTCGGTACTTGGTACCACAAATTGTTAGAAAATATGCGACTTCTGATATTTGCAAAACCTACTTCAGGACTTCTCAGTGTGTTAAAAAATATGACAAGTTACTATTCCAAAACATAAATACTATTTTAAATCACAGCTTTGGTACCTGGTACCACACACACTTTAATAGCTGCAAAAGCGGTTTCAAAACTTTTGAATGGACCGGAAAAATCGAAACCAATGTTGCATCATATTATTTGTATTTAATTCTTCTAGTTGTTATTTAGCAATGGTACCAGTAACAATCTACCACGATTTGGTACCATAAATTATTCGAAACTACGCGACTCCTAAAATTTACAAAAACAAATCGAGGACTTCTGAATACGTCGGAAAAACAAAACAGGTGACTAATCAAAATTATATTATTGGTACCCGGTACCACAAATCTTTGAAAGCGCACTTTATCAGTCGACAAAGCGATTTCACGACTTTTCGTTGTACCAGAAGAACAGAAGCACTAAATAATGTAAATTACAGCATTGGTACTCGGTACTTGGTACCACAAATTGTTAGAAAATAGGCGACTTCTGATATTTGCAAAACCTACTTCAGGACTTCTCAGTGTGTTAAAAAACATGACAAATTACTATTCCAAAACATAAAAATTATTTTAAATCATAGTTTTGGTACGTGGTACCACACAATCTTTAATAGCTGCTAAAACGGTTTCAAAACTTTTGAATGAACCGGAAAAATGGAAACCAATGTTGCATCATATTATTTGTATTTAATTCTTCTAGTTGTTATTTAGCAATGGTACCAGTAACAATCTACCACGATTTGGTACCATAAATTATTCGAAACTACGCGACTCCTAAAATTTACAAAAACAAATCGAGGACTTCTGAATACTTCGGAAAAACAAAACAGATGACTAATCTAAAATTATATTATAGGTACCAGGTACCACAAATCTTTGAAATCGCACTTAATCAGTCGACAAAGCGATTTCACGACTTTTCGTTGTACCAGAAGAACAGAAGCTACTAAATAATGTAAATTACAGCATTGGTACTCGGTACTTGGTACCACAAATTGTTAGAAAATATGGCGACTTCTGATATTTGCAAACCTACTTCAGGACTTCTCAGTGTGTTGAAAAAAGATGACAAAGTTACTATTCCAAAACATAAATACTATTTTAAATCACAGCTTTGGTACCTGGTACCACACACACTTTAATAGCTGCAAAAGCGGTTTCAAAACTTTTGAATGGACCGGAAAAATCGAAACCAATGTTGCATCATATTATTTGTATTTAATTCTTCTAGTTGTTATTTAGCAATGGTACCAGTAACAATCTACCACGATTTGGTACCATAAATTATTCGAAACTACGCGACTCCTAAAATTTACAAAAACAAATCGAGGACTTCTGAATACGTCGGAAAAACAAAACAGGTGACTAATCAAAATTATATTATTGGTACCCGGTACCACAAATCTTTGAAATCGCACTTTATCAGTCGACAAAGCGATTTCACGACTTTTCGTTGTACCAGAAGAACAGAAGCACTAAATAATGTAAATTACAGCATTGGTACTCGGTACTTGATACCACAAATTGTTAGAAAATAGGCGACTTCTGATATTTGCAAAACCTACTTCAGGACTTCTCAGTATGTTAAAAAACATGACAAATTACTATTCCAAAACATAAAAACTATTTTAAATCATAGTTTTGGTACGTGGTACCACACACTCTTTAATAGCTGCAAAAACGGTTTCAAAACTTTTGAATGAACCGGAAAAATAGAAACCAATGTTGCATCATATTATTTGTATTTAATTTTTCTAGTTGTTATTTAGCAATGGTACCAGTAACAATCTGCCACGATTTGGTACCATAAATTATTCGAAACTAGGCGACTCCTAAAATTTACAAAAACAAATCGAGGACTTCTGAATACGTCGGAAAAACAAAACAGGTGACTAATCAAAATTATATTATAGGTACCAGGTACCACAAATCTTTGAAATCGCACTTTATCAATCGACAAAGCGATTTCACGACTTTTCGTTGTACCAGAAGAACAGAAGCACTAAATAATGTAAATTACAGCATTGGTACTCGGTACTTGGTACCACAAATTGTTAGAAAATGGGCGACTTCTGATATTTGCAAAACCTAGTTCACGACTTCTCAGTGTGTTAAAAAACATGACAAATTACTATTCCAAAACATAAAAACTATTTTAAATCATAGTTTTGGTACGTGGTACCACACACACTTTAATAGCTGCAAAAACGGTTTCAAAACTTTTGAATGAACCGGAAAAATAGAAACCAATGTTGCATCATATTATTTGTATTTAATTTTTCTAGTTGTTATTTAGCAATGGTACCAGTAACAATCTGCCACGATTTGGTACCATAAATTATTCAAAACTACGCGACTCCTAAAATTTACAAAAGCGATTCCAGGACTTTTGAATACGTCGGAAGAACGGAACAGATGACTAAATTCAAATTACATTATTGGTACCCGGTACCACAAATCTTTGAAAGTGCACTTTATCAGTTGACAAAGCAATTTCACGACTTTTTGTTGCATCGGAATAGCAAAAGCACTAAATAATGTAAATTACAGCATTGGTACTCGGTACTTGGTACCACAAATTGTCCGAAAATAGACGACTTCTGATATTTGCAAAAACGACTTCAGGACTTCTTAGTGTATTAGAAAAACAATAAGTTACTATTCCAAAACATAAAAACTATTTCAAATTACAGTTTTGGTGCTTGGTACCACAAATGCACTTTAATAGTTGCTAAAGCGATTTCAGAACTTTTGAATGAACCAGAAAAATACCAAACCAATTTTGCATCATATTATTGGCATTTGCTGTTTGAAGTAACTATCTAGTAATGGTACCAGTAACAATCTGTCGAGGCTTGGTACCATAAATTGTTTGAAAGTACGTATCTTCTGATATTTGCCCAAGCGATTTCATGTCTTCCTAATACGTCAGAAGATTAGAACAAATGACTAATCCAAATTACATTGTTGGTACCCGGTACCACAAATCTTTAAAAATGCACTTTATCAGTTGACAAAGCGATTTCACGACTTTTGATTGTACCAAAATAACATGAAATAATTTGAATAACATCATTGGTACTGGGTACTTGGTACCATAAATTGTTCGAAAGCAAGCAACATCTAATTAATGCAAAACACCAACAAACCACCAAAACATAGAGAACAGTCAACAAACAACAAGAAAATATGAATAAAATGTAAACAAAATTAATAAAACCATCGATAAAAATCAAACAAGCAACAAACATTTAAAAAACTCAAAATTTTGGCATTAAAAATTCGATTTTAACAGTTCAAAAATTCAATGATGAGTTGGTCAAAGTAAACGATTAATAGGATTTCCCATCGAAAGCGATATCAGAATCGGTCCCATCGTAACAAAAACAAACCGTCACGGGCACAAACGGTCTTCGCTACTTCCGTATCGTGCACGTGAAAGCGCCCCAGGCGACGGATTCGTACTCGGATTTATTTGAAGTCCGACCGATAACCATCATCGATGTATTAAATTGGTTAATTCAGATGATGTTACAGAACGAACGAACGAGGAAATCGAAGTTGACCAAGAAAAAACAATCGAAGCTCGAGCGTCATACCGGGGCGACGACGGCCGCGTTCCAAAAGCTGGAATTACGTCCTTTCACCGCAGCAAGAGAGGGCGCCGTTAATGTCCTTTGATCGTAAAATTTTATAGAGCATGAATACCGAAATTGTTGCAGTTGTTCGATCTGACAGACGGTTGGTTTCATAAAACTGTCGAAGCTAAATTACAGAGCTGGAGAGCCTTCGAATTGCTAAACTACCGACATAAATACGTCGAATCGTTTTTAATAACAGGGGAGAGGGTTTAATTTAAATTGGAGAGAGCCCGAGAAAGACGATAACATGCCCCACTTTCAGAATTTCTTCTAACTTCGACCAAATTAGCAAGATTAAAAGCAGAATTTCCTCTAATAAAGCGAGTTAAGTTATATTGGGCCAACCGCGGACTCCCTAATTAATAGATGTCGCGAACATTCTCCTCTTTCAACCAAAAACTTGAGAGTAACACTTACACTTACTCGTAGATTTTGTTGTCTAACGAATTCTCGTATCATCTGTTGGATCATCAAATTCATCCGCCGTTCGTTATTAGATGTTTTTTGTGGCTTTTTGCCGACGATGTTGTGTAAAAACGCCCCTTTTTATTCCGTTTACATTATGAGAATTCCACACAGATCAGCAAACTTTCGAAAAAAATTCAGACAAACAACCGGTGAACGATCAACGACCCCTTATCTAATACTTGGGCGTCAACGACCCTTAAACAAACACGATCGCGTCTCCTATCTGAATCAACAAACCGGAATTCGCGCCTGATTTGGCGCCCGAATTAGATGAAATACGCCCAAGTCTAGACGATTTTTCGGGCTAGTAATCAAAACCGGAAATTATTAGAGAGGGTAATGCTTCGGAGCCAAAAAAAGACGAATTTTTACAATTAAAACCAAAACTTCTCGAACAAACCCGAAATTGGCTTTTTTCTAGCAATTTGACATCGAAACTGGATTTTTTCGACACCATTTTGAAATTTTTATTCACTTTAAGAATACGTCCCAAGAAAAAAGTCAGATTTAAAAACATTTCAGCAAAAGAAGAGAAATTTACTAAAAAAAAGATGAACTTTAGGAAAATAGATGAAATTTACGAAAAAAAAAATGAAATTTACGAAAAAAAGACCAATTTTAGAAAATAATTCGAGAGAAATAAAATTTCCAGAAAAAACTAAATTTGATCAACATTTTTCGAAGAAAGTCAAATTTCCAGAGAAAACGTCTAATTTTGGGAAAAAAGTTGAAATTTCTCGAAGAAACTCCAATTTTGAGAAAGAAAGGTCGAATTTTGAGAGAAAAGTCGAATTTTGGTCGATATTTCCCGAAGAAATTCCAATTTTGAGAAAAAGGTCGAATTTGGAAAAAAAAGTCGAAGTTTGGTCGATATTTTCCGAAGAAATTCTAATTCTGAGGAAATTTGAAAAAAATCGAAGTTTGGTCGATCATTCCCGAAGGAAGTCTAATTTTGAAAGAAAGGTCGAATTTTGGGGAAAAATTGAAATTTGGTCGATATTTTCCGAAGAAAGTCAAATTTTAAGAAAAAGAGACGAATTTTGAAAAAAAAGTCGAATTTTGAAAATAGTTTGGTCGAAATTGTCCGGTGCAGGTCAAATTTTAAGAAAAAAGTCGAATTTTGGGAAAAATTATGAAATTTGTTCGAAATTTTTCGAAGAAAGTCAAATTTAAAAAAAAGTCGAATTTTGGGAAAAGATCGAATTTTGGAAAAAAAGTCGAATTTTGGGAAAAAAGTCGAATTTTGGTCAATATTTCCCGAAGAAATTCTAATTTTGAGGAAAAGGTCGAATTTTGAAAAAAAAGTCGAATTTTGAAAATAAAGTCGAATTTTGAAAAAAAAGTTGAAGTTTGGTCGAAATTTTCCGGTGCAGGTCAAATTTTAAGAAAAAAGTCGAATTTTGGGAAAAATTATGAAATTTGGTCCGAAATTTTCGAAGAAAGTCAAATTAAAAAAAAGTCGAATTTTGAGAAAAAAATCGAATTTTGAAAAAAGACGAATTTTGGGAAAAAGGTCGAATTTTGGAAAAAAAGTCGAATTTCGAACAAAAACTCGAATTTTGGTCAATATTTCCCGGAGAAATTCTAATTTTGAGGAAAGGGTCGAAATTTGAAAAAAAAAAGTCGAAGTTTGGTCGATCATTCTCGGAGAAAGTCTAATGTTGAAAGAAAGATCGAATTTTTGGAAAAAAGTTGAAATTAGATTGTCATTTTCCGAAGAAAGTCAAATTTTGAGAAAAAGGTCGAATTTTGAAAAAAAAGTCGACTTTTGAAAAAAAAAAGGTCAAGTTTGGTCGAAATTTTCCAGAGAAAGTCAAATTTTGAGAAAAATACTGAAATTTGGTCGAAATTTTTCGAGGAAAGTTAGATTTTAAAAAAAGTCGAATTTTGAAAGAAAAAGTGGAATTTCGGCAAAAAAGTCGAATTTTGGGGAAAAAGTCGAATTTTGGGAAAAAAGTCGAATTTTGAAAGAAAAAGTGGAATTTTGGGCAAAAAGTCGAAGTTTGGTCGATATTTCCAGGAAAAATTCTAATTTTGAAGAAAAGGTCGAAATTTAAGAAAAAAATCGAAGTTTGGTCGATCATTTCCGGAGAAAGTCTAATTTTGACTGAAAGGTCGAATTTTGGGAAAAAAGTTGAAATTTGGTCGACATTTCCCGAAGAAAGTCAAATTTTGAGAAAAAGGTCGAATTTTGAAAAGAATTGAATTTTGAAAAAAGTTGAAGTTTGGTCGAAATTTTCCGGAAAAGTCGAATTTTGAAAGAAAAAGTGGAATTTCGGGAAAAAAGTCAAATTTTGGAGAAAAAGTCGAATTTTGGAAAAAAAGTCGAATTTTGGAAAAAAAGTCGAATTTTGAAAGAAAAAGTGGAATTTCGGGAAAAAAGTCGAATTTTGGAGAAAGTCGAATTTTGGAAAAAAAGTCGAATTTTGGAAAAAAAGTCGAATTTTGAAAGAAAAAGTGGAATTTCGGAAAAAAAGTCGAATTTTGGAGAAAAAGTCGAATTTTGGAAAAAAAGTCGAATTTTGGAAGAAAAAGTCGAATTTTGGAAAAAAAGTCGAATTTTGGAAAAAAAGTCGAATTTTGAAAAAACGTCGAATTTTGAAAGAAAAAGTGGAATTTTGGAAAAAAGTCGAATTTTGGAAAAAAAGTCGAATTTTGAAAGAAAACGTGGAATTTCGGGAAAAAAGTCGAATTTTGGAGAAAAAGTCGAATTTTGGAAAAAAAGTCGAATTTTGAAAAAAAAACTGGAATTTTGGGCAAAAAGTCGAATTGTGGTCGATATTTCTCCGAGAAATTCTAATTTTGAGCAAAAGGTCGAAATTTGAGAAAAAAGTCGAAGTTTGATCGATCATTACCGAAGAAAGTCTAATTTTGACTGAAGGGTCGAATGTTGGGAATAAAATTGAAATCTGGTCGACATTTCCCGAAGAAAATTAAATTTTTAGAAAAAGGTCGAATTTTGAAATGAGTTGAATTTTGAAAAAAGTTGAAGTTTGGTAGAAATTTTCTGGAAAAGGTCAAATTTTGAGAAACTGGTCGCATTTTGAAAAAATGCTGAAATTCGGTCGATATTTTTAAAAGAAAGTCAAATTGAAAAAGAAGACAAATTTTGGAAAAAAAGTCGAATTTTGGAAAAAAAGTCAAATTTTGAAAAAAAAGTCGAATTTTGAAAAAACGTCGAATTTTGAAAAAATCGAATTCTGAAAAAAAAAGTCGAATTTTCTGGCAGTTTGGTCGAAATTTCCCGCAAAAAAGTCAAATTTTGAGAAAAAGGTCGAAATTTGAGAAAAAAATCGACTTTCGGTGGGAATTTCCCCGGAAAGTTAAATTTTGCAAAAAAAACTAAATTTCGAGAAAAAAGTTGACACGTTTGGCCAAAATTTCCAGAAAAAAATAAAATTAAAAAAAAAAGTCGAATTTTGAGAAAAAAGTTTAAAGTTCAGTCGAACTTTCTTGGAGAAAGTTAAATTTTGAGAAAAAAGTTTAAAGTTTAGTCGAACTTTCTTGGAGAAAGTTAAATTTTGAGAAAAAAGTCGAATTTTGGGAAAAAAGTTGAAATTTGGTCGAAATTTCTCGAAGAAAATCAAATTTCAAGGAAGGAATTCGAATTTTGAGAAAAAAGTAAAATTTTGAGAAAAAGGTCGAATTTTGAGAAAAAAAAGTTGAAATTTTGTCGAAACTTTTCGAAGGAACTCAAATTAATAAAAATAAGTCGAATTTTGAGAAAAAAGTCGAACTTTGAAAGAAGAGTCAAATTTTGAGAAAAAGGTCGAATTTGCAAAATAAAATAAAAATTTTGATAAAAAGGTTAATTCAAAAAAGAATTTCGAAAAAATTGACGAATTTCCCTAAAAAATAAAGAAAATTGATTGAATTTTAAAGCAAAGTCGAGATTTTCAAAACAAGTTTTTCAATAAAAGTCGAAATTTCGAAAAACCAAGCAAATTTTTTAATAAAATGATAAAATTTTCCAAAAAATGGTAAAGGTTGAAGTTTCCAATAAAAATGAAAATTTTGAAAAAAAGACGAAATAATGAAAACATCGAAATTTTCAAAAAAATGAAAATTTTCAAAAAAAATCAACATTTTCATTAATAACAAAAATTTTCAAGGAAAGTTGGGGCTTTCGAAAAACAAAATTTTCAAAAAAAGTCGAAATTTTTAAAAATAAAATTAAAATTTTCGAAAAAAGTAGATTTTCAATAGAATAGAAAATTTTCAAAGCTAGTTGAAATTTCGAAAAAATTGGTGAGATTTACAAAAAAGTCGAAATTTTCTAAAAATGGAGATTTTGAAAAAAAAACCGGAATTTCGATACATCGACGAAATTTTTATATAGAACGTTGGATTTTTCAGAAACATGTTAATTTTCAAAGTTGAAATTTCAAAAAAGACAAAATGAAAACAGTCGAAATTTCCAAAAAAATGAAAATTTCCAAAAAAATGGAAATTTCCAAAAAAATGGAAATTTCGAAAAAAAGTCGAAATTTCGAAAAACCAACGACATTTTTAAATAAAATGATGAAATTTTCAAAAAAAATGATAACTTTCAAAAAAAGTCGACATTTTCAATAAAAATGAAAAATTTGAAAAACAGACGAAATGAAAAAAAATGTCAAAATTTTCAAAAAATTGAAATTTAAAAAAAAATGATAAATTTGAAAAACAGACGAAATGTTGAAAAAAAATGTCAAAATTTTCAAAAAAAATTAAAATTTTCAAAAAAATTAAAATTTTCAAAAAAAATTAAAATTTTCAAAAAAAATTAAAATTTTCAAAAAAATTAAAATTTTCAAAAAAAGTCGACATTTTCAATAAAAATGAAAAATTTGAAAAACAGACGAAATGAAAAAAAAATGTCAAATTTTTCAAAAAAATGAAATTTAAAAAAAATGATAAATTTGAAAAACAGACGAAATGATGAAAAAAAATGTCAAAATTTTCAAAAAAAATTAAAATTTTCAAAAAAATTAAAATTTTCAAAAAAAATTAAAATTTCCAAAAAAATCAAAATTTTCAATAAAAATTAAAATTTTCAAAAAAAAGTTGATATTTCGAAAAACATGCAAGATTTTCAAAAAAATAGAAATTTTCAAAAAATGGAGATTTTGAAAAAACAAGAGAAAATAATTTAAAATTGCCAATAAAAATAAAAATGTTTAAAGAAAGTTGAAATTTCAAAAAGAAGTCGAAATTGTCAAAAATTGTCGAAATTGTCAAAAATGAAAATCTTAAAAAAAAGGAATTTTTCCACTTCCATTATTTCCTCATAACGTTAATTAAAAATTAGGAATTTGAAAAATGTTGACTGACCTCAATTTGATCGGTCGTCCGTTGACACAACTGAAAAACGACTGTCAACACGTTTGCGCGAATGAAGCGTCAGGATTACGCATTAATTTCTCGATTATTCGAATATATTAAAAGGCAGAAGCGGCCTTAATTACTCCGCTAAAAGCCGGCTGTTTACACAACTTATCTAATAATTCATGTACTTCAGCGCGCGGCCGATAAACATTTGCATATAAATTTCAGACAATTAAAAGAGTGTCTGAAAGTGTTCAACTTACCGCTGCCGGGAGATAACCGCGGGTAGATAATTTACCTTCCTTAATCCGCAATAACCCAACTATATACGTTTAATTGGATCGAAATCGTTCATTCGCGACGTAGCCGTAGCCGTAGATCAGCCTTGTCCAGGAAATGTCACCAGAGCTTCGCGCGGCCGCCTGGGATCTAATCGAGCGCGCTGTTAGATCCTGAAAATTTTGGCCCTGCCGACCGACGAAATTAAACGAGACCACGATCGAGCGATTGCACTGATTCTTAAAATGGAAACAAAATTGGCTTAACCCCAAAGTAACAGTTTGATATGTCGAGCGAAGTTTTCGCCACTCTTGTCAAAGTTAATTAAAATGTTAGTCTTTGAAAAAATGTTTTTGTTCACATTCCGCCATTATGATGCTCCTCGCGGTTGATTTATGGCGGCTGCCGTCGGTATTTTACCTCGAGTTTCGCTCGAGATGCCGTTTAGATAATTTTTTTCCAGGAATCGCCGCAAAAGACGAAAGTTATCATCTACGAAAACGGCGAATATTTCAATTTGGACGACTCGCCCCGCTTATCGACTAATCTCGCAAGATTTATTCGCCAAAACGACGACATAAACCAGATTCGCGTCCATACGTCAGATTTGTTATTTTCGTGAGTTACTATTTGGTAAATTTTCGTGGAACGAACACGTCCCTTGGTGACCTTCAAAAATTGATATACGAATCTTGTCCCCTGAAACCAAGAAAGGTTGGTTTCAGGGGATAAGATTTCAATAGTTGCTAAATTACGAAAATACGGTGGCCGTAATAGTGACAGGTGAGGTGGCAGGGGGTGGAAAATATTTCCTGGTTTCGATATTAACGTAATATGTCGCTTGTGTTGGATTGGAGTCGATATATCGCGTTAGCGGATTAGGAAACCAAATATGTCAAGTGAAAGTCATATTACATTGGGTATTACTTTTTGTTGCTACGCTTGAGGCCGTACGAATTGATTTTTTATTATATGCGGAGGCATTAGATAATATTAAATTAATATATCACGTAGCGTGGCAATTAGTCTGTTGTTTCCGTAGAGAGAACAAACGACAGGAGCATTAAAATCGAATTAAGAAAGCTAAATGATTATTCAATGTTTTTTGTTAAGTGTTTAATCGAAATTTCCCAAAATAAAAATTAAATTGTTTGTCATTATTATATAAACATTAAAAAATATGTAAAATAGTAGTAGAACCACAACAGATCGTTATACTGCAGGAAAAAATCCCCAAAAAAACCTCTTTAATGTGAAAATGTCGCTAAATGTCGTTTTTAAGATGAGGGGAATTCGCGAACGGTCAAGGATATTCAGGACCTTTCTCTGAATGGAATAGAATTCACAAAATGTTGACAATTGGCAAAAATAGTCTCTAAAACGGGCAAAATATCCAAAAAATCGTTTCCAAAATGAAAATAACTCGCAAAAAATCGTCCCTAAAAGAAAAATAATTCGCTCAGGATCGTTTCCAAAATGACGATAATTCGTTATATTGGAAATTTCCAAAAAAAATGTCAAAACTTTCTAAAAAAAGGCGAAATTTTCTAAAAAATTCGAAATTTTCTAAAAAAAATCGAAATTTTCCAGAAAAAGTCGAAATTTTCTAAAGAAAAATCGAAATTTTCTAAAAAAAAAGTCAAAATTTCCTACAAAAACCGAAATTTTCAATAAAAATGGAAATTTTTGGAAAAGTCAAATTTTGAAAAAATAAAGTCGAAATTTCCAAATTAGGACATTTTCGAAAGTCGAAATTTTTAGTGAAGGTGGAAATTTTGGAAAAAAGTCTAAATTTTCATTAAAAAAGAGCAATTTCAAAAAATTTCGAATTTCGAAAAATAAACGAAATTTTGAAAAAAAATCGAAATTTTAAATAAAAATGAAAATTTTGGAAAAAAAGTCGACATTTTCAATAAAAAAAGAAATTTTGAAAGTCGAAATTTCGAAAAAAATCAAATTTTGAAAAAATAAAGTCGAAAATTCCAAATTAGGAAATTTTCGAAAGTCGAAATTTTTAGTGAAGATGGAAATTTTGGAAAAAAGTCTAAATTTTCATTAAAAAAGAGAAATTTCAAAAAATTTCGAATTTCGAAAAATAAACGAAATTTTGAAAAAAAATCGAAATTTTAAATAAAAATGAAAATTTTGGAAAAAAGTTGAAATTTTTAATAAAAATGGAAATTTTGGTAAAAAATCGAAATTTTTAATGAAAATGGAAATTTTGGAAAAAAGGCGAAATTTTTAATAAAAATGGTAATTTTGGGAAAAAAGTCGAAATTTTTAATAAAATGGAAATTTTGGAGAAAAAAATGGAAATTTTTAATTAAAATGGAAAATTTGGAAAAAAAGTCGAAATTTTTAATAAAAATGAAAATTCTGGAAAAAGAGTCCAAATTTTCATTAAAAGAGAAATTTAAAAAGAAAGGAAATTTTGAAAAATAAACAAAATTTTTTATAATATTAGAAATTTTGGAAAAAAGTCGAAATTCTTAATAAAGATGGAAACTTTGGGAAAAAAGGCAATATTTTTATCAAAAATGATAACTTTGGAAAAAAATCGAAATTTTTTATTAAAAGAGAAAGATTTCAAAAAAATACGAAATTTTGAAAAAATAAACGAAATTTTGAAAAAATAAACGAAATTTTGAAAAAAATCGAAATCTTCAATAAAAATGAAAGTTTTGGAAAAAAAAGTCGAAATTTTTAATAAAAATGGAAATTTTGGAGAAAAAGGCGAAATTTTTATTAAAAATGGTAATTTTGGAAAAAAAGTCGTAATTTTCATTCAAAAAGAAAAATTTAAAAAAAACCAAATTTCGAAATATTAAAATGGAAATTTTGGAAAAAGAGTCGAAATTTTTAATAAAAATGGAAATTTTGGAAAAAAGTCGTAATTTTTATTCAAAAAGAAAAATTTAGAAAAAAACCAAATTTCGAAATATTAAAATGGAAATTTTGGAAAAAGAGTCGAAATTTTTAATAAAAATGGAACTTATGGAAAAATAGTTGAAATTTTCTATAAAAATGGAAATTTTGGAAAAAAATTCGAAATATTTAATAAAAATGGAAATTTTATAAAATATCCCAATTTTTAATAAAAATGGAAATTTTGGAAAAAAGGGAAAAAAGTAGATTTTTTTAATAAAAATGGAAATTTTGGAAAAAAGTCGAAATTTTTAATAAAAATGGTAATTTTGGAAAAAAAGTCGAAATTTTCATTAAAAAAGAAAAATTTAAAAAAAAAACAAATTTCGAAAAATTAAAATGGAAATTTTGGAAAAAGAGTCGAAATTTTTAATAAAAATGGAAGTTATGGAAAAGTAGTTGAAATTTTCTATAAAAATGGAAATTTTATAAAATATCCCAATTTTTAATAAAAATGGAAATTTTGGAAAAAAGTCCAAATTTTTAATAAAATGGTAAAATTAACAAAAAACGAAATTTCAAAAAATAAACGAAAATTTTTGATAAAAATGGAAATTTTTAATAATAATGGTCATTTTGGGAAAAAAGTCGAAATTTTCATTAAAAAAGAAAAATTTCCAAAAAAAACCAAATTTCGAAATATAAACCAAATTTTAATAAAAATTGAAATTTTGGAAAGAGTCGAAATTTTTAATAAAAATGGATGTTGTGGAAAAATAATTGAAATTTTCTATAAAAATGAAAATTTTGAAAAAAGTCGACATTTTTAATAAATATGGAAATTCTGGAAAAAAGTCGGAAGTTTTTAATAAAAATGGAAATTTTGGAAGAATAGTCGAAATTTTTAATAAAAATGGAAATTTTGGGAAAAAAAATGAATTTTTAATAAAAATGGAAATTTGGAAAAAAGTCGAAATTTTTGATGAAAATGGAAATTTTGAAAAAAAGTCTAAATTTTTAATAAAATAGAAAAATTTCAAAAAAAAACGAAATTTCAAAAAATAAATGAAATTTTTAATGAAAATGGAAATTTTAGAAAAAAAGACCAAATTTTTAATAAAAATGGTAATTTTGGGAAAAAAGTCGAAATTTTCATTCAAAAAGAAAATTCAAAAAAAGACCAAATTTCGAAACAAACGAAAATTTTAATAAAAATAGAAATTTTGGAAAAAGTCGAAATTTTTAATAAAAATGGAAATTTTGGAAAAAACTAAATTTCTAATAAAAATGGAAATTTTGAAAAAAGTCGAAATTTTAAATAAAAATGGAAATTTTGGGAAAAAAGTCGAAATTTTTGATAAAAATGGAAATTTTGGAAAAAAGTGAAAATTTTTAATAAAATGGTAAAATTTAAAAAAAAACGAAATTTCAAAAAATAAACGAAATTTTTAATAAAAATGGAAATTTTGGAAAAAAAGGCGAAATTTTTAATAAAAATGGTAATTTTGGGAAAAAAGTCGAAAATTTCATTCAAAAAGAAAAATTTCAAAAAAAAACCAAATTTCGAAACAAACGAAAATTTTAATAAAAATGGAAGTTTGGGAAAAATAGTTGAAATTTTCTATAAAAATGAAAATTTTGAAGAGTTAAAATTATTAATAAAAACGGAAATTCTGAAAAAAAAAAGTCGAAATTTTTAATAAAAATGAAAAATTTGAAAAAAAAGTGGAAATTTTTAATAGAAATCGAAGATTTGAAAAAATCTAAATTTTTAATAAAAATGGAATTTTGAAGAAAAGTCAAAATTTTAAATAAAAATGGAAATTTTGAGGAAAAAAATCGAAATTTTTAACAAAGATGGAAATTTTGAAAAAAAGGCGAAGTTTTTAATAGAAATGGTAATTTTGGTAAAAAAGTCGAAATTTTCATTCAAAAAAAAAAATTTTCAAAAAAAGTCGAATCAAAATCGATATTTCGAAAAAAAACAAAATTTAGATGACGAAGGTTCAAAAAAAAGTTCAAATTAAAAAAAATGAAAATTTTGGAGAAATAAACGAAATTTTCAACAAAAGTGGAAATTTTGTAAAAAATCGAAATTTTCAATTAAAACGGAAATTTCGAGAAAAAAATCGAAATTTGAATAAGATAACAATGTACAACAAATAAACGCTTAATCTTTTTATTATAAATGTGGACGTCGAAATTTCCACTCTTTTCCATCGTCGAGATCTCCGAGTTACTCACTTTTACGAGCGTCAAACTCTCCAGGTTAATAATAGCCTTCATCATCATCGAAATCTCCGAGCTGCTCGCTTTTACAAGCGTCGAACTCTCCAGGTTAATTGTCTTCATCATCATCGAAATCTCCGAGCTGCTCGCTTTTACAAGCGTCGAACTCTCCAGGTTAATTGTCTTCATCATCATCGAAATCTCCGAGCTGCTCGCTTTTACAAGCGTCGAACTCTCCAGGTTAATTGTCTTCATCATCATCGAAATCTCCGACTTTCTCGCTTTTACGAGCATTGAAATCTCCAAGTTAGAATTCGCATAACATCTGGTTTAAGAATAACAAAAAAACAAGACGAATTTCGAAAAAAAGATTAATTTCGAGATAAAAATTGAAATGTTGAGAAAATGAGAAATTTAAAAAAAAGTCGAATTAAAATCGATATTTCAAAAAAAACAAAATTTGGAAGACAAAGGTTCAAAAAAGTTGAAATTTAAAAAAATGGAAAATTTGGTGAAAAAACCAAACTTTCAACTAAAACGGAAATTTTGCAAAAAATCGAAATTTTCAATTAAAATGGAAATTCTTTCTATTATAAATGTGGGCGTAGAAATTTCTAGGTTAATTGGCTTTTCCATCATCGAGATTTCCGAGTTGCTCGCTTTTACGAGCGTCGAACTCTCCAGGTTAATTGTCTTTATCATCGTCGAAATCTCCGAGTTGCTCGCTTTTACGAGCATCGAAATCTCCAAGTTAGATTTCGCATAAAATTTGGTTTAAGAATAAGAATTTCGAAAAAAAGATTAATTTTAAGAAAAATACTGAAATTTTAAGAAAATAAGAAATTTTAAAAGAAGTCGAATTAAAATCGGTATTTCAAAAAAAAAAGCAAAATTTGGAAGAAGACGAAGGTTCAAAGAAAATTGAAATTAAAAAAAAATGGAAATTTTGGTAAAAAAAAAACGAAATTTTCAACTAAAACGGAAATTTTGCAAAAAATCGAAATTTTCAATTAAAATGGAAATTTCGGGAAAGAAATCGAAATTTTAATAAAATAACAATTTACAAATAAACGCTTTTTCTTTTTATTATAAATGTGGGCGTCGAAATTTCCACGTTAATTCTCTTTTCCATCATCGAGATCTCCGAGTTGCTCGCTTTTACGAGCGTCGAACTCTCCTGATTAGTTGTCTTTACCATCATCGAAATCTCCGAGTTGCTCGCTTTTACGAGCGTCGAACTCTCCAGGTAAATAGTCTTCATCATCATCGAAATCTCCGAGTTGCTCGCTTTTACGAGCGTCGAAATCTCCAGGTTAGTTGTCTTCATCATCGTTGAAATCTCCGAGTTGCTCGCTTTTACGAGCGTCGAACTCTCCAGGTGAATAGTCTTCATCATCATCGAAATCTCCGAGTTGCTCGCTTTTACGAGCGTCGAAATCTCCAGGTTAGTTGTCTTCATTATCGTTGAAATCTCCGAGTTGCTCGCTTTTACGAGCATCGAAATCTCCAAGTTAGATTTCGCATAAAATTTGGTTTAAGGATAGCGAAAAAACAAGACGAATTTCGAAAAAGATTAATTTTGAGAAAAATGTTGAAATTTTGAGAAAATAAGAAATTTAAAAAAAAGTCGAATTTAAATCGATATTTCAAAAAAAAAAACAAAATTTGGAAGAAGACGAAGGTTCAAAGAAAATTGAAATTAAAAAAAAAATGGAAATTTTAGTGAAAGAAACCAAATTTTCAACTAAAACGGAAATTTTGCAAAAAATCGAAATTTTCAATTAAAATGGAAATTTCGGGAAAAAAATCGAAATTTTAATAAGATAATTTACAAATAAACGCTTATTCTTTTTATTATAAATGTGGGCGTCGAAATTTCCACGTTAATTCTCTTTTCCATCATCGAGATCTCCGAGTTGCTCGCTTTTACGAGCGTCGAACTCTCCAGGTTAATTGTCTTCATCATCGTCGAAATCTCCGAGTTGCTCGCTTTTACGAGCGTCGAACTCTCCAGATTAATTGTCTTCATCATCGTCAAAATCTCCGAGTTGCTCGCTTTTACGAGCGTCGAACTCTCCAGATTAATTGTCTTCAGCATTATCGTAATCCGCGAGTTGCTCGCTTTTACGAACGGCGAAATTTCTAAGTTAGTTGTCTTCACCATCATTGAAATCTCCGAGTTGCTCGCTTTTACGAAATCACCAGGTTAGTTATCTTCACTATCATCGAGATCACCCAGTTGCTCGCTTTTACGATCATTGAAATCTCCAAGTTAGATTTCGCATAAAATCTGGTTTAAGAATAGCAAAAAAAAGACGAATTTTGGAAAAAAATCGAAATATGGAGGAAAAAGGCTAATATCGAAGAAAAAGTCAGAATTTCGAACAAAAGATTAATTTTGAGAAAAATATTGAAATGTTGAGAAAAACATTAAAATTTTAAGAAACAGACAAATTTTAAATAAAAATTGAAAATTCTGAATTAAAACAAATCAAAATTTAAAAACAAACACTTCTTCTTTTCTTTATAAATGTGAGCGTCGAAGTCTCCAAGTTAGTTGTCTTCACCATCATTGAAATCTCCGAGTTGCTCGCTTTTACGAGCGTCGAAATCTCCAGGTTACTTGTCTTTACCATCATCGAGATCTCCGAGTTGCTCGCTTTTACGGGCATTGAAATCTCCAAGTTAAAGTTCGCATAAAATTCGATTTAAGAATAACAAAAAAAAAGACTAATTTTGGAAAAAAATCGAAATATAGAGAAGAAATGTCAGCATCGAAAAAAAAGTAAAAATTTCGAAAACAAGATTAATTTTGAGAAAAATATTGAAATTTTAAGAAATATCTGAATGTTAAGGAAAAATTGAAAATTCCGAATTAAAAAAAAATCAAAATTCACAAATAAACACTTCTTCTTTTTATTCCAAATTTGGGCGTCGAAATTTCCAGGTTAATTGTCTTTACCATCGCCGAGATCTCCGAGTGGCTTGCTTTTACGAGCGTCGAACTCTCCAGGTTAATTGTCTTCACCATCATCGAAATCTCCGAGTTGCTCGCTTTTACGAGCGTCGAAATCTCCAGGTTAGTTGTCTTTACCATCATCGAAATCTCCGAGTTGCTCGCTTTTACGAGCGTCGAAATCTCCAGGTTAGTTGTCTTCACCATCATCGAGATCTCCAAGTTGCTCGCTTTTACGAGCGTTGAAGTCTCCAAGTTAAATTTCGCATAACATTTGATTTAGGAATAGCAAAAAAACAAGCCGAATTTCGAAAAAAAGATTAATTTTGAGAAAAATATTGAAATTTTGAGAAAATGGGAAATTAAAAAAAAAATAAAAATAATGGAAAAGAGTCGACATTTTCAACAAAAATGGAAATTTTGGAAAAAAGTCGAAATTTTTCAACAAAAATAGAAATTTTGGAAAAAACGTCGAAATTGTTAATAAAAGTGGAAATTTTGGAGAAAAACTGAAATATTCATGTATTGAAATGCGTGTTAACGAAATACTGATAAAATTCGAAACTTCCACTTTGAATTCGCGGTAAGGTGACGTATGAAAGGAGATTTTTTTTCGAGTCCAATCCAAGAAATGCCGCTTTATTGTCCGCATAACTGTATATGCGACGCAGTTAGATTTAATGCGTTCCTGGACGCAAAATAAACATCAGGGAGATTTTATGACGATTGTTAAGTGCGAGTTGTGGTTGTTGACATCGAGTGGCGATGGTGTTAATTCTCTAGGAAAAATTCCTCGCTCGGTAACACCTGATTATGTCGGCTGAATACCAATCATTTGCCGCGAGTGTGCAATACTTGCCAAAGGCAATCATTTAACGACGACAAATTCGTAACTAAATTGAAAAATAGGCGCAAGCAGGAAGCTAGTTGGGTTAGGAAACGTTTTTTATTTGGTAACGTTCTATGGGATGAATATTAAACGTTTGGGATTCAAAGTATTATGGGATTCAAAGTATTAGCAATTTTAATGTATAGAGGTTAAATGGTCAGCGCTTTATTCGAAACGTTTGACAATAAAAAATTGGCGGCTCTCGCTCAAAGCTCGAGTGTAATGAATCCATTCACCTAAACACCCGATGAACCCTCTCGTCGCAGGAGATCGAAATAAATCAATTACGCCGTCGCCGTCGTTGCATCGTATTTATTGAGTGCGAGAAAAAAAAAAGATAAATCTTCCTCGCCAGGTGGAAAGGTATGATACGATGTTTAATCATGCGCATTTTTAATTCTAGAACAAACTGTGTTCAAATTGATTTATCGATTGCGCCGACACGGCTACGGGTAAAATAAGGCCGGAGATAGTTTTAAAATGTAAAGGCGAAGCTGTCAGGGGGAATGAAGATGAAATGATAAATATTCGTTTCTTGATCGACCAAGCGAAACTGAGATATTAAGACTCAGCACAATATCTGCGCGTTAGTTGTTTTTAATTAAAAAAAAAAAATATGTCCGGCGCTGGGCCGCGAACATTGAACATCCTCGTCCGGTTAATGATCACAAAAATGCAATTTGCGCTCAGAGTTTCGGTCTCTGAAGATGCAAAAACGCTATATGGCGGGTAATTGGATTTGATAACGCGTCTTTGTTCATTTTCCATTCTTTAAATCGAAATGAAAATCGTGATTCTTGACTAGATGCAACTAGAAGCCAACGACTTCTAATTTACATAACTTTGGTGCGACCTGCTGAAATGGCCTTTTAACTGGAAACATTCGCTTCAGCATCCGCTGAAAGTTAATTAAGACGTTAATGCGGAGTTTTTCTGGCTTCAGCTCGAAGTAGGTTACACAAAACCGCGCTTAATAAGACGCGTAATTATACGATTTGTATCTCAAAACTCGTTCGCTTGATTAGCGGCTTTATCTCGCTGAAACAAAAAAAACGCGATAATAATATTAGAATGTTATCTGTAATTATTCTGTCGCGGGCAGCAATTCCGCATTTCTCCCGAGAAATCTAAAATAAATTCGTTATCAGTGGCGTTCGTCAACCATTTTTTGACCCCTGATCGCATTCGTATGTCATTTATGGTACTTCTTATTGGCTTGCTTGCACTAATGAGGATTTTTGTGTGTTTTTCTTGATAAAATAGTCTCTGTTTTGAGTCTGGGTTTTGAAAAAATGTTTCTTGTCATTTGTTTGTGCTTTATTTCATTCTTTGTTCCAATCCTCTTTCTCGATATTTAGCAGATAAAAACTGATTTAATTTTTTATTATTCGAATGTTCTATGTTTTAATTCCTTTGTTTTAGCTCTCATTTGCCTTCGAGGTTCTATTCATTATTACTTCCGCGCTTAAAAAAAAACTCAATTTACGATCGTGTTAAAGCTGTCGCTTCTTAGAGGTGACCAAGTAGTTACAATAAACGCCCCATTAAATCATTACGGGGCCGCTTTACTGCCCATAAACCATTCCTAACGACACCGGGAGCCTATTTGACAAATTGACTGTTGTGCACCTCGGGGAACTTTCCCATGCTCTATTGACACGAATGACAGGCCGTGGCGTGAACGCGCTCGCTGCGTTTCGCCCTCAAAATGAAATAACTGGCTTCAGCGTAAACAACATCTCGCTCAAGGGGCGACAGCAATCGAGTTGAATTCTACGAATAGCAAAAAAAAAGACGAATTTCGAGAAAAACGCGAAATATGGAGAAAAAAAGCGCACACCAAAGAAAAAGTGAGAATTTCGAAAAAAGGTTAATTTTGAGAAAAATATTTGAAATTTTGAGAAAAATATTGAAATTTTGAGAAAAATATTGAAATTTTGAGAAAAATATTGAAATTTTGAGAAAAATATTGAAATTTTGAGAAAAATAATAAAATTTTAAGAAATAGACAAATTTTGAATAAAAAATAAAAATTCGGAATTAAAACAAATCAAAATTTACAAATAAACACTTCTTCTTTTCATTATAAATGTGGGCGTCGAAGTCTCCAGGTTAATTGTCTTCGCCATCATCGAAATCTCCGAATTGCCAGCTTTTACGGGCGTCGAAATCTCCAGGTTAATTGTCTTCCCCATCATCGAAATCTCTGAGTTGCTCGCTTTCACGAGCGTCGAAATCTCCAGTTTAGTTGTTTTCACTATCATCGAAATCTCCGAGTTTCTCGCTTTAGCAGGCGTCGAAATCTCCGAGTTGCTCGTACGAACGTTGAATCTCTAGGTTAGTTGTCTTTTCCATCATCGAAATCGAAATCTCTGAGTTGCCCGCTTTTACAAGCGTCGAAATCTCCAGGTTAGTTGTTTTCACTATCATTGAGATCTCCGAGTTGCTCGCTTTTACGGGCGTCGAAATCTCCAAGTTGTTCGTACGAACGTTGAATCTCCAGGTTAGTTGTCTTTGCCATCATCGAGATCTCCGAGTTTTTCGCTTTTACGAACGTCGAAATCTCCGAGTTTCTCGTACGAACGTTGAATCTTTAGGCTAGTTGTCTTCGCCATCATCGAGATCTGCGAGTTTTTCGCTTTTACGATCGTCGAAATCGCCAGATCAGTTCTCTTCATCACCATCGAGATCTCTCAGTTGCTTGCTTTTTTTTTGCTGGTTTAAGAATAGCAAAAAAAAGACGAATTTTGAAAAAAAATCGAAATATGAAGGAAAAAGGCCAACATCGGGGAAAAAGTCAAAATTTCGAACAAAAAATTAATTTTGAGAAAAATATTGAAATTTCGAGAAAAATATTGAAATTTTGAGAAAAATATTGAAATTTTGAGAAAAATATTGAAATTTTGAGAAAAACATTAAAATTTTAAATAAAAATTGAAAATTCTGAATTAAAACAAATCAAAATTTACAAATAAACACTTCTTCTTTTCATTATAAATGTGGGCGTCGAAGTCTCCAGGTTAATTGGCTTCACCATCATCGAAATCTCCGAGTTGCCCGCTTTTACGAGCGTCGAAATCTCCAGGTTAATTGTCTTCCCCATCATCGAAATCTCCGAGTTGCCCGCTTTTACGAGCGTCGAAATCTCCAAGTTAATTATCTTCCCCATCGTCGAAATCTCCGAGTTGCCCACTGTTACGAGCGTCGAAATCTCCAGGTTAGTTGTCTTTCCCATCATCGAAATCGAAATCTCTGAGTTGCCCGCTTTTACGAGCGTCGAAATCTCCAGGTTACTTGTCTTTACCATCATCGAGATCTCCGAGTTGCTAACTTTTACGAGCATTGAAATCTCCAAGTTAGATTTCGCATAAAATTTGGTTTAAGAATAGCAAAAAAAAGACTAATTTTGGAAAAAATCGAAATATAGAGAAGAAATGTCAGCAACGAAAAAAAGTGAAAATTTCGAAAACAAGATTAATTTTGAGAAAAATATTGAAATTTTGAGAAATATCCGAATGTTAAGGAAAAATTGAAAATTCCGAATTAAGAAAAAATCAAAATTCACAAATAAACCTTTCTTCTTTTTATTACAAATTTGGGAGTCGAAATTTCCAGGTTAATTGTCTTTACCATCACCGAGATCTCCGAGTGGCTCGCTTTTACGAGCGTCGAACTCTCCAGGTTAATTGTCTTCACCATCATCGAAATCTCCGAGTTGCTCGCTTTTACGAGCGTCGAAATCTCCAGGTTAATTGTCTTCCCCATCGTCGAAATCTCCGAGTTGCCCGCTGTTACGAGCGTCGAAATCTCCAGGTTAGTTGTCTTCCCCATCATCGAAATCGAAATCTCTGAGTTGCCCGCTTTTACGAGCGTCGAAATCTCCAGGTTAGTTGTCTTCCCCATCATCGAAATCTCCGAGTTTCTCGCTTTTACGGACGTCGAAATCTCCGAGTTGTTCGTACGAACGTTGAATCTCCAGGTTAGTTGTCTTTGCCATCATCGAGATCTCCGAGTTTTTCGCTTTTACGAACGTCGAAATCACCAGGTTAGTTATCTTCACTATCATCGAGATCACCCAGTTGCTCGCTTTTACGATCATTGAAATCTCCAAGTTAGATTTCGCATAAAATCTGGTTTAAGAATAGCAAAAAAAAGACGAATTTTGGAAAAAAATCGAAATATGGAGAAAAAAGGCCAATATCGAAGAAAAAGTCAGAATTTCGAACAAAAGATTAATTTTGAGAAAAATATTGAAATTTTGAGAAAAATATTGAAATTTTCAGAAAAACATTAAAATTTTAAGAAATAGACAAATTTTAAATAAAAATTGAAAATTCTGAATTAAAACAAATCAAAATTTACAAATAAACACTTCTTCTTTTCATTATAAATATGGGCGTCAAAGTCTCCAGGTTAATTGTCTTCACCATCATCGAAATCTCCGAGTTGCCCGCTTTTACGAGCGTTGAAATCTCCAGGTTAATTGTCTTCCCCATCATCAAAATCTCCGAGTTGCCCGCTTTTACGAGCGTCGAAATCTCCAGGTTAGTTGTTTTCACTATCATCGAGATCTCCGAGTTTCTCGCTTTTACAGGCGTCGAAATCTCCGAGTTGCTCGTACGAACGTCGAATCTCCAGGTTAGTTGTCTTCACCATCATCGAGATCTCCGAGTTGCCCGCTTTTACGAGCGTCGAAATCTCCAGGTTAGTTGTTTTCACTATCATCGAGATCTCCGAGTTTCTCGCTTTTACAGGCGTCGAAATCTCCGAGTTGCTCGTACGAACGTTGAATCTCCAGGTTAGTTGTCTTTGCCATCATCGAGATCTCCGAGTTTTTCGCTTTTACGAACGTCAAAATCACCAGGTCAGTTCTCTTCATCATCATCATCGAGATCTCCCAGTTGCTCGCTTTTACGAGCATTGAAATCTCCAAATTAGATTTCGCAAAAAATCTGGTTTAAGAATAGCAAAAAAAAAACGAATTTTGGAAAAAAAATCGAAATATGGAGAAAAAAGGCCAATATCGAAGAAAAAGTCAGAATTTCGAACAAAGGATTAATTTTGAGAAAAATATTGAAATTTTGAAAAAAATATTGAAATTTTGAGAAAAACATTAAAATTTTAAGAAATAGACAAATTTTAAATAAAAATTGAAAATTCTGAATTAAAACAAATCAAAATTTACAAATAAACACTTCTTCTTTTCATTATAAATGTGGGCGTCGAAGTCTCCAGGTTAATTGTCTTCACCATCATCGAAATCTCCGAGTTGCCCGCTTTTACGAGCGTCGAAATCTCCAGGTTAGTTGTTTTCACTATCATCGAGGTCTCCGAGTTTCTCGCTTTTACGGGCGTCGAAATCTCCGAGTTGCTCGTGCGAACGTTGAATCTCCAAGTTAATTGTCTTCGCCATCATCGAGATCTCCGAGTTTTTCGCTTTTACGAACGTCAAAATCACCAGGTCAGTTCTCTTCATCATCATCGAGATCTCCCAGTTGCTTGCTTTTACCAGCATTGAAATCTCCAAGTTAGATTTCGCAAAAAATCGAAATATGGAGGAAAAAGGTCAACATCGGAGAAAAAGTCAAAATTTCGAAAAAAAAGATTAATTTTGAGAAAAATAACGAAATTTTGAGAAATATCCCAATGTTGAGGAAAAATTGGAAATTCAGAATTAAAAAGAAATCAAAATTTAGTAATAAACACTTCTTCTTTTTATTATAAATGTGGGTGTCGAAATTTCCAGGTAAATTGTCTTTACCATCATCAAGATCTCCGAGTTGCAAGCTTTTACGAGCGTCGAATTCTCTAAGTTAGTTGTCTTCACCATCATTGAAATCTCCGAGTTGCTCGCTTTTACGAGCGTCGAAATCTCCAGGTTACTTGTCTTTACCATCATCGAGATCTCCGAGTTGCTGACTTTTACGAGCATTGAAATCTCCAAGTTAGATTTCGCATAAAATTCGGTTTAAGAACAGCATCGAAAAAAAAGTGAAAATTTCGAAAACAAGATTAATTTTGAGGAAAATATTGAAATTTTAAGAAATATCCGAATGTTAAGGAAAAATTGAAAATTCCGAATTAAAAAAAAATCAAAATTCACAAATAAACCTTTCTTCTTTTTATTATAAATTTGGGAGTCGAAATTTCCAGGTTAATTGTCTTTACCATCACCGAGATCTCCGAGTGACTCGCTTTTACGAGCATCGAACTCTCCAGGTTAATTGTCTTTACCATCATCGAAATCTCCGAGTTGCTCGCTTTTACGAGCGTCGAAATCTCCAGGTTAGTTGTCTTTACCATCATCGAAATCTGCGAGTTGCTCGCTTTTGCGAGCGTCGAAATCTCCAGGTTAGTTGTCTTCACCATCATCGATATCTCCGAGTTGCTCGCTTTTACGAGCCTCGAAATCTCCAGGTTACTTGTCTTTACTACTATCATCGAAATTTGCGAGTTGCTCGCTTTTACGAGCGTCGAAATCTCCAGGTTAGTTGTCTTTACCATCATCGAAATCTCCGAGTTGCTCGCTTTTACGAGCGTTGAAATCTCCAAATTAGATTTCACATTAAATCCTGGCTTAAGAAGAGCAAAAAAAGGCAAATTTCGAAAAAATCGAAATAGGAGAAAAAAGACGAACATCAAAGAAAAAATCGGAATTTTGAAAAAATATTAATTTTGAAAGAAATACTGAAATTTGGAGAAATATCCGAATGTTAACAAAAATTGAAAAATTCGTTTTAAAAAAAAATACAAATGAACACTTTTTCTTTTTGTTATAAATATGGGCGTCGAAATTTCCAGGTTAATTGTCTTTACCATCATCGAAATCTCCGAGTTGCTCGCTTTTACGAGCGTCGAAATCTCCAGGTTACTTGTCTTTACCATCATCGAAATCTGCGAGTTGCTCGCTTTTGCGAGCGTCGAAATCTCCAGGTTAGTTGTCTTTTAAATAAAAACTGAAAATTCCGAATTAAAAAAAATCAAAAATCACAAATAAACACTTCTTTTTATTATAAATGAGGGCGTCGAAATTTCCAGGTTAATTGAATTGTCTTTACCATCATTGAGGTCTCCGAGTTGCTCGCTTTTACGAGTATCGAAATCTGCAGGTTAGTTATCTTTACCATCATCGAGATATCTCAATTGCTTGCTTTTCGAGCGTTGAAATCTCCAAGTAAGATTTCACATAAAGTCCTGGCTTAAAAATAGCAAAAAAAAAGACGAATACAGAAAAGAATCAAAATATGGAAAAAAGGCGAACATCAAAGAAAAAGTCGGAATTTCGAAAATTAGATTAATTTTGAGGAGAATATAGAAATTTTGAGAAATAGACGAATTTCAACTAAAAATTGAAAACTCTGAATTAAAATCAAAATTTACAAATAAACACTTCTTCTTTCTATTGTAAACGCGGGCGTCGAAATTTCATCATCAATCATCATCGTAATCTGCGAGTTGCTCGCTTATATGAGCGTCGAAATCTCCAGGTTAGTTGTCTGCGCCATCATCGAAATCTCCGAGTTACTCGCTTTTACGAGCGTCGAAATCTCCGAGTTGCTCGCCTTTATAAGCGTCGAAATCTCCAGATTAGTTGCTTTTACCATCATCGAGATCTCCGAGTTGCTTGCTTTTACAAGCGTCGGAATCTCCAGGTTAGTTGTCTTCACTGTCATCGAGATCTCCGAGTTGCTCGCTTTCACGAGCGTTGAAATCTCCAAGTTAGATTTCGCCTAAGATCCTGGTTATCCATTCAACGTATTAGTTACGGTTTTTAAATGAAATTGACAAATGAGTTATGTCATAAGCTAATTCGCCTACACTCGATACCATCAGCTTTTACATCCTAACAAGGTAATATAAATCGAAATATGCATTTAAATGTGAACGATTGGAAAATATTACCAAGCTCTATCTACGTTGCAAGGTCGCCTGCAACTGAAACCAAGGACTTCCATCGGCCGGTTGTGTCTCCGTTCGAGAGCGAATGTGACTTCGACTAGAAGCAGGAAAACGTTTGTTTGATCGAAAACGCCACGACGGTAATAATCGAGTTAATCATGTGAAGAGCCTTCCAACCTCATCAAAACTCCGCCGAACGAGATATAATCTCAATCGCACGCTAACCCCTTATTCAGGAATGTATCACTTTCACGATCGCGGCGGCGGCGGCGGCGGCGGCGGCGATGGCCTCGGGTTCCGCTTCACTTTTATCCGAACCCATCGCATGGTAAAAAGATCGTGCAACGTATAAAGTACACTTAACCGGTGCGTATACGTGTATTACTCCGCGACTTGTCACCTTTTTACATAATCGAACCGACGCCTGACCCCGTTCGACCTTTCACATTTAACTCGAGGAAATCAAAGTGCCTATTAATTTAGCATCGTTTGGCCTTTGCGGCCCGATGCTCGTGCAGAAGATTTGATGGCTGTGACACACGAAAAATCATCTCCATTAGCGGTCGTTAAAGCTCGACGACTTTCACTTCAGTGGGAAAACGTGTTTCGCACGGTGCCCCAGTGGCCGATCGATCACCCAAAAAGCCGTCACGTTACGTTAATTGCAAACCTTTGCGCGATTTAATGGAAATTTTGGGCTTTCGAAGACGAAAAACTTGGAGACTTCGACGCCTGCTCAAGCGACCAACTGAAATTTTCTGCATTTTTAGTTTTAATATTACCTGAAAATTTCGTAAATTTTTTAAATAATCTTAAAATTGATTCTTAAACGTGTTTAAATGCAAAATTTCCTGAAAATTTTAAGACAACTAAATTTCTAAAAGTCTACATAATAAAAAATCTAGATTTCGAGTTCAAGGCCCGAATTGTTAGATATAAATTGTTTTCAGGAGCTTACACCACTGGATTTTTCTCGTTACGTAATGCATGATTTGTTGTGTCGTGCAAGCGATATTCCGTGGCGAAAAACGACTAAAACGTGAAAGAAACAATGGGAGAATCTCTGTTTCGCTTCAACGAGCCGCTGAAATGACGCATCTTTTTTTCACAGTTCACTCATGCAAACTAGCGCATCGCCATCCAACGAAAGTGAAAACGAGACGAAGTGGCTTCCTAAACTCTTTGACAATCTAATAAGATCGCAATTGAAAGAATTTTACAACTAAAGACGAAACTAACACGACGGGTTAACGTTTTGTTAATTTAGTCGGCAAATTAGAGTTAACCCAATCTAATACGGCGGAATGTTACTCGTTTAATCAACGTGACGAATTTGCACTAAACTGGGGTGATTTTAATGCTCGAGAAGAATTGTAACCCGGAGACATCAACGCTGGCTTAAGCGAGTAGCTCGGAGATTTCGACGCACGTTTAAGCGAGTAAACCGGAGATTTCAATGATCTAATGTTGCGTGAGTAACGCGGAGATTTAGACGCTTGTTTAGGCGAATAACCCGGAGATTTCGACGCTCGTTTAAGCGAATAACCCGGAGATTTCGACGCTCGTTTAAGCAAATAACCCGAACAACTCAACGCTCATTTAAGCGAGTAGCCCGTAGAGTTCGATCCAAAATTTGTGTCATACTGTGTCAAAACAAAGCACACAATATCACATTCTCCAAACTTTTTTACATATTTGTTTTGTTATTGTAGTCGACAAATTAGAACTCACGTAATCGAATAATATGGTAGAATATTACCCGTTGAATCAAGAACTTGAAAACATGATGAATTTGCGTTAAATTGTGGTGATTTTAATGGTCGAAAAGAGACATCAACGCTGGCTTAAGCGAGTAACTCGGAGATTTCGACGCTCGTTTAAGCGAGTAACCTGGAGATTTCTACGCTCGTTTAAGCAACGAACCTGGAGATTTCGACGCTCGTGTAAGCCAGTAACCTGGAAATTTCGACACTCGTTTAAGCGATGAATCCGGAAATTTCGACGCTCGTTTAAGCGATGAATTCGGAGATTTCGACGTTCATTTAAGCGAGTAGCCTAGAGATTTCGACGCTCGTTTAAGCGAGTAACCCGGAGATTTCGACGCGTGTTAAAGCGAATAACCCAGACAACTCAAAGCTCATTTAAGCAAGTAACGCGTAGATTTCGATGTTTATTTGGGCGAATAATCCAGAATTTGTGACATATTGTGTCAAAACAAACCACACACTACCATATTCTCTAAACTTTTTCACGTATTTGTTTTGTTATTGTAGTCGACAAATTAGAACTCGCGTAATCGAATAATATGGCAGAATATTACTCGTTTAATCAAGAACTTGAAAACGTGACGAATTTGCGCTAAATTGTGGTGATTTTAATGGTCAAAAAGAGACATCAACGCTGGCTTAAGCGAGTAACTTGGAGATTTCGACGATCGTTTAAGCGAGTAACCCGAAGATTTCGACGCTCGTTTAAGCGATGAACCCGGAGATTTCGATGCTCGTTTAAGCGATGAATCCGAAGATTTTGACGTGTGTTAAAGCGAATAACCCAGACAACTCAACGCTCATTCAAGCGAGTAGCCTGTAGATTTCGATGTTTATTTGGGCGAATAATCCAGAATTTGTGACATATTGTGTCAAAACAAACCACACACTATCACATTCTCCAAACTTTTTCACGTATTTGTTTTGTTATTGTAGTCGTCAAATTAGAACTCGCTTAATCAAATAATATGGCAGAATATTATCCGTTTAATCAAGAACTTGAAAACGTGACGAATTTGCGCCAAATTGTGGTGGTTTTAATGGTGAAAAAGAGATATCAACGCTGGCTTAAACGAGTTGCTCGGAGATTTCGACGCTCGTTTAAGCGAGTAACCCGGAGATTTCGACGCTCGTTTAAGCGATGAACCCGAAGATTTCGACGCTCTTTTAGGCGATAAACCCGGAGATTTCGACGCTCGTTTAAACGAGTAACCCGGAGATTTCGACGCTCGTTTTAAGCGAGTAACCTGGAGATTTCGACGCTCTTTTAAGCGATAAACCCGGAGATTTCGACGCTCGTTTAAGCGAGTAATCTGGGGATTTCGACGCTTGTTTAAGCGAGTAGCCTGGAGATTTCGACGCTCGTTTAAGCGGGTAACCCGGAGATTTCGACGCTTATTTAAGCAAGTAACCCGGAGATTTCGACGCTTGTCTAAGCGATGAACCCGGAGATTTCGACGCTCGTTTAAGCGAGTAATCTGGGGATTTCGACGCTTGTTTAAGCGAGTAGCCTGGAGATTTCGACGCTCATTTAAGCGAGTAGCCCGTAGATTTCGATGTTTATTTAGGGGAATAATCCAGAATTTGTGACATATTGTGTCAAAATAAACCACGCACTACCACATTCTCCCAACTTTTTTTCATATTTGTTTTGTTATTGTAGTCAACAAATTAGACCTCGCGTAATCGAATAATATGGCAGAATTTTACCCGTTTAATCAAGAACTTGAAAATGTGACGAATTTGCGCGAAATTGTGGTGATTTTAATGGTCAAAAAGAGACATCAACGCTGGCTTAAGCGAGTAACTTGGAGATTTCGACGATCGTTTGAGCGAGTAACCCGAAGATTTCGACGCTCGTTTAAGCGATGAACCCGGAGATTTTGACGCGTGTTAACGCGAATAACCTAGACAACTCAACGCTCATTTAAGCGAGTAGTTCGTAGGTTTCGATGTTTATTTGGGCTAATAATCCAGAATTTGTGACAGATTGTGTCAAAACAAACCACACACCACCACATTCTCCAAATTTTTTCACATATTTGTTTTGTTATTGTAGTCGACAAATTAGAACTCGCGTAAAGGAATAATATGGCAGAATATTACCCGTTTAATCAAGAACTTGAAAACGTGACGAATTTGCGCTAAATTGTGGTGATTTTAATGGTCAACAAGAGACATGAACGCTGGCTTAAGCGAGTAACTCGGAGATTTCGACGCTCGTTTAAGCGAGTAACCTGGAGATTTCGACGCTCGTTTAAGCAACGAACCCGGAGATTTCGACGCTCGTTTAAGCCAGTAACCTAGAGATTTCGACGCTCGTTTAAGCGATGAATCCGGAGATTTCGACGCTCGTTTAAGCGAGTAACCCGGAGATTTCGACGCTGTTT
The DNA here is from genome assembly GCA_028583605.1 of Dastarcus helophoroides. Lineage (NCBI taxonomy): Eukaryota > Metazoa > Arthropoda > Insecta > Coleoptera > Bothrideridae > Dastarcus > Dastarcus helophoroides. The sequence continues at coordinate 16,680,929 of CM053337.1, read as the reverse complement.
CAATTAGTAATCCGGAAATTTCGATGTTTATTTGGACGAATAATCCAAAATTTGTGACAGATTGAATCAAAACAAACCACACACCACCGCATTCTCCAAACTTTTTCACATATTTGTTTTGTTATTGTAGTCGACAAATTATAGCTGGCGTAATCGGATATTATGGCAGAATATTACCCGTTGAATCAAGACCTTGAAAACATGACGAATTTGCGCTAAATTGTGGTGATTTTAATGGTCGAAAAGAGACATCAACGCTGGCATAAGCGAGTAACTTGGAGATTTCGACAGTCGTTTAAGCGAGTAACCCGGAGATTTCGACGCTCGTTTAAGCGAGTAACCCGGAGATTTCGACGCTCGTTTAAGCGATGAACCCGGAGATTTCGACGCTTGTCTAAGCGATGAACCCGGAGATTTCGACGCTCGTTTAAGCGAGTAATCTGGGGATTTCGACGCTTGTTTAAGCGAGTAGCCTGGAGATTTCGACGCTCGTTTAAGCGGGTAACCCGGAGATTTCGATGCTTATTTAAGCAAGTAACCCGGAGATTTCGACGCTTGTCTAAGCGATGAACCCGGAGATTTCGACGCTCGTTTAAGCGAGTAATCTGGGGATTTCGACGCTTGTTTAAGCGAGTAGCCTGGAGATTTCGACGCTCGTTTAAGCGAGTAACCCGGAGATTTCGACGCTCATTTAAGCAAGTAACCCGGAGATTTCGACGTTCGTTTAAGCGATGACCCCGGAGATTTCGACGCTTGTCTAAGCGATGAACCCGGAGATTTTGACGCTCGTTTAAGCGAGTAATCTGGAGATTTCGACGCTCGTTTAAGCGAGTAGCCTGGAGATTTCGACGCTCGTTTAAGCGATGCACCCGGAAATTTCAACGCTCGTTTAAGCGAGTAACCTGGAGATTTCGACGCTCGTTTAAGCGAGTAACCCGGAGATTTCGACGCTGTTTAAATGAGTAATCCGGAAATTTCGATGTTTATTTGGACGAATAATCCAGAATTTGTGACAGATTGTGTCAAAACAAACCACACACCACCGCATTCTCCAATCTTTTTCACACATGTTTTGTTATTGTAGTCGACAAATTATAGCTCGCGTAATCGAATAAAATGGCAGAATATTACCCGTTGAATCAAGACCTTGAAAACATGACGAATTTGCGCTAAATTGTGGTAATTTTAATGGTCGAAAAGAGACATCAACGCTGGCTTAAGCAAGTAACTTGGAGATTTGACGCTCGTTTAAGCGAGTAACCCGGAGATTTCGACGCTCGTTTAAGCGAGTAACCCGGAGATTTCGACGCTCGTTTAAGCGATGAACCCGGAGATTTCGACGCTTGTCTAAGCGATGAACCCGGAGATTTCGACGTTAGTTTAAGCGAGTAATCTGGAGATTTCGAAGCTTGTTTAAGCGAGTAGCCTGGAGATTTCGACGCTCGTTTAAGCGAGTAACCCGGAGATTTCGACGCTCGTTTAAGCGAGTAACCCGGAGATTTCGACGCTCGTTTAAGCGAGTAACCCGGAGATTTCGACGCTCGTTTAAGCGAGTAACCCGGAGATTTCGACGCTCGTTTAAGCGAGTAACCCGGAGATTTCGACGCTCGTTTAAGCGAGTAACCCGGAGATTTCGACGTTAGTTTAAGCGAGTAGCCTGGAGATTTCGACGCTCGTTTAAGCGAGTAACCCGGAGATTTCGACGCTCGTTTAAGCGAGTGACCCGGAGATTTCGACGCTCGTTTAAGCGATGAACACGGAGATTTTGACGCTTGTCTAAGCGATGAACCCGGAGATTTTGACGCTCGTTTAAGCGAGTAATCTGGATATTTCGACGCTCGTTTAAGCGAGTAACCCGGAGATTTCGACGCTCGTTTAATTGAAGATGTTTATTTGGACCAATACTCCAAAAATTGCGACGTTTTGTACCAAAGCGAATAAAAGATGCCACATTCTTTAAATTTGTTATTTGTTTTTTAAGTTGTTGAGGTTAAGAGAGTGAAGCATCTTTACCTTGAACGCGGAACACAAATAAGTCGTCCGCAGTGAACAAATAAAAGCGAATATGGCAAAAAAGCGACCAGACTGGCCTTTAGTCTAGTCACAGTAATAGACCAAGTTACACGTTTAACTTTAAAATCGACGCTTTTTCAGCGAACGGTTTTTAACTCGGCCAGACTGAAACGCGTTTTACCTAATTGCAAAGTAATTATTCGCAACGTTCGATACATTAAATCGAGCTTCCTGATCGCCACCAACAAAAAATTCGATCAAATTATGGACACGATGCTTTTGTGCGTATTTACTCATCTGAAAGAAACACGCGTTACGTGTATGCGTTTATTATTATTATTTAACGGGTATCAGTCGAACATATGATTAGTAAAACCAATTTGGTAAACAAATAAGATTGGTTTTTTGTTTCAGACGGTAATTGCGCAGCGTTAGCAGCGGCGCTTAAGAGCCGCCTTCCTGTCATTATTCGATTTTTAAGGTCGATCGGTTCCCCAATACGTGAGCCAATATTGCCAATAATAATCGGTGGATTGTTAATAATATTAGTATAATATTCCGGTGGTAATTACACTCTTTTTTCTGATGGAATAAAACAGTTTTATGAAAGAGGGTAATTTGGTAAAAATTTCATTGAAAATTTGTGTATTTAATGTATGGTTATTTTGGTGATTTTAACGCCCGTCAAAACGCAGAGATTTTAATGCTTAGTTAAGCGAGTAACCCGGAGATTTTAACGCTCTCTTAAGCGAGTAACCCGGAGATTTTAACGCTCTCTTAAGCGAGTAACCCGGAGATTTCAACGATACTTAAAGCGAGTTGCCTGGGGATTTCGATGCTCCTTTAAGCGAGTAACCCGGAAATTTAAATACTGGTTTAAGCGAGTAATCCGAGGAACTCGACACTGGCTTAAACGAAATGTCTATATTTTTCTATAATTCTGTTTGTAAATATTTCGTTTTTTAGTTTTTCTTTTAAGTGTTTTGGCAAAATTTTTTTCCGAATTTTGGTTTTTTTAAAGTTATTTTTTTTTAATCTTGACTTCATAGCTTTTGCTCACGAAATTGACATTAACTGGTGGTTTTTCAAACAGAAGGATTGGGTAAAAGATCAGAACCTTGCTTAAGTGCAAATTCAGCGTTGGTTCCAACAAGTAGTTTTCGAAATGGAAAAATGCCGTATTTACAGTTAGACTTATCTTCCTTCGCGGGCGCCCGAGCCATTAATAATTTTCTCGTTTTTCACTTTACATCGATTCCAAGCGTTATAATGATAAAGTACGCGCGCCTTATCGAATTGAAGAGCCTTCGCAAATAAGCCTGCGAGTTTGCCATAACAATGGCAACTTCTGCCACCCACGTAAGGCGGAAAACATTAGTGCTTTGGGCCAACACGATACATACCTTTGAAACTATAACGAAAACAAAGCAACTTCTCGTTATTTAAAATATACGCCGAGCTTTGGCATACGATGCGGGAGGATTTTCAAGATCACGCTCTTATTTAACGCGCCGACGAAGAATTCCCCAGAGCTCGGGCGACATCTGAAACAAAGACGTAAAATGCAGAAGGAAATCTGATTGTGTTCGGAGAACAAGTGAAATGTTTGGAATGCTAACACAGTTAGGAAAACGTGCGAGTTAATTTTATAAACAGCGGACACGTGAGCGTGGTGGTATTTGTAAAACTGAGGGTGGCACTCCCATAAACCTAAAAGAATGCAAGTTATAAGAAACTAGCCAAATTTATGTTAAAAGCAGATTTCGGTGTAGGTGCGCTAAGAAGAATGTTATCGTGGAAATTATTAAGAAAGTTGTTTGCGCTTTTCTCCTAAGCGAATAACATCTAAAATAGTTGACCATGTCGTTTAGAATCATCAAACAAATTAAATTTTGAAACTTTTGGATCTCTCGCTTAATCTAGCGTTGAAATCTCCGGGTTAATTGCCTATGCAAGCATTAAAATCGCAAAGCAACCAAAACAATTCTTCACACAATTGTTAAATTTTTGGGATTCTCGCCTAACCAAGCGTTGATATTTCCAAAGTGTTTGTCACTCCGATCGTTAAATTCACTTTAATTATCCAAAGAGAATTCGCTTGCGCAATCATTTAGTTTTATACGCTATGACAAGGGCCCGTTCTTTATTCTTAGTATATCCCGCGATCTGTATGGCCTCTGGGCCGTCAGCGATTCTTATAATTAAGACGGCAATAATCCGCTGCGTATGTAACGTAAAGTCGGGTTTAATTTGAACTCAATTTGCATATTTATGAACGCGGCCGAGATGAAATTGAAAGCAAAAATAATTAGCTGCATTATGTTGAAATGAGGTTTGGAGCCCCCGAGGGCATCTGCCACCGTGGAATTTTCACTTCTTCCGCCCTGACCTCATGCCTTGCTTATAGATGTGTGTGCGGGTCGCCCGTCGTACTGATGGTTATACTGCGGTTAGCCCAGATATTTATGCACCTGAAAACACTATTATTAAGGCTAAGAATATGAAGGTATTCCGTAATTACGTCAGTTATTAAGCGAAATTAAAATAAATGGAATGAAGCAATTTTCTTTCTTCGCAACAGTCGAGCGAAAACGCTAAAAGTACCCGAGACTTTAGATGTTTTCTGTCTCATGTAAACGATATTGCAGTGATTTCGACGCTCGCTAAGGCGAGTAGCCTGGAGACTTCAACGCTCGTTTAAGCGAGTAGCCCAAGTGACTTTCATTTTTTGAACAAATAGTTAATTAATAAATAGTAATTTCTCTGAAGATGACAGCTTGGCTGTCGAAACGCGTTAGAGCAACCATTGTTGTGTTTTTCAATCTTTCTTGGTTTCGGAACAAGTTCTGTATTTTAATTTTTAAATAAAAGCAAATCTCGTTAATAAATCCGATTTTTTTTTAAATTCCCCGAAGTTACGATAAATCTGAAAATCTTGTGTTAATGTGCAAGCGAAATAGCGCAATCAATTTTGAATTGTTAATATGAAAGCGAATTAGTCGACCGAATATTTGATAAATTGTTACAACCGTTAATGAGCAAAAATCATTTTTTCTGCAAATTTTCAATTAATTTAGTTTTTAAAAAGTCACTCGCCTAAACAAGCATTGGAGTCTCCGGGCTTCTAGCCTAAACAAGCATTGGAGTCTCCGGGCTTCTAGCCTAAACAAGCATTGGAGTCTCCGGGCTTCTAGCCTAAACAAGCATTGGAGTCTCCGGGCTTCTAGCCTAAACAAGCATTGGAGTCTCCGGGCTTCTAGCCTAAGCAAGCATTGGAGTCTCCGGGCTTCTAGCCTAAACAAGCATTGGAGTCTCCGGGCTTCTAGCCTAACCAAGCATTGGAGTCTCCGGGCTTCTAGCCTAAACAAGCATTGGAGTCTCCGGGCTTCTAGCCTAAACAAGCATTGGAGTCTCCGGGCTTCTAGCCTAAACAAGCATTGGAGTCTCCGGGCTTCTAGCCTAAACAAGCATTGGAGTCTCCGGGCTTCTAGCCTAAGCAAGCATTGGAGTCTCCGGGCTACTCGCCTTAGCGAGCGCCAAAATCGCTACGATATCTATATTGAATCGTATGAACGATATCTTGGCGATTTCGATACTCGCTAAGGCGAGTGGCTTGAAGACTTCAACGCTCGTTTAAGCGAGTAGCTTCAGTGAATATCACACACAAATGGTTAATAAGTAAAAGCAAATATTGTTAATGCATCTGAAAATATTTTGAACATCTGTCTGTTACGACAGATCTTGCGTTAATATGAAAGCGAAAGAGGGCAATAATTTCTAAAGTCTAACAATATCGTGATATGAAAAGGAATTAGTCAACCGAATATTTGGTAGTTTGACTTAGCAACCGTTAATGAGTAAGAATCAAACTAACGTTTTTTTTTTCTACAAATTTTTGATATTTTTTAGTTTTTGAAATCGCTAGAATACTCGCCTAAATAAGCATTAAAGTCTCCGGGCTACTCGCCTTAGCGGGCGTCGAAATCACCACGATATCTATATTGAATCATATGAACTATATCTTGGTGATTTCGATGCGATAAGAGCAAGTAGCCCAGAGACTCCAACGCTCGTTTAAGCGAGTAGCTCGGCGATTTTAATACTTTTTCGAACGATTGAGTGTGTGAGTCTAAACAATTTTTAAAAATCCGTCAAAGTAGGACAATAATGTGAATTTCAGCTCCAGCTTAAACAGATATCTTTAAAACTTTACCTTTCGTGAAAAATTATACTAAGTGATCTTGCATCGTTAACTAATTTGGAGATTTCAATGCTAGTTTAAGCGAGTAACCTACAAATGTTACGTCTTTGTTAAAAAACGTTTCAAAATTTGACTTATTTGGTGATTTTAGTTCTAATCTGCGCAAATAATTTGGAGATTTCAATGCTAGCCCAAGCGGAATACCACAAAAAATCACTTTTTGGGTAAAATTATATTAAAACATACTTTACTTGGCCATTTTAACCCTTACCTAGGTAACTAACTCGAAGATTTGAATGCTAGCTTAAGCCAAAAGGCGACCATTTTTAAGTTAGTGTTAAAAAATGTTTCAAAAACTGTTTTTATTATTGTAGCGCGTGTGAGGTCAAATATTTTGAAGAGTTTAGCTTCAACTTAAATAAAACCAAAAAATTTCGTGAAGTTAACGTCAAAATTTGACGTACCGATTAGACACTTACATAGTTAACTAATTCGGAGATTTTAATGCTTTTTTTAAGCGAAAGACCTCACTAGAATACTCGCCTAAATAAGCATTAAAGTCTCCAGGCTACTCGCCTTCGCGAGCATCGAAGTCACCACGATATCTATATTGAATCATATGAACGACTTCTTGGTGATTTCGATGCGCTAAAAGCAAGTAGCCCAGAGACTTCAATGCCCGCTTAAGCGAGTAGCTCGGCGATTTTAACACTTTTTCGAACGAATGAGTTTTTGAGTCTAAACAATTTTTAAAAATTCGTCAAAGTAAGACAAATATTATATTAATGCGAATTTTAGCGTTAGCCTAAACAAAAATCTCAAAAAATTCACTTCTCGTGAAAAAGTATGTTAAAGTTATACTAAGTGATCTTGCATCGGTAATTAATTTGGAGATTTCAATGCTAGTTTGAGCAAGTAGCCTACAAATTTTACGTCTTTTTTAAAAAAACGTTTCAAAATTTGACCTATTTGATGATTTTAGTTCTAATTGCACAAATAATTTGGAGATTTCAATGCTAGCCCAAGCGAAATACCACAAAAAATCACTTTTTGGGTAAAATGATATTGACATATACTTCACTTGACGATTTTAACCCTTACCTAGGTAACTTAACTCGAAGATTTGAATGCTAGCTTGAGCCAGAAGGCGACCATTTTTAAGTTAGTGTTAAAAAATCTTTCAAAAACTGTTTTCATTACTGTGGCGCGTCTGAGGGCAAATAATTTGGTGAGTTTAGCTCCAGCTTAAATAAGACCTAAAAAATTCCTCGAAATTAACGTCAAAATTTGACTTAACGATTAGACGCTTACATAGTTAACTAATTCGGAGATTTCAATGCTTTTTTTAAGCGAAAAGCTAAAAAACTCGTGAGTTTGTGGTCAAAATTTTTGGGAAACTGAAAGACGAAATTTGGAATTTAATGGCGCTCCCTTCTTTCGCCATTTTAGTTTCAATTGGGAATTCCACTCAAAAATTATTTACGACTTTGGAATTCCACATCGAAATTTGCACTTTCGTCGATTGTTGTCCACAAATTTTGGCAAAATGTTCCAACTTTTGAGTCTGAGAAGTTCAAATTTTGGAGACGACCTCAAACTTTAAATAAAAAATGAACGCCTCGGATTTTGAGTTAAAAATTTAATAAAAACAAATTTCGAGTTTAAACTTGACATTTGAATATAAAAATAAAAATCTCAACTGTTTTCTATGCATTTTGACTTTGTAACCCAAATTTTCATTAAAAAATTGACACGTTATAAAACAGAATGATCTTGTAACGACAAAAAGACCGGCGCATCCACCAAAAGGTTACACGCACTCTAATGCGATTGATTCAAACAGAGACAGAGAGAAAATCTAAAGGTGAATAAAAGTGCAATTTCGTTTACGTATAAATAGCAGTATATCAGCCCACAGGTGGTGCACGGCCTGCGAGTGTTAGTATCTGTGACCCGTTCGGCTATCGCGCCATCAAAACGCACCGACTTGCTCTCAGCTTGTTAAAGATCGTATCCCAATAACGGGGGCCCATGTCGATGGTTATCGCGCGCGCCCGGCGAAAAATCCCGCAACGGTACCTACTCGCCGATGACTCGGGTCATTTAGCCAATAGGCCATCGTTGAATCGCATACCGAAAAAAAACATGATAAAAATTTTACACTACTTTAATTTCCCGCAGATATGGAAATCCGTGTGTCGTAAAAGTCCAGACTGAAGCTGAAATACCGAAAAAAAAAAGATAAATTCGAAATTTGGCTCCCAGCTTCCCTAACAGTTTGACTATAAACGTACAAATCAATAAGTCTTTCGCTTGAACTAGCATTAAAATCTCCGAGTTAGTTAACTATTATAAGCTTTTAAATCATTAACAGTCAACGTTAACTTCACGGAAGGTAATTTTTTTTGTTTTTGTGTAAGCTAAAGCTAAATTATTTGCCCTCACAAACGCTAAAATATTCACAAAGTGTTTGAAACATTTTTTAATACAAGCCTAAAAATGTTGGTCTCGCTAAAGCTAAAATCACTTGACAGATTAACTTGTAGGATGATTTGTTACTGAAAATGTGAAATTTTTGAGCTTCTCGCTTAACCTGGCGTTGAAATCTCCTTCAAACAAATTAAAAATCTTTTGATAGATTAAATTGTAGGATGATTTGTTACGAAAAATGTGAAATTCTTAAGCTGGCGTTGAAGTTTGTTTTAAACAAATTAAAAATTACTCGTTAAATTGAATTGTGGGATGATTTGTAGTAAAAATGTAAAATTTTTGGGTTTCTTGCTAAAGCTGGCGTTGAAATCTCCTTCGAACAAATTAAAAATCACTTGATAGATTAAATTGTAGGATGATTTGTTACTAAAAATGTGAAATTTTTGAGCTTCTCGCTTAGACTGGCGTTGAAATCTCCTTCAAATAAATTAAAAATCACTTGACAGATTAACTTGTAGGATGATTTGTTACTGAAAATGTGAAATGTTTGAGCTTTTTACTTAAGCTCGCGTTGAAATCTCTTTCAAAAAAATTAAAAACTACTCCGTAAATTAAATTGTAGGATAATTTGCAATAAAAATGTAAAATTTTTGAGTTTCTTGCTAAAGCTGGCGTTGAAATCTCCTTCGAACAAATTAAAAATCACTTGATAGATTAGATTGTAAGATTTGTTACTAAAAATGTGAAATTTTTGAGCTTCTCGCTTAGACTGGCGTTGAAATCTCCTTCAAATAAATTAAAAATCACTTGACAGATTAACTTGTAGGATAATTTTTTATTGAAAATGTGAAATTTTTGAGCTTTTTACTTAAGCTCGCGTTGAAATCTCTTTCAAACAAATTAAAAATTACTCGTTAAATTGAATTGTGGGATGATTTACAATAAAAATGTAAAATTTTTGAGTTTCTTGCTAAAGCGGGCGTTGAAATCTTTCTCGAACAAATTAAAAATCACTTGATAGATTAAATTGTAGGATGATTTGTTACTAAAAATGTGAAATTTTTGAGCTTCTCGCTTAGACTGGCGTTGAAATTTCCTTCAAACAAATTAAAAATCACTCGACAGATTACCTTGTAGGATGATTTGTTACTGAAAATGTGAAATGAAATCTCTTTTAAATAAATTAAAAATTACTTGTTAAATTGAATTGTGGATTTGCAATAAAAATGTAAATTTTTTGAGCTTTTTGCTAAAGCTGGCGTTGAAATCTCCTTTGAACAAATTAAAAATCACTTGATAGATTAAATTGTAGGATTTGTTACTAAAAATGTGAAATTTTTGAGCTTCTCGCTTAGACTGGCGTTGAAATCTCCTTGAAACAAATTAAAAATCACTTGACAGATTAACTTGTAGGATGATTTGTTACTGAAAATGTGAAATTTTTGAGCTTTTTGCTTAAGCTGGCGTTGAAATCTCTTTCAAACAAATTAAAAATTACTCGTTAAATTGAATTGTGGGATAATTTGCAATAAAAATGTAAAATTTTTGAGCTTTTTGCTAAAGCGGGCGTTGAAATCTCCTTCGAACAAATTAAAAATCACTTGATAGATTAAATTGTAGGATAATTTGTTACTAAAAATGTGAAATTTTTGAGCTTCTCGCTTAGACTGGCGTTGAAATCTCCTTCAAACAAATTAAAAATCACTTGACAGATTAACTTGTAGGATAATTTGTTACTGAAAATGTGAAATTTTTGAGCTTTTTACTTAAGCTCGCGTTGAAATCTCTTTCAAAAAAATTAAAAACTACTCGGTAAATTAAATTGTAGGATAATTTGCAATAAAAATGTAAAATTTTTGAGTTTCTTGCTAAAGCTGGCGTTGAAATCTCCTTCGAACAAATTAAGAATCACTTGATAGATTAAATTGTAGGATGATTTGTTACTAAAAATGTGAAATTTTTGAGCTTCTCGCTTAGACTGGCGTTAAAATCTCCTTCAAACAAATTTAAAATCACTTGATAGATTACTTTGTAGGATGATTTGTTACTGAAAATGTAAAATGTTTGAGCTTTTTGCTTAAGCTGGCATTGAAATCTCTTTCAAACAAATTAAAAATTACTCGGTAAATTAAATTGTAGGTTAATTTGTAATAAAAATGTAAAATTTTTGAGTTTTTTGCTAAGTCTGGCGTTGAAATCTTTTTCGAACAAATTAAAAATCACTTGATAGAATAAATTGTAGGATAACTTGTTACTAAAAATGTGAAATTTTTGAGCTTCTCGCCTGGACTGGCGTTGAAATCTCCTTCAAACAAAAAGAAAATGACTTGACAGATTAATTTGTAGGATGATTTGTTACTGAAAATGTGAAATTTTTGAGCTTTTTGCTTAAGCTGGCGTTGAAATCTCTTTCAAACAAATTAAAAATTACTTCTTAAATTAAATTGTGGGATAATTTGTAATAAAAATGTAAAATTTTTGAGCTTCTCGCTTAGACTGGCGTTGAAATCTCCTTCGCACAAATTAAAAATCACTTGATAGATTAAATTGCACGAAGATTTGTTACTAAAAATGTGAAATTTTTGAGCTTCTCGCTTAGACTGGCGTTGAAATCTCCTTCAAACAAATTAAAAATCACTTGACAGATTAACTTGTAGGATGATTTGTTACTGAAAATGTGAAATTTTTGAGCTTTTTGCTTAAGCTGGCGTTGAAATCTCTTTCAAACAAATTAAAAATTACTCGTTAAATTAAATTGTGGGATAATTTGTAATAAAAATGTAAAATTTTTGAGCTTCTCGCTTAGGCTGGCGTTGAAATCTCCTTCGCACAAATTAAAAATCACTTGATAGATTAAATTGTAGGATGATTTGTTACTAAAAATGTGAAGTTTTTGAGCTTCTCGCTTAGACTGGCGTTGAAATCTCCTTCAAACAAATCAAAAATCACTTGACAGATTAACTTGTAGAATGATTTGTTATTGAAAATGTAAAATGTTTGAGCTTTTTGCTTAAGCTGGCATTGAAATCTCTTTTAAACAAATTAAAAATTACTCGGTAAATTAAATTGCAGTATGATTTGTAATAAAGATGTAAAATTTTTGAGCTTCTTGCTAAATAAAGCTGGTGTTAAAATTTCCTTCGAATAAATTAAAAATCGAAATAAAAAGTAAATAAAATTGTAGGACGATTTGTAAAAAAAATGTAACATTTTTGGGCTTTTCGCTTGAGTTAGCATTGAAATCTCCTTCAAACAAATTGATAATTTATCTGTAAATTAAATTGTAGCACGAATTTTTTTTGTTTTTGTGTAAGCTGAAGCTAAATTATTTGCCCCCACAAACGCTTAAATATTCACAAAGTGTTTGAAACATTTTTTTAATACAAGCCTAAAAATGTTGGTCTCGCTAAAGCTAGCATTCAAATCTCCGAGTTAGTTACCTGCGCATGCGTTAAAAACGCCAAGTAAAGTATATTTTAATAAAAATGTTCCCAAAAAGTAATTTTTTGTGGCATTTTGCTTGAGCTAGCATTGAAATCTCCAAATTATTTGCGCATATTAGCACTAAAATTACCAAACAAGTCAAATTCTGAAAGTTTTTTCAACAAAGGCGTAAAATTTGTTAGTTACTCGCCAAAACTAGCATTGAAGTCTCTAAATCAGACACCGATGCAAAGGTCACTTATATAACTTTAACATACTTTTTCACGAGAAGTAAATCTCCGAGTTAGTTACCTGTGTATGCGTTAAAATCGCCAAGTAAAGTATATTTTAATATAATTGTTCCCAATTGCGGTATTTTGCTTGAGCTAGCATTAAAATCTCCAAGTTATTTGCATAGATTAACGCTAGAATCACCAAATAAGTCAAATTCTGAAAGTTTTTTCAACATTGGCATAAAATTTGTTATTTACTCGCCGAAACTAGCATTGAAATCTCTAAATTAGACACCAATGCAAAGGTCACTTAGTATAACTTTAGCATACTTTTTCACGAGAAGTAAATCTTCGAGTAAGTTACCTGTGTATGCGTTAAAATCGCCAAATATATTTTAATATAACTGTTCCCAAAGAGAAATTTTTTGTGGCATTTGGCTTGGGCTAGCATTGAAATCTCCAAATTATTTGCGTAGATTAGCACTAAAATCACCAAATAAGTCAAATTTTGAAACGTTATTTTAACAAAAACAAAATTTGTGAGTTACTCGCGCAAACTAGTAGTAGTAAATTATATTTTAATATAGTTTTTCTAGAAAAGTAATTATTTGTGGCATTTTGCTTGAGCTAGCATTGAAATCTCCAAGATATTTGCGCCTATCCAAATTATTTGAGCACATTAACGCTAAAGTTACCAATTAGGTCAAATTTTGAAACGTTTTTTCAACAAAGGCGTAAAATTCGTGGGCTTCTTGCCCAAACTAGCATTGAAATCTCCAAATTGGTACATTCCAATCACTTAAATTGTACTTTAGCATAATTTTTCACTAAAAGTAAATTTTTTAGGGATATTTGACGCTGTGGTGCTCAATTGTCATTATTTTGAAGTCATACGTCAATTTTTCGAATTTTGTATTTGAAACTTGCGATAATTATGGTGATTTTAACGCTCGTGATGGCCAGTGTCTTGGAGATTTCAATGCTCGCTTAAGCGAGTAGCCTAGTAATTTAAAGCGTTATTTTGACAATTAGCTGTCAACAACATAACAAGGTGTATTTTCGTTTACCAGTCAACGAAAATTTCTCGTTTGTATTTGCGTTTTTTAATGCGGAATGTGAAGCTGATTATAAAGTCGTTCGGTCGAATTCTTCTTCTTGTTACAACTTTGAGGTCGATCTGTCATTGTTGTACATGTTTTACCCCCTAAAATCGTCGATATCGTGGTGATTTCAATGCTCGCCTAGGCAAGTAACCCGGAGACTCCTACGCTCGCCTAGGCGAGTAGCCTGGGTCTTTATTCGACCAAATGGCTACATTTAGTGTAAAATATCGTTAGCCAATCTGAAAAATCCTCAATAGACTATTATTCCACCTCTGGAAAATTACAACTGAAATTTTAAATGACTGCCAGTGCTAAGGCCAGACTGTCGTTGCTGAATCTAAAAATTTTGTTTTTTCTACAACTGAAGTCGTTTTCTCTTGTTGTTTTGACATTTCGGCTCATAAAGTCGTGATTTCAACGCTCATTGAGGCTAATATTTGGGAGACTTCAACGCCTGATTAAGCGAGTAGTTTTGTGACAACTCTTTCTTGAACAAATAGTTAAATAAATTTGAACAATTTTTGACTGATTGTAAACGATACACGCTAACGCTGTCTTTATTGTTGCAGGTAACTTGGGCCGATGCTTCTCGCCGCTACCGCGAAACGCTAACGTGAGTAATTTATTAGCATGACAATCGTAATAATTCACTAATAACTCATTGTTATACATTCTAACAGGTCAGATAACTAATATTTCATTGCGCCATCGCCGATAAAATTGTTCTGTTGATTGCATTGGGTGCAACAATTATCCTGTAGGTGTCCACCGCGCACCGTTACCTTTCTAAACAATTCAACTGCCAATATTAACAACAGTTATCCGTGTAATAAACGAATAACCTGTTCTCGGGCATTGTTGCTACGAAAAAATTCGATTACGATCGTTGACAGGCTAGAATGACAGCCGCTATGTGATTTATGTGTATCGAAGAAATGTGGGACAAATTCGAATGCATCATAAATAAAAACCAACAATTTCACTTTTGTTCGTATGAAAAATTGCCCGGATGATTTACGATTCGAACACGTCGGCCGTCTAACAGGAAATAAATCGAACACAATGGGCCAGTTTACGAAACTCTTCAATGCAAATCCGATGAAATAGTAGGCGTGCCCTTTGACTTACAATAAAACCATTTTTTCTCATTAAAAGACAACAATGTAACGAGCGGAACGTGAATTGAATGGATGAAACCAAGGACATATGGAACGAATAAAATATTTTTTAAATTCAATTTGATTTGTTTACCAAAATCGAAAATATATCTAAAACCGTCGAAATGTTGTCAGGTCGAATTTTCAGGTGTTATAGCGACACGCCAGGTGCAGTTGTGGTGAAATTGCAATTCGATTCGAGCGCTTTGCAACCGCTGACCCAAATATGTATATCGCGCGAGGAGAAAGACACACCTCGCGCACCGCCGAGGAAAAAAAAAGAACAGAAGTCAACCTCGTTCGGCGAAAAAAAGCGCACCAGACAACCTTCACAAGGTTTTCCATTTGGTCTTGTTGGGCCCGCACGAGTCACTACCTCGATCTTAATGATATTATTAACGGATTTTTTATTTCGTTAGGAATAACATAAAGGAACGAGGCACCTTGGAGGAATTTATCTGTTAATTAAACGTCAATCCAGTTTTAAATTGTCGCGTTATCGGTGCATAGGTCTGTCCTAAATAATTTACATCCGACAATCGCGTTATCATCGTATAGGTTTGTCTTAGATAATTTACATCCGACAATTTTTATTGTCGCGTTATCACTGCATAGGTTTGTCCTAAATAATTTACATCCGACAATCGCGTTATCATTGCATAGGTTTGTCCTAGATAATTAACATCCAACAATTTTTATTGTCGCGTTATCACTGCCCGGGGACTGTCCTAAATAATTTACATCCGACAATCGCGTTATTATTACATAGGTTTGTCTTAGATAATTTACATCCGACAATTTTTATTGTCGCGTTATCGTCGCATAGGTTTATCCTAAATAATTTGCATCCAGCAATTTTTCGCGTGATAGAGGCGAGGGGGAACGCATATTCTTCGACCAAAGTTTAAATCTCATGGCTTAACGATGCTGTGGGTGTAAGAGAACCTGCAGCATTTCTAATTAAGGCTGGGGGCCTACGCGAACATGTTTTATGCAATTCAATATATTAATAAACGCTCGGCGTGAATAACTGCGCTGGAAATGTTGCACTTCCGTTCAAATTGCACATTGTCGCTGTTTATACACAGATTTAATGCTTCGAAATCGACTGTTTGCTGTTTACTATTATTACGCGGATTCTTTCGCCAAAGTGAATTGAAACTAACGAAACGAATCGAATTACATATTCTTAAAAAATCAAATATCGTGATTTCTGTAAGAACGAACCTTCCAACAAAAATGTCAAAATTTCTAAATAGATACGTCACAACCTTTTAATTTTATCCATGCGAGTGTTAAAAGTTGTCAACAAATTAAATTTTAGCACTTTTCTTTACAGAATTGTGAAAATTTTCGGTTTTTTGCCAAACGGTGCATTAAAATCTCCAAAACTGGGTATTAATCGTTCATCAAAATCACTCATAATAACGCATTCGATAAAGATATTACAAAAAATGTGAAATTTTTGAGCTTTGCGCTTAAGTTAGCGTTAAAATCTCTTTAAAACAAATTAAAAATCACTCGGTAAATTAAATTGTAGGATGATTTGTTACTAAAAATGTGAAATTTTTGAGCTTCTCGCTTAATCTGGCGTTAAAATCTCTTTCAAAGAAATTAAAAATTACTCGTTAAATTGAATTGTGGGATGATTTATAATAAAAATGTAAAATTTTTGAGTTTTTTGCTAAAACTGGCGTCGAAATCTCCTTCGAACAAATTAAAAATCACTCGATAGATTAAATTGTAGGATGATTTGTTACTAAAAATATGAAATTTTTGAGCTTCTCGCTTAAACTGGCGTTGAAATCTCCTTCAAACAAATTAAAAATCACTTGACAGATTAACTCGTAGGATGATTTGTTACTGAAAATGTGAAAATTTTGAGCTTCTCGCTTAGGTTGGCGTTGAAATCTCTTTCAAACAAATTAGGTTACTAAAAATGTGAAATTTTTGAGTTTCTCGCTTAGACTGGCGTTGAAATCTCTTTAAAACAAATTAAAAATCACCCGGTAAATTAAATTGTAGGATGATTTGTTACTAAAAATGTGAAATTTTTGAGCTTATTGCTTAAGCTGGCGTTGAAATTTCGTTCAAACAAATTAAAAATCACTCGGTAAATTAAATTGTAAGATGATTTGTAATAAAAATATAAAATTTTTGAGTTTATTGCTGAAGTTGGCGTTGAAATCTCCTTCGAACAAATTAAAAATCACTTGATAGATTAAATTATAGGATGATTGTTACTAAAAATGTGAAATTTTTGAGCTTCTCGCTTAATCTGGCGTTGAAATCTCTTTCAAACAAATTAAAAATTACTCGTTAAATTGAATTGTGGGATGATTTATAATAAAAATGTAAAATTTTTGAGTTTCTTGCTAAAACTGGCGTCAAAATCTCCTTCGAACAAATTACAAATCACTCGATAGATTAAATTGTAGGATGGAAAAAAAAAATTAGATCAAACAGCGATTGCGTTGGATCTTGGTTTGTCAATCGCTGTTTGGGACTCAACACTGAAAAACACTTAAAACTATACTAAAAATTCAAACGACGTAAAAAATAAATAACAACAGATTATTCAAAAAAAAAATCGCTTAGGTTGGGCGTTGAAATCTCTTTCAAACAAATTAGAAATCTCTTGATAGATTAAATTGTAGGATGAATTGTTACTAAAAATGTGAAATTTTTGAGCTTCTCGCTTAGACTGGCGTTGAAATTTCCTTCAAACATATTAAAAATCATTTGACAGATTAATTTGTAGGATGATTTGTTACTGAAAATGTGAAATGTTTGAGCTTATTGCTTAAGCTGGCGTTGAAATCTCTTTTAAACAAATTAAAAATCACTCGGTAAATTAAATTGTAAGATGATTTGTAATAAAAATATAAAATTTTTGAGTTTATTGCTAACGCTGGCGTTGAAATCTCCTTCGAACAAATTAAAAATCACTTGATAGATTAAATTGTAGGATGATTTGTTACTAAAAATGTGAAATTTTTGAGCTTCTCGCTTAATCTGGCGTTGAAATCTCTTTCAAAGAAATTAAAAATTACTCGTTAAATTGAATTGTGGAATGATTCATAATAAAAATGTAAAATTTTTGAGTTTTTTCCTAAAACTGGCGTCGAAAATCTCCTTCGAACAAATTTAAAAATCACTCGATAGATTAATTGTAAAGAATGATTTGTTACTAAAATATGAAATTTTTGAGCTTCTTTCGCTTAAACTGTTGTGGCGTGAAATTCCAAAGTTCAAACATATAAAAATCACTTGGACAGATTATTTTGTAGGATGATTTGCTACTGAAAATGTGAAATGTTTGAGCTTATTGCTTAAGCTGGCGTTGAAATCTTTTTAAAACAAATTAAAAATCACTCGGTAAATTAAATTGTAAGATGATTTGTAATAAAAAATATTAAATTTTTGATTATTGCTAACGCTGGCGTTTGAATTCGTCCTTCGAACAAATTAAAAATCACTTGATAGATTAATTGTAGATGAATTTGTTACTAAAAATGTGAAATTTTTGGCTTACTCGCTTAGACTGGCGTGAAGATCTCCTTCAAACAAATTCAAACATTTATTAAATCACTAAAATAACATTTTGATAAATATTTACTAAATATTAAATGTTTGAGCTTTTGCTAATTAGCATTGAAATCTCCTTCAAACAAATTAAAAATTACTTGCAAATTAATTGTAGATGATTTGTACTGAAAATGTGAAGGTTTTGAGTTTTACCTAAGTGACATTGAAATCTCCTTCAATGAATAAAAATTACTCGATCTAAATGAAAGTACAGGATGATTTGTAGTAAAAATTTAAAATTTTTATAGACTGCTAAAGCTAGCTTGAAATCTCTTTAACAAATTTAAAAATCACTGATAGATAAATTTTAGCATGATTTTTACAATGAAATTGAGCTTATAGCTTAAAGCTCTTATCTCATTCAAAAAATTCAAAAATTATTCTTGACGTGTTATGCTAAATTGTCAAGCTTTTTGCGTGTAAAATAGCTTAAAATTTCCTTCAGCAGCTTGTTAGCAAACGTTAAACTCTAAGTTAATCTCCTTGCAAACATAAAAATCCAGACAAATCCAATTTTGGCAGCACCTTTTTACAAATATGTGAAACATTTTCGGTTTTTGCTAAACTCTGCATTAAATCTCCAACTGAATATTTATCACGACACAGTCACTCAGAAATGACATTGTGGATAAGATTTAGTAAAAATGTAAATTCTTTGAGCTTCTTCGCTTAAGTTAGCGTTGAAATCTCCTTGAAATAGATTAAAAAATACTGATTTATTAAAATGTAGGACGATTTGAAATAAAATGTGAATTTTTGAAGTGTTTCGCCTAACTTGGTTTTGAAATCTCCTTCGATCAAGTTAAAAATCACTCAAATAAATGAAAATAGCAAAATTTTTTATAAAAACTGGAATTTTTAAGCATCTTGCCTAAATAAAGCGTTAAAGTCTCTTTCATACAAATTAAAAATCACTCAATAAATTAAAATTCTAGCACGTTTTTAGCTAAATTTCAAGCTTTGCGTGTACAGTAGCATTAAAATCTCCTGAAGCTGGTGGCAATTGAAGTCTCTTTTAAAAAATTAAAAGAACTACTCGGTAAATTAAATTGTAGCAATGAATTTTTAATGAAAGAAATGTAAAAATTTGAAATTTCTTGCTAAAAGCTGGCATTGAAATATTCCTTTGAACAAATTAAAAATCTCTTGATAAATTAAATATTGTAGGATAATTTGTTACTAAAAATGTGAAATGTAATTGCGCTTCTCGCTTAGACGGCGTTGAAATCTCGCTCTAACAAATTAAAAACAATCACTTGACGAATTAAACTTGGTAGGATGATTTGGTTTATTGCAAAATGTGAAAGTTTTGAGCTTCTGCTTAAGCTGGCGTTGAAATTTTTTTAAAAAGCTTACAAATTATTCGGTAAATGAAAGTTGTAGGATAATTTTGCATTAAAAAAATTGTAAAATTTTTGAAGTTTCTTGCTAAAGCTGGTCGTTAACAACATCTCCTTCGAACGAATTAAGAAATCACTTGATACATTAAATTGTAAAGATGATCGTTACTAAAAATGTGAAATGTTTGCGCTTCTCGCTTAGACTGGCGGGTTGAAACACTCCTTCAAACAAATTGAAATCACTTGACAGGTTAACTCTGTAGTATGATTTGTTACTAAAATGTGAAATTTTTGAGCTTTTTGCTTCAGCTGGCGTTGAAATCTCTTTAAAACAAATTAAAAATCACTCGGTAAATTAAATTGTAAGATGATTTGTAATAAAAATTTAAAATTTTTGAGTTTATTGCTAACGCTGGCGTTGAAATCTCCTTCGAACAAATTAAAAATCACTTGATAGAATAAATTGTAGAATGATTTGTTACTAAAAATGTGAAATGTTTGAGCTTCTCGCTTAAACTGGCGTTGAAATCTCCTTCAAACAAATTAAAAATCACTTAACAGATTAACTCGTAGGATGATTTGTTACTGAAAATGTGAAAATTTTGAGCTTCTCGCTTAAGTTGGCGTTGAAATCTCTTTCAAACAAATTTGAAATCTCTTGATAGATTTAATTGTAGGATGAATTGTTACTAAAAATGTGAAATTTTTGAGCTTCTCGCTTAGACTGGCGTTGAAATTTCCTTCAAACATATGAAAAATCATTTGACAGATTAATTTGTAGGATGATTTGCTACTGAAAATGTGAAATGTTTGAGCTTATTGCTTAAGCTGGCGTTGAAATCTCTTTTAAACAAATTAAAAATCACTCGGTAAATTAAATTGTAAGATGATTTGTAATAAAACTATAAAATTTTTGAGTTTATTGCTAACGCTGGCGTTGAAATCTTCTTCGAACAAATTAAAAATCACTTGATAGATTAAATTGTAGGATGATTTGTTACTAAAAATGTGAAATTTTTGAGCTTCTCGCTTAATCTGGCGTTGAAATCTCTTTCAAAGAAATTAAAAATTACTCGTTAAATGAATTGTGGAATGACTTCATAAAAAAAAATGTAAAATTTTTGAGTTTTTTCCTAAAACTGGCGTCGAAATCTCCTTCGAAAAAATTTAAAAATCACTCGATAGATTAAAAGGGTAGAATGATTGTTACTAAAAATATGAAATTTTGAGCTTTCGCTTAAACTGGCGTTGAAAATCTCCTTTAAAAAATATAAAAATCATTGATGGATTAACTGTAGGATAATTTGTTACTGAAAATGTGAAATTTTTGAGCTTATCGCTTAGATTGGCGTTGAAATCTCTTTCAAACAAATTAGAAATCTCTTGATAGATTAAATTGTAGGATGAATTGTTACTAAAAATGTGAAATTTTTGAGTTTCTCGCTTAGACTGGCGTTGAAATCTCCTTTAAACAAATTAAAAACCACCTGTCAGATTAACTTGTAGGATGATTTGTTACTAAAAATGTGAAATTTTTGAACTTTTTGCTTAAGCTGGCATTGAAATCTTCTTTCAAACAAATTAAAAATTACTCGGTAAATTAAATTGTAGGACAATTTGTAATAAAAATGTAAATATTTTTGAGCTTCTTGCTAAAGCTGGCGTTGAAATCTCCTTCGAATAAATTAAAAATCTTTCATGTAAATAATATTGTAGGACGATTTGTAAAAAAAATGTAAAACTTTTGGGCTTTTTTCGCTTGATTTATCATTGAAATCTCCTTCAAACAAATTAATAATTAATCTGTAAATTAAATTGTAACACGATTTGTAAGGAAAATGTAACGTTTTTGAGTTTTTTTACCCAACTTGGCATTGAAATCTTCCTGAAATCAAATTAAAATTGTTCGATATAAATGAAACTAGCATAATTTTTAATAAAAATATTAAATTTTGAAGCATCTAGTCCCAAATTAGCGTTGAAATCTCTTTCATTTAAATTTAAAAACACTCGATAAATTAAATTGTAGCAAAGATTTTTAGTAAAAATGTTAAATTTTTGAGCTTCACGTGTAATCCAGCGTTAAAGTCTCCTCGGTTACTGTAAGCGAGCGTTGAAATCTATTAATTAAATATCTGTTAGCGTCAAAAGCACTCAGCAAATCATATTTTGATACATTTTCTTTTTAAATGTGAAAATTTTCAGTTTTTTCTCAAACTCCGCTTTTAAACTTCCAAACTGATTATTCATCATTTATTAAATTCACTAAAAATAACACATTTTGATAAATATTTTACTAAATATTTTAAATGTTTGAGCTTTTTGCCTAAGTTAGCATTGAAATCTCCTTCAAACAAATTAAAAATTACTCTGCAAATTAAATTGTAGCACGATTTGTATGGAAAATGTGAAGGGTTTGAGTTTTTCACCTAATTTGACATTAAAATCTCCTTCAATTGAATAAAAAATTACTCGATCTAAATGAAAATAGCACGGTTTTTGGTAAAAATTTAAAATTTTTAAGCACCTCGCCTAAATTAGCATTGAAATCTCTTTTATACAATTTAAAAATCACTCAGTAAATAAATTTTAGCACGATTTTTAACAATAAGCATCTCGCCTAAATAAGCGTTAAAGTCTCTTTCATACGAATTAAAAATCACTCAATAAATTAAATTCTAGCACGGTTTTTAGCTAAATTTTCAAGCTTTGCGTGTAAAATAGCATTAAAATCTCCTCAGCAGCTGTCAGCAAACGTTGAAATCTGCTAATTAACTCCCTATGCGAGCGTAAAAGCGCCCAGCAAATCAAATTTTGGCACACCCTTTTTTACAAATATGTAAATATTTTCGGTTTCTTGCTAAACTCTGCATTAAAATCTCCAAACTGAATATTTATCACTGATCACAGTCACTCAGAATGACCATTTTGATAAAAGATTTAGTAAAAATGTAAAATCTTTGAGCTTCTCGCTTAAGTTAGCGTTGAAATCTCCTTGAAATAGATTAAAAAATACCTGATTTATTAAATTGTAGGACGATTTATAATAAAAATGTGAATTTTTGAAGTGTTTCGCCTAACTTGGTATTGAAATCTCCTTCGATCAAGTTAAAAATCACTCGATATAAATGAAAATAGCACAATTTTTAATAAAACTGGAATTTTTAAGCTTCTTGCCTAAATTAGCGTTAAAGTCTCTTTCATACAAATTAAAAATCACTCAATAAATTAAATTCTAGCACGGTTTTTAGCTAAATTTTCAAGCTTTGCGTGTACAATAGCATTAAAATCTCCTCAGCAGCTGTCAGCAAACGTTGAAATCTGCTAATTAACTCCCTATGCGAGCGTAAAAGCGCCCAGCAAATCAAACTTTGGCACACCCTTTTTTACAAATATGTAAACATTTTCGGTTTCTTGCTAAACTCTGCATTAAAATCTCCAAACTGAATATTTATCACTGATCACAGTCACTCAGAATGACCATTTTGATAAAAGATTTAGTAAAAATGTAAAATCTTTGAGCTTCTCGCTTAAGTTAGCGTTGAAATCTCCTTGAAATAGATTAAAAAATACCTGATTTGTTAAATTGTAGGACGATTTATAATAAAAATGTGAATTTTTGAAGTGTTTCGCCTAACTTGGTATTGAAATCTCCTTCGATCAAGTTAAAAATCACTCAATATAAATGAAAATAGCACAATTTTTAATAAAACTGGAATTTTTAAGCATCTCGCCTAAATAAGCGTTAAAGTCTCTTTCATACAAATTAAAAATCACTCAATAAATTAAATTCTAGCACGGTTTTTAGCTAAATTTTCAAGCTTTGCGTGTACAATAGCATTAAAATCTCCTCAGCAGCTGTCAGCAAACGTTGAAATCTGCTAATTAACTCCCTATGCGAGCGTAAAAGCGCCCAGCAAATCAAATTTTGGCACACCCTTTTTTACAAATATGTAAACATTTTCGGTTTCTTGCTAAACTCTGCATTAAAATCTCCAAACTGAATATTTATCACTGATCACAGTCACTCAGAATGACCATTTTGATAAAAGATTTAGTAAAAATGTAAAATCTTTGAGCTTCTCGCTTAAGTTAGCGTTGAAATCTCCTTGAAATAGATTAAAAAATACCTGATTTGTTAAATTGTAGGACGATTTGTAATAAAAATGTGAATTTTTGAAGTGTTTCGCCTAACTTGGTATTGAAATCTCCTTCGATCAAGTTAAAAATCACTCGATATAAATGAAAATAGCACAATTTTTAATAAAACTGTGGAATTTTTAGGCTTCTTGCCTAAATTAGCGTTGAAATCTCTTTCATATAATTAAAAATCACTCAATAAATTAAATTCTAGCACGATTTTTAGCTAAATTTTTAAGCTTTACATGTACGCTAGCGTTAAAATCTCTTCAGTAGCGCTGTAAGCAAACGTTAAGATCTGCTAATTAACTCTCTATGCGATCGTTTAAAGCACTCGGCAAATCAAATTTTGGCACTTTTTTTACAAATAAGCGAAAATTTTCGCTTTTTTGTTAAACTCTGCGTTAAAATCTCCAAATTGAATAGTCATCATTGATCAAAGTTACTCAGAATGACGCATTTCGATAAAAATGTTAATAAAAACGTAACATTTCTGAGCTTCTCGCTTAAATTGGCGTTGAAATCTCCTAGATAAGTATTATAAAGTTAAATAAAATGGTCTTTTTGACACACGTGCGTAAGGGTAATAGTAAATTTCAATCTTTAGTTGGGAGATGCCCTTAAAATCAAATTTGTGAAATATCATGATAGAAGATTGGCTGATCAAATTGGAACACTTTTTGTTAGTCACCACGAAAGCATCCTGACGTCCCA
Organism: Dastarcus helophoroides; assembly: GCA_028583605.1. Lineage (NCBI taxonomy): Eukaryota > Metazoa > Arthropoda > Insecta > Coleoptera > Bothrideridae > Dastarcus > Dastarcus helophoroides. The sequence continues at coordinate 16,656,587 of CM053337.1, read as the reverse complement.
TGCAGTTTTATTGCTAAATCTGTGTAAATACAGATATATGGCAAACCCAATGATTCACAGTATTAAACAAATTACCAATCCTCTTATTACTTGCACGATGACAAGGTAATCTTCTTCTGCAAAGTCTCGGTCATATATCACCCAACGTACCCCGCAGAGCATACAAAAAAGGGCAGTCAAGAACGGCTCCTACCGTAAAGTGATTAATAATACAGAAGGCACCTTCTATTTTTTATCTGAATCAAGGCGAAAGAGAGCTTAAAAGGTCGCAATTCAGCTGAATGCAACAAAGAGCCATTCGAACGCATTAATTAAATCAATTAAGTCACAATAGGAGCAGCTTTGAATAAATCCACGTTGGAAAAGCGCAAAACGCTCCGCGTAGCGCGAATACAACAACAGATGTTTCGAATTGCAACATGTCTCTTATGGATTCGGTCAAGGTTTCGCACACAAGAGGTTGTTTATCAGCAAAAGTGCTTCTCTTCTGAAAGGTTTAAGCGTCAATTTTATTTTAACAAATAAGCAGACAACCAAATTAATTTATATACATCTGCATGAGTACAAGTCTTAAAAAAATGTCGATAGGTGGCGCCTTCTGCAGAAGTCGTATTTTTAATGATTGCGAGTTGCATATTCGCTCTATTTTATTTATTCGCTTAATATTCGATGCTAAATATTAAACCTTATGCGAAAGAATTGTATTCATGTGATAAAATTGCTTTTTAAAGCGTATACTTTATTTATACATTATGACATCAACTTGAGGTATATTAGGTAGCCCAAAGTGGACATATTTACGAACGGGTCACGGGTCATATCTCAAATTCACGTCTGTCGAGATGATATGCATCGCGGTTGAGATCTAAATGGGTCTGCAGGTTTTTCAACCCACGATTTTTGAAGGTTACCTACGTGAATTTCATAAATGGCCAGCGGACCGTCATTACAGCGAAAAAAGAAAGAATTTGTTCCATGAAACACCTTCTTTTGACGCGTTTCGTATTTAAAAACTAGGAGATTTCAACGCTAGGTTAAATGAGAAGCTTGAAAAGTTTGCATTTTTTGCATCGCTATGAAATCTTGAAAGCTTTAAAAAGGGGAAAACTGGTAACTTGAGTCTCGTAGCATTATCAGCTGAGTTCGCATTTTTTAATCGAGCTTCATCAGCGGCCGATGTAATGTGGAACAGACGAAAAAAATCCCGAGTAATTGGGTACTCACTTATAAATTCTCCATCATCTCGGTAAAAATGAGTGTGAACAATACGTGGCTGCAGCCGAGATTGGCATCTGTCACGACAACAATAGACCCCACATTAAAAATAGTAACAATTATCCATTACTGATATACATTTAAACACAGGTGTGGGCCGTCCAAGGCTGACTTGATTACCATTCATCTGCGTGATTTTAGAGAAAAAAAAACCGCCTCATTGTTCGAAACATGTCTTCTTCCAGCCTACTGCAATCGCTTTAACATCGATATTGCTTCATTCGAACGCTGAAAAACGACGAGAACGTGTATTACACCGATAATGAAAAGCGAAAACGAGCTCTATATCGTCCTAGAAGCCCACAATCACGTCCGCGAATACAGTAAAAATATTGAATTGTCAAAATATTACGATTTCGACACGAGTCTTTAAAAAAGATGTGAAACTTCCAGGTTTGTCGGTTTTCGCGCATCGAAATCTCCAAATTATTTGATAATGGGAGCGTTAAAATTACCAAATACGTCAACTGTTATGAGAACATTCTACGCATATGTAAAATTCATAACATTTTCGTCCATGCGAGCGTTCAAATCACCAAATTAGCCAAATTCTAACACATTCTCAGTTAAAATTAAAAGTGTTTTAGGTGAGTTGCCCAAACGAATGTTAAAATCACCTAAATACGAGAGTTTACGTGGTTAACTACCGTTTCGTAAGTTGAAAATATTTACAGCATACTGATGAGACCAAGGAAGACTAAAACTGGTCTATGATTATTGCTTGTAAATATTTTCAGCTGCGGCAATTCGGACTATTACAGAACAATTGATGCGAGCGGTGAAATTACCAGAAAACCCGCATCAAAGTTTATGGGTTACTCGCTTACGTTAACGTTAAAGTCACCAAGATTTACGAGGAATTTGGCCATTGGAACCTATGAAACAGGTGTTACTTGGGTCTAAAATCTTGAATTATCGAAGTGGCAGGCTTCGGCTAGTCTGACTATTACAGAACAATCGACACAAGTGGTGAAATTATTAAAAAACTCGCATCAAAGTATATGGGTTACTCGCTTACGTTAACGTTAAAGTCACCAAGATTTACGACGAATTTGGCCACTAAAACCTATAAAACAGGTGTTATTGGGTCTAAAATCTTGAGTTATCGAAGTGGCAGGCTTCGGCTAGTCTGACTATTACAGAACAATTGACACAAGTGGTGAAATTACTAAAAAACTCATGCGCAGTAAAGCGAATAACTCGGAGATTTCGATGCGCAGAAAAGCAAGTAATTCGGAGATTTCGATGCGCAACAAAGCGAGTAACAGTAGAGACTTAGATGCAAAGTAAAGCGAGCAATTCGGAGATTTCGATGCGCAGAAAAGCAAGTAATTCGGAGATTTCGATGCGCAGAAAAGCAAGTAATTCGGAGATTTCGATGCGCAACAAAGCGAGTAACAGTGGAGATTTCGATGCGCAACAAAGCGAGTAACAGTGGAGACTTCGATGCGCAGAAAAGCAAGTAATTCGGAGATTTCGATGCGCAGAAAAGCGAGTAACTCGGAGATTTCGATGCGCAGAAAAGCAAGTAATTCGGAGATTTCGATGCGCAACAAAGCGAGTAACAGTGGAGATTTCGATGCGCAACAAAGCGAGTAACAGTGGAGATTTCGATGCGCAGAAAAGCGAGTAACAGTGGAGATTTCGATGCGCAGAAAAGCGAGTAACAGTAGAGACTTAGATGCAAAGTAAAGCGAGCAATTCGGAGATTTCGATGCGCAGTAAAGCGAATAACAGTGGAGACTTCGATGCGCAGAAAAGCGAGTAACAGTGGAGACTTCGATGCGCAGAAAAGCAAGTAATTCGGAGATTTCGATGCGCAGAAAAGCAAGTAATTCGGAGATTTCGATGCGCAGAAAAGCGAGTAACAGTGGAGATTTCGATGCGCAGTAAAGCGAATAACTCGGAGATTTCGATGCGCAGTAAAGCGAATAACTCGGAGATTTCGATGCGCAACAAAGCGAGTAACAGTGGAGATTTCGATGCGCAGAAAAGCGAGTAACTCGAAGATTTTGATTCGCAGTAAAGCGAATAACAGTGGAGATTTCGATGCGCAACAAAGCGAGTAACAGTAGAGACTTAGATGCAAAGTAAAGCGAGCAATTCGGAGATTTCGATGCGCAACAAAGCGAGTAACAGTAGAGACTTAGATGCAAAGTAAAGCGAGCAATTCGGAGATTTCGATGCGCAGAAAAGCAAGTAATTCGGAGATTTCGATGCGCAACAAAGCGAGTAACAGTGGAGATTTCGATGCGCAACAAAGCGAGTAACAGTGGAGATTTCGATGCGCAGAAAAGCGAGTAACTCGGAGATTTCGATGCGCAGAAAAGCAAGTAATTCGGAGATTTCGATGCGCAGTAAAGCGAATAACTCGGAGATTTCGATGCGCAGAAAAGCGAGTAACTCGGAGATTTCGATGCGCAACAAAGCGAGTAACAGTAGAGACTTAGATGCAAAGTAAAGCGAGCAATTCGGAGATTTCGATGCGCAACAAAGCGAGTAACAGTGGAGATTTCGATGCGCAGAAAAGCGAGTAACAGTAGAGACTTAGATGCAAAGTAAAGCGAGCAATTCGGAGATTTCGATGCGCAGTAAAGCGAATAACAGTGGAGATTTCGATGCGTAGAAAAGCGAGTAACAGTGGAGACTTCGATGCGCAGAAAAGCGAGTAACTCGGAGATTTCGATGCGCAACAAAGCGAGTAACAGTAGAGACTTAGATGCAAAGTAAAGCGAGCAATTCGGAGATTTCGATGCGCAACAAAGCGAGTAACAGTGGAGATTTCGATGCGCAGTAAAGCGAATAACTCGGAGATTTCGATGCGCAGTAAAGCGAATAACTCGGAGATTTCGATGCGCAACAAAGCGAGTAACAGTGGAGATTTCGATGCGCAACAAAGCGAGTAACAGTAGAGACTTAGATGCAAAGTAAAGCGAGCAATTCGGAGATTTCGATGCGCAACAAAGCGAATAACAGTGGAGACTTCAATACGCAGAAAAGCGAGTAACTCGGAGATTTCGATGCGCAACAAAGCGAGTAACAGTGGAGACTTCGATGCGCAGAAAAGCGAGTAACTCGGAGATTTCGATGCCCAGTAAAGCGAATAACAGTGGAGATTTCGATGCGCAGAAAAGCAAGTAATTCGGAGATTTCGATGCGCAGTAAAGCGAATAACTCGGAGATTTCGATGCGCAGTAAAGCGAATAACTCGGAGATTTCGATGCGCAGTAAAGCGAATAACAGTGGAGACTTCGATGCGCAGAAAAGCGAGTAACTCGGAGATTTCGATGCGCAGAAAAGCGAGTAACTCGGAGATTTCGATGCGCAGAAAAGCGAGTAACTCGAAGATTTTGATTCGCAGTAAAGCGAATAACAGTGGAGATTTCGATGCGCAGAAAAGCGAGTAACTCGGAGATTTCGATGCGCAGAAAAGCAAGTAATTCGGAGATTTCGATGCGCAGAAAAGCAAGTAATTCGGAGACTTCGATGCGCAGAAAAGCGAGTAACAGTGGAGACTTCGATGCGCAGAAAAGCGAGTAACTCGGAGATTTCGATGCGCAACAAAGCGAGTAACAGTAGAGACTTAGATGCAAAGTAAAGCGAGCAATTCGGAGATTTCGATGCGCAGAAAAGCGAGTAACTCGAAGATTTTGATTCGCAGTAAAGCGAATAACTCGGAGATTTCGATGCGCAGTAAAGCGAATAACTCGGAGATTTCGATGCGCAACAAAGCGAGTAACAGTGGAGATTTCGATGCGCAGTAAAGCGAATAACTCGGAGATTTCGATGCGCAGTAAAGCGAATAACAGTGGAGACTTCGATGCGCAGAAAAGCGAGTAACTCGAAGATTTTGATTCGCAGTAAAGCGACTAACTCGGAGATTTCGATGCGCAGTAAAGCGAATAACAGTGGAGACTTCAATACGCAGAAAAGCGAGTAACTCGGAGATTTCGATGCGCAACAAAGCGAGTAACAGTGGAGACTTCGATGCGCAGTAAAGCGAATAACAGTGGAGATTTCGATGCGCAGAAAAGCAAGTAATTCGGAGATTTCGATGCGCAACAAAGCGAGTAACAGTGGAGATTTCGATGCGCAGAAAAGCGAGTAACAGTGGAGACTTCGATGCGCAGAAAAGCGAGTAACTCGGAGATTTCGATGCCCAGTAAAGCGAGTAACTCGAAGATTTTGATTCGCAGTAAAGCGAATAACTCGGAGATTTCGATGCGCAGTAAAGCGAATAACTCGGAGATTTCGATGCGCAGAAAAGCGAGTAACAGTGGAGACTTCGATGCGCAGAAAAGCGAGTAACAGTGGAGATTTCGATGCGCAACAAAGCGAGTAACAGTGGAGATTTCGATGCGCAGTAAAGCGAATAACAGTGGAGATTTCGATGCGCAGTAAAGCGAATAACTCGGAGATTTCGATGCGCAACAAAGCGAGTAACAGTGGAGATTTCGATGCGCAGTAAAGCGAATAACTCGGAGATTTCGATGCGCAGAAAAGCAAGTAATTCGGAGATTTCGATGCGCAGAAAAGCGAGTAACAGTGGAGATTTCGATGCGCAGAAAAGCGAGTAACAGTGGAGATTTCGATGCGCAGAAAAGCGAGTAACAGTGGAGATTTCGATGCGCAGTAAAGCGAATAACAGTGGAGATTTCGATGCGCAGAAAAGCGAGTAACTCGAAGATTTTGATTCGCAGTAAAGCGAATAACTCGGAGATTTCGATGCGTAGAAAAGCGAGTAACTCGGAGATTTCGATGCGCAACAAAGCGAGTAACAGTAGAGACTTAGATGCAAAGTAAAGCGAGCAATTCGGAGATTTCGATGCGCAGAAAAGCAAGTAATTCGGAGATTTCGATGCGTAGAAAAGCGAGTAACAGTGGAGATTTCGATGCGCAGTAAAGCGAATAACAGTGGAGATTTCGATGCGCAGAAAAGCGAGTAACTCGGAGATTTCGATGCGCAGTAAAGCGAATAACTCGGAGATTTCGATGCGCAGAAAAGCGAGTAACAGTGGAGACTTCGATGCGCAGAAAAGCGAGTAACTCGAAGATTTTGATTCGCAGTAAAGCGAATAACAGTGGAGATTTCGATGCGCAGAAAAGCGAGTAACTCGAAGATTTTGATTCGCAGTAAAGCGAATAACAGTGGAGATTTCGATGCGCAGAAAAGCGAGTAACAGTGGAGATTTCGATGCGCAGAAAAGCAAGTAATTCGGAGATTTCGATGCGCAACAAAGCGAGTAACAGTGGAGATTTCGATGCGTAGAAAAGCGAGTAACTCGAAGATTTTGATTCGCAGTAAAGCGAATAACTCGGAGATTTCGATGCGCAGTAAAGCGAATAACTCGGAGATTTCGATGCGCAGAAAAGCGAGTAACTCGAAGATTTTGATTCGCAGTAAAGCGAATAACAGTGGAGATTTCGATGCGCAGAAAAGCAAGTAATTCGGAGATTTCGATGCGCAACAAAGCGAGTAACAGTGGAGATTTCGATGCGCAACAAAGCGAGTAACAGTGGAGACTTCGATGCGCAGAAAAGCGAGTAACAGTGGAGATTTCGATGCGCAACAAAGCGAGTAACAGTGGAGATTTCGATGCGCAGAAAAGCAAGTAATTCGGAGATTTCGATGCGCAGTAAAGCGAATAACTCGGAGATTTCGATGCGCAGAAAAGCGAGTTCCGCGGAGTATTTGGAATAAAATTTAATTCGAGTCACAGATTTAGAGCGTGGCGCAAATTTGTGAGCCAAAGCGCCAACTTGCGGTGACTTGGACGCGCAAAAAAGTGAATAACAGTGAAGATTTCAATGCGCAGTAAAGCGACTAACTCGGAGATTTCGATGCGCAGTAAAGCGAGTAACTCGAAGATTTTGATTCGCAGTAAAGCGAATAACAGTGGAGATTTCGATGCGCTGAAAAGCGAGTAGTTTGGAGATTTTGATGCGCAACAAAGCGAGTAACAGTGGAGATTCTGATGCGTAGAAAAGCGAGTAATTCGGGGATTTTGATGCGCAGAAAAGCGAGTAACAGTAGAGACTTAGATGCAAAGTAAAGCGAGCAATTCGGAGATTTCGATGCACAAGAAATCGAGTAACAGTGGAGACTTCGATGCGCAGAAAAGCGAGTAACTCGGAGATTTCGATGCGCGAAAAGCGATTAACAGTGGAGACTTCGATGCGCAGAAAAGCGAGTAACTCGGAGATTTCGATGCACAGTAAAGCGAGTAACTCGAAGATTTTGATTCGCAGTAAAGCGAATAACAGTGGAGATTTCGATGCGCTGAAAAGCGAGTAATTTGGAGATTTCGATGCGCAACAAAGCGAGTAACAGTGGAGATTTTGATGCGTAGAAAAGCGAGTAATTCGGAGATTTCGATGCGCAGAAAAGCGAGTAACAGTAGAGACTTAGATGCAAAGTAAAGCGAGCAATTCGGAGATTTCGATGCACAAGAAATCGAGTAACAGTGGAGACTTCGATGCGCAGAAAAGCAAGTAATTCGGAGATTTCGATGCGCAACAAAGCGAGTAACAGTGGAGATTTCGATGCGCAGTAAAGCGAGTAACTCGGAGATTTCGATGCCCAGTAAAGCGAATAACTCGGAGATTTCGATGCGCAAAAAAGCGAGTAATAGTGGAGACTTCGATGCGCACAAAAGCGGCTAATTCGGAGATTTCGATGCGCAACAAAGCGAGTAACAGTGGAGATTTCGATGCGTAGAAAAGCGAGTAACTCGGAGATTTCGATGCGCAGAAAAGCGAGTAACAGTGGAGACTTCGATGCAAAGTAAAGCGAGCAACTCGGGGATTTCGATGCTCGTTTAGGTGAATAACTCGCCAGAATAACGTTAAAATTAAAGACTTAATGTCTAATTTAAGGGTCTTTTTGATCCTGAAAAGCAAGTAAGAACTGTTCAACTCGATTATGATGTTTCTACTGACCTAATTTCGAGCTGTCAGATGCCGAACGCTTTAACGTCCCGTAAAACACTTAATGTTGATTTAATATGGACAATGAAGGTATATTTTACGGTCAGGCGTTTAAGACATCATAAATTATCGAACGACTCCGCGTGAAAGAAAGAATGGGCTCACAGAGCCGTTGGTGGTTGGTTTTATTGTGTTGTCTAAATGCCAACGAATGTGGCGAGTTATTTAAATTGTTAATCTTTAATGTGCCGGATCCTTCGAGTCCATAAAACAACCGTTAGAAGACCACGGAAAATGAATCTGGTACAATGTAACCGAATCGGGGTAATTGATGGTAGTGCGCTTAGCCCTCGAAATGAATTCATAAATACTTCAGCTTAAATGACGTTCTCAAGCCGAGTAGAGTGCTTAAGAGTGAAATTAATCATTTTTATTCATTCGTCGCACTCGAGAGTCATTTTTATAAATGACAACTTTAGAATAGTGGCTGAAAGTATCCGAACGTTTTGCTGAGAGTTAAATGAAATGTTCTTTGTGGTATGCAGCAGTTATATTATTCGATCGAGCCTCGTACGCTTCAGGAATTATTTCATAATATCCCCACGAACAACATTTAATGATAGGCGCGATGTATTAGCATTGCTTTTAATTTATAACACCCATAATTAAAAGCTTCTAAATTAGGCGCATAATTGCCTGTAATAATTTAACATTCCGCTTGAGTTGAGCAACATTCACAACCATAAAGAGCGAACAACGCTTAATGAGAATACAGTTCGATAACTTCTCGGGTTCCCCATTTTTATCGCATAACCTCTTTGGTCGATTTTCAAGCGAGCTTTCCCTTAAAGCCCATCGCGCCGCAGACAGCATTACAAACCGTTACCTGATCGCAACAGCGACTTAAACATTTCCAAAGATTTTACCATGGTTAATCACTTTCTGGCAGATTTGTTCAAAATGTGCAGGTGGGAGAATTACGACAAAAATGCTTTGCTTTTGAAAACATACTCGAATAGAATTTGAGCGAGAAACGAGAGGAAAACAAAAATGAACCCTTAAAAATGTCGACTTCTTAAAAAAATTAATATTTTTCGTTTTTTCTTATTTGTACTTTTGATAATCGGAAAACTAAGTAGTGGGCTGTAATCCTCTTGAAAAGGTCTTTTATATGAGGGGTCACAAGGCATACTTTTGAATTTTTATAAATTAGCCCCCTCTTCTTGGAAGCCATTATTTTGTAAATTTCTACTTTTATTTAAAGAATTTCGAAAATTCCAATTTTTTCAAATCGCCATTTTTATCAAAATTTATTTTTCCTAAAATTCCAAGTTTCTTCTACGACACCTTTTTTTTGTTGAAAATTTCGATTTTTTTCGAAATTTGATTTTTTTTTCAACTTCGATTTTTTTAAATTCTACTTTCTTAAAAATTCCGAATTTTTTAAAATGGACGCTTAAAAAAATATTATTTTTAATTTTTTTATTTTTAGTTTTGATAATCTCAAAACCAAATAGTGGACCGTAATCCTCTTGGAAAGGGCTTTTCAATGAGGGGTCACAATACATATCATTTGGTTAAAGAAAATTGGCCCCCCTTTAGGAAAAATAATTAATCTTCATTTTCTTCTCATTTTTGCTTTCGATTTTGGCAAAACCAAATAGTGGACTGTAATCCTCTTCAAAAGATCTTTTCAATGAGGGGTCACAAGGCATATCATTTGATTGAAGAAAATTAGCCCCACTTTGAGGAAAAATACCAAAATTACCCTTTTCGTATATTTTTAAGTAAAAAAATTTGCTCCCCTTACGGAAAAATACAAAAGATTTTTTTTCTGTAATTTTTTGTTAAGAATTCGACATTTTGAAATATTCCCTTTTTTCAAAATTTCTGTTTCTTCAAATTCCAACGTTTTTCCGCAATGTTTTGATTCCTTTGAAAATATCGTGTTATTTTTCTAAAACTTCGATTTTTTTTGGAAATTTTCGATTATTTCGAAAATTTTGATTTTTTCGAAAATCTCGATTTTTTCAAAAATTTCGATTTTTTCGAAAATTTCGAGTGTTAAAAATTATGGTTTTTCTGAAAATTGGGATTTTTTTGTATTCTGCTTTTAGGACTTTATTTTTTAAATGAGCACTTAAAAATGCCATATTTAAAAATATAACTTATTATCATTATTTTCTCATTTTTGCTTTTGATTTTGGCAAAACCAAATAGTGGATTGTAATCCTCTTAAAAAGATCTTTTCAATGAGGGGTCACAAGGCATATCATTTGATTGAAGAAAATTAGCCCCCCTTTGAGGAAAACCACCAAAATTACCCTTTTCGTAAATTTTTAGGTAAAAACATTTGCCCCTCTCATGGGAAAATACAAACGATTTTTTTTCTGTAATTTTTTTTAAAAATTCGACATTTTGAAATTTTCCTTTTTTTCAAAATTCCTGCTTCTTCAAATTCCAACGTTTTTCCGCAATGTTTTGATTCCTTTGAAAAAATCGTGTTATTTTTCTAAAACTTCGATTTTTTTGGAAATTTTTGATTTTTTCGCAAATCTCCATTTTTTCGAAAATTTCGACTTTTTTTTTTAAATTATGGTTTTTCTGAAAATTGGGCTTTTTTTGTGTTCTGCTTTTAAGACTTTATTTTTTAAATGAGCACTTAAAAATGCCAGAATTTAAAAAAATTATTAATTTTCATTTTTTCTCATTTTTGCTTTTGATTTTCGCAAAACCAAATAGTGGACTGTAATCCTCTTGAAAAGATCTTTTCAATGAGGGGTCACAAGGTATATCATTTGATTGAAGAAAATTAGCCTCCCTCTGAAGAAAAATAACAAAATTACCCTTTTCGTAAATTTTTAAGTAAAAAAAATCGCCCCTCTTACGGAAAATACAAAAGATTTTTTTTTCTGTAATTTTTTGTTAAGAATTCGACATTTTGAAATTTTCCCTTTTTTCAAAATTTCTGTTTCTTCAAATTCCAACGTTTTTCCGCAATATTTTGATTCCTTTTTTCTGCAACTTCGACTTTTTTGGAAAATTTCGATTTTTTCGAAAATTTCGATTTTTTCGAAAATTTCGGTTTTTTTCGAAAAATTCGATTTAAAAAAAATGGTTTTTTTGAAAATTAGACTTTTTTTTGTATTCAGTTTTTAAAACTTTATTTTTTGAATGAGCACTTAAAAATGACAGATTTAAAAAAAAATAATTAATTTCCGTTTTTTTCCCATTTTTGCTTTTGATTATCGCAAAACCAAATAGTGGACTGTAATCCTGTTGAAAAGATCTTTTCAATGAGGGGTCACAAGGTATATTATTTGATTGAAGAAAATTAGCCCCCCTTTGAAGAAAAATAACAAAATTACACTTTTTGTAAATTTTTAATTAAAAAAATTCGCCCCTTTAACGGGAAAATACAAAAGCTTTTTTTCTGTAATTTTTTGAAGAATTCGACATTTTGAAAATTCCGACTTTTCGATAATTTCGAGTTTTTTCCAAAATTATGGTTTTTTTTTATTGAAAATTGGCTCTTTTTTATTCTGCTTTTAAAATTTTTTTTCAAATGGGCACTTAAAAATGCCAGATTTAAAAAAAAATAATTAATTTCCGTTTTTTTCTCATTTTTGCTTTTGATTATCGCAAAACCAAATAGTGGACTGTAATCCTGTTGAAAAGATCTTTTCAATGAGGGGTCACAAGGCATATCATTTGATTGAAGAAAATTAGCCCCCCCTTTGAGGAAAAATACCAAAATTACCTTTTTCGTATACTTTTAACTAAAAAAATTCGCCCCTCTCACGGGAAAATACAAAAGCTTTTTTTCTGTAATTTTTGTAAGAATTTGACATTTTAAAAATTCCGACTTTAAGAAAATTTTGACTTTTTTCCAAAATTATGGTTTTTTTTTGAAAATTGCGCTCTTCTTATTCTGCTTTTACATTTTTTTTTCAAATAAGCACTTACAAATGCCAGATTCAAAAAAAATTAATTAATTTCCATTTTCTTCTCATTTTTGCTTTTGATTTTCGTAAAACCAAATAGTGGACTGTAATCATCTTGAAAAGATCTTTCCAATGAGGGGTCACAAGGCATATTATTTGATTGAAGAAAATTAGCCCCCCTTTGAAGAAAAATAACAAAATTACACTTTTTGTAAATTTTTAATTAAAAAAATTCGCCCCTTTTACGGGAAAATACAAAAGCTTTTTTTCTGTAATTTTTTGAAGAATTCGACATTTTGAAAATTCCGACTTTTCGATAATTTCGAGTTTTTTCCAAAATTATGGTTTTTTTTTTTGAAAATTGGCCCTTTTTTATTCTGCTTTTAATATTTTTTTTCAAATGGGCACTTAAAAATGCCAGATTTAAAAAAAAATAATTAATTTCCGTTTTTTTCCCATTTTTGCTTTTGATTATCGCAAAACCAAATAGTGGACTGTAATCCTGTTGAAAAGATCTTTTCAATGAGGGGTCACAAGGTATATTATTTGATTGAAGAAAATTAGCCCCCCTTTGAAGAAAAATAACAAAATTACACTTTTTGTAAATTTTTAATTAAAAAAATTCGCCCCTCTCACGGGTAAATACAAAAGCCTTTTTTTCTGTAATTTTTGTAAGAATTTGACATTTTAAAAATTCCGACTTTAAGAAAATTTCGACTTTTTTCCAAAATTATGGTTTTTATTTTGATAATTGGGCCTTTTTTATTCTGCTTTTAATTTTTTTTTTTCAAATGGGCACTTAAAAATGCCAGATTTAAAAAAAATAATTAATTTCCGTTTTTTTCTCATTTTTGCTTTTGATTATCGCAAAACCAAATAGTGGACTGTAATCCTGTTGAAAAGATCTTTTCAATGAGGGGTCACAAGGCATATCATTTGATTGAAGAAAATTAGCCCCCCCTTTGAGGAAAAATACCAAAATTACCTTTTTCGTATATTTTTAAGTAAAAAAATTCGCCCCTCTCACGGGAAAATACAAAAGCTTTTTTTTGTAATTTTTTTTAAGAATTCAACATTTTGAAATTTCCACTTTTTTCAACATTTCTGTTTTTCACATTCCAACGTTTTCCCGCAATATTTTGAATTTTTTAAATATCATTTTTTTTTCTAAATCTTCGATTTTTTTGGAAAATTTCGATTTTTTCGAAAACTTCGAATTTTTTGAAAATTGTGATTTTTTCGAAAATTTTGATTTTTTCGAAAATTTCGACCTTTTTAAAAAAATTATGGTTTTTCTAAAAATCGGTCTTTTTTTTGTATGCTGCATTTAAGACTTTATTTTTTAAATGAGCACTTAAAAATGCCAGATTTAAAAAAATAATTTATTTTCATTTTCTTCTCATTTTTGCTTTTGATTTTTGCAAAACCAAATAGTGGACTGTAATCCTCTTGAAAAGATCTTTTCAATGAGGGGTCACAAGGTATATCATTTGATTGAAGAAAATTAGCCCCGCTTTGAAGAAAACTACCAAAATTACTCTTTTTGTAAATTTTTAAGTAAAAAAATTTGCCCCTTACGGGAAAATACAAAAGCTTTTTTTTTTCTGTAATTTTTTTAGGAATTCGACATTTTTAAATTTTCCCTTTTTTCAAAATGTCTGTTTCTTCAAATTCCAACGTTTTTCCGCAATATTTTGATTCCTTTGAAAATACTGTGTTTTTTCTGCAACTTCGACTTTTTTTGGGAAAATTTCGATTTTTTCGAAAATTTCGATTTTTTTTTTCGAAAATTTCGACTTTTTTCCAAAAATTATGGTTTTTCTAAAAATTGCACTTTTTTTAGTTTGTTTTTAAGTTTTTTTTTTGTAATGAGCACTTAAAAATGCCAGATTTAAAAAAGAATTAATTAATTTTCATTTTCTTCTCATTTTTCCATTTGATTATCGCAAAACCAAATAGTGGACTGCAATCCTCTTGAAAAGATCTTTCCAATGAGGGGTCACAAGGCATATCATTTGATTGAAGAAAATTAGCCCCCCTTTGAGGAAAAATAACAAAATTACGCCTTTCGTGAATTTTTAAGTAAAAAAATTCGCCCCTCTCACGGGAAAATACAAAAGCTTTTTTTCTGAAATTTTTTGTTAAAAAGTCGACATATTCAAATTTTCCCTTTTTTCAAAATTTCTGTTTCTTCAGATTCCAACGTTTTTCCGCAATATTTTGATTCCTTTGAAAATATCGTGTTTTTTTTTAAATTTCGATTTTTTTTGGAAAATTTCGATTTTTTCGAAAATTTTGATTTTTTGAAAATTTCGATTTTTTTCAAAATTTTGACTTTTTTAAAAAATTATGGTTTTTCTGAAAATTGGACTTTTTTTGTATATTGCTTTTAAGGTTTTATTTTTTAAATGAGCACTTACAAGTGCCAGATTTAAAAAAAAATTAATTTTTATTTTCTTCTCATTTTCGCTTTTGATTTTCGCAAAACAAAATAGTGAACTGTAATCCTCTTGAAAAGATCTTTCCAATGAGGGGTCACAAGGCATATCATTTAATTGAAGAAAATTAACCCCCCCTTTGAGGAAAAATTACAAAATTACCCTTTTTGTAAATTTTTCAGTAAAAAAATTCGCTCCTCTCACGGGAAAATACCAAAGCTTTTTTTCTGTAATTTTATTTTAAATAATTATAATTTATAATAATAATTTTGTTTAAAATTGAAATTTTCACTTTTTTCAAAATTTCTGTCTCTTCAAATCAAAACATTTTTCCAAAATATTTTAATTCCTCCAACTCCGATTTTTTGTAAAATTTCGATTTTTTTTCGAAAATTTTAATTTTTTCCAAAAATTATGGTTTTTCTAAAAATTACACTTTTTTTATTCTGCTTTTAAAACTTTTTTTATTGAGCACTTAAAAATACCATATTTAAAAAAAAATAATTAATTTTTATTTTTTTCTTATTGTTTCGAAAATTTCGTTTTTTTTTCCAAAATTTTGATTTTTTTTCGACAATTTCGACTTTTTTCTAAACTTATTTTTATTTTTGAAAATTGCGCTTTTCTTTTATTCTGCTTTTAAGATTTTTTTAATGGGCACTTAAAAGTGCCAAATTAAAAAAAAAAATTAATTAATTTTCATTTTCTTCTCATTTTTGCTTTTGATTATCGCAAAACCAAATAGTGGACTGTAATCCCCTTGAAAAGATCTTTTCAATGAGGGGTCACAAGATATACCATTTAATTTTAATAAATTAGCCCCCCTTAAAAATTTATATTTAAAATTTTAAGAAATTTTTTTTTTTATTTCAATTTTTTTCCTGACAATTTTCATTGTCAAAAATTTAACAAAAAAAAAGGGGAAAAATCCGAGAAAAAACTTTTTTCTTAATTTTGACGTTTTAGGTAAAAAAAAAAGTTTCGATAACTCATAATATCAAAAATATATAACAATAAGTTCCGAGCATTTTCCGAGCATATTCCGCGGTTTTTCATACTGTAATATAGCTTCATGCATCACGTCATCATCAGCGTCGCTGTGGGTCTTTTTTTTTCCTAATAAAAACAGTACAGGGGTGTTGCAGGATGTATGAGACCTAGTTGGGATGCCAGATGTGACTCGCTCGGATTCCCAAAGATCGGACGCCTCTCTAAAGCCACGAGTCTCCTTCAACAGAGATGTACACGTGAAACGTATCGGTACGCCATCTACAGCTAAGTTTCGCTAAGCTATTGCATCGAAATCGTAACATAACCTAACTTCCAGCTAACTCGTCTTACGTATTTAACTCGTCTTGTGTATATTTAGCAACTAATCGGCTTCTATTAACTAAGAAACTAAAACTGTTAAAATTTTGACAAGATATTGTTTCGTTTTGTTCAATTTGTGGTTCGTCTGATCATCAGTCTGCACCTCAACGCTCTTTTGTAAGTCATTAAATTTCCAAAACAAATTGAAAGAAAATAAAATTAATTTTGAAAATAAAATCAAACAAAAAAAATTATAAATTTTGAGAGAAAAATAGAATTTCGAAAAAAAAAAGATGAAGTTTTAAGAAACTTCATCTCAAATTTTGCAAAATAATGAAAATTTGAAAAAGTTCGAAATTTCGAGAGGTAGACGAATAAAAAAAATTGAAATTTTTCGTAAAATCCAACAACTTGTTCTTCTCGAGATTTCCAAATTGTTGTTTTTCTTCTAATTTTTACGTCTTCACCATCGATTAAATTTTGGGCAAAGGGCGAGTTTCCGACGAACAGCGTAGGCTACGACGAGCGCTGCACCTGTTCCCGAAATTTGAAGTATTCACGCGCGGTTGCGCAAGCGATTGCACAAACGAAACAAATTGCATAACGCCCAGCCAACTACCGCACGAAAACCGGGTCACGGTCAATGCTAGTTGGTTAAATCGGCCGTTGCGTCAGCGTCGACGACTCGGATGCCGTCCGATCTACGGAGACGCAGGACGAAAAACGCTTTTCATTTTACAACAAACGAACGAAGTGCATATAAATCAAAAAGTCGCCGAGGGAATTTAATAAACAATAATTACTTAATTTCACGTTTCCTTTATAAAACAGGACGGGTTCTTGTGGGATTTTTACGTAAGATCGCCTCAAGATCGGTGTTGAAACGAGAAGAGGTGCTTAATCAATAAAAAATCTTCGCCGAGGTTGCATAATGCCCGAGCGGTTTTCTTAATTCTTAAAGACCGCATTCCGCGGCCCGGTAATTTATTGGATTTTCACTTGTATAAGTGGGGCCCCGGGGGCATCAACCCGAAGGCTAACTGCACCGATTATTAAAATTTTGGCGCGATTGGCGGAATGCATCGCTTTCTCGACGAATTCCTGAATTTCGCGGTTCGTGTGACGGATTTTGCGACTGATGATGTAGCGAGGGGTTCAACATTGAAAACAAAACGTCGAGGATTTTCAGGTTTTTAAATGGGACATCTCGCTGTTTAGTAAATAACGCCCTTAAATTGAATGTTTCTTACTCTGGCGTTGAAATCTCCGAGCTTCTCGTCTGTACAAGCGTTGAAGTCTCCAAGTTTCTCGCCTGCACAGTCGTTGATATCTCCGACCCAAATTAATGATTTGAAGCACTTTGTGCTCCCCGGACCATATTTTAGTTAATACAGTACGCAAAGCACTAGATTTCAATCATTATTTCCCAAGGAATTGAAAAATCAATCAAAAATTTAAAATTTTCTCCTAAATTAACAGCGATTTTTAAAAATGTTTATCTTTTTAAAATATACGTAACAAAAGTTAGGTTCCTTTAACACACTTTTTTCCAAAAAATATTGATTTTAATTCAATGTCAACTTTAACAAACTTAATGTCAACTTCTACAAATGTCAGTTTTTCTCGAAATTTCAGAAATATCCTGAAAGTAGGGCAATATATTCACTATTAGCTAATCCTTAAGTTACTCGACTTAATTCACTGGCAAATTAAATGCATTACAGTGGTAAAAGAAGCCACGTCACGTCGTCTTTTTTTTTAATAGAACGCCCACCCAAATACGTAAATAATGGTCAGGGTCACTTCCCACATTTGTTTGTTTGTATTCCGACGCCAACGACTCAACCAAAATCGATCCTCATCCCGCAAAATCGAGCGATCGTATTTCCCCGCCCGTCGCGCCCAACGGGGGCATTAACGAGCCGACGCGTACCTTCGCATCGTCACAAAGGCAGTCTTTCGTCTCGGCAGCAGGATGAGACGAATTACAACGGTGTAATAAGTATCGGCACTTGCGGATGACAAGGTTAAATTGATTTTTTGCGCCCGTATGTCTGTGTGTGTGTGTGTGATGCCGTACCATCGGTAAAAAGCCGCTCACAGCCTCTGGTGAGATCATTTTCGCAGGCCTGTGTGGGCTCCCGTCGATGCGACCTTAAAAGGAAGACGTCAATGTTGTCGTGAGGTTTCGGCAGTTCGGTGCGAACTGGGTGGCACCGAATACAACAACATTCTTAAGGCTAAACAAAACCGCAACGTCGAAATCGTAAACAATTCGTCAACAAGGCTCTATGGAGGGTAGAATTTGATAATTTGTCGAATTTGTGCGAATTCTGATGATTCAAATTGGAGATATCAACGCTAGAGTAGGAGAGAAACTTGGAGATTTCAACGTTTGCACAAGCGACAAGCCCAAATATTACGAACTTTTAGTTCAGTATTTCTACGACCGCCCAAAATTCAAGAACCATTTGGGCTCATTGCTCTTAATTTTTATACTTCAGCGCGTAAGCAAAGAGTCCACTTAAAATTAATTTTAACGTAAAAATGATAAACAATTCGTCAACAAGTTTCTATGAAGGCTAGAATTTGATGATTTGTCGATTTCGTGCGAATTTTGATGATTTCAGTTGGAGATATCAACGCTAGAGTAGGAGAGAACCTTGGAGATTTCAACGTTTGCACAGGCGATAAGCCCAAAAATTACGAACTTTTAGTATAACGAAAACCTCAGTATTTCTACGATTGCCCAAAATTCAAATTTGAACCATTTGGGCTCATGCCGTTAATTATAATGCTTCAGAGTCGTAAGCAAAAAATCCACCTAAAATTGATTTTTACGTAAAAATCATAAACAATTCGTCAAGAAGTTTCCATGAAGAGTGAAATTTGATGATTTGTCGATTTCGTGCAAATTTTGATGATTTAAGTTGGAGATATCAACGCTAGAATAGGAGATAAACTTGGAGATTTCAACGTTTGCACAAGCGATAAGCCCAAAAATTACGAACTTTAGTATAACGAAAACGTCGGTATTTCTACGACTGCCCAAAATTCAAATTTGAACCATTCGCACTTATCGCTGATAATTTTAATAGTTTAAAGAGTAATCAAAGAATTCACTTAAAATTGATTTTTACGTGAAAATCGTCAACATTCGTCACCAAATTTCTATGAAGGCTAAAATTTGATAATTTGTCAATTTGGTACGAATTTTGATGATTCTAGTTGGAGATATCGACGCTAGAATAGAAGCGAAACTTGGAGATTTCAACGTTGGCACAGGCGGTAAGCCCAAAAATTATGAACTTTAGTATGACGAAAACGTCAGTATTTCTACGACCGCCCAAAATTCAAATTTGAACCATTTGGACTCATCACTGTTAATTCTAATAGTTCAAATCGTAAGCAAAGAATCCACTTAAAATTAAATTTTACGTGAAAATCGTCAGCAATTCGTCAACAAGTTTCTATGAAGGTTAAAATTTGATGATTTATTGATTTCGTGCCAATATTGATGATTCAAGTTGGAGATATCAACGCTAGAGTAGGAGAGAAATTTGGAGATTTCAACGTTGGCACAGGCGGCAAGCCCAAAAATTACGAGCTTTAGTATAACGAAAACGTCGGTATTTCTACCACCACCCAAAATTCAAATTTGAACCATTTGGACTCATCGCTGTTAATTCTAATAGTTCAAAGCGTAAGCAAAGAATTCACCGAAAATTAATTTTTACGTGAAAATCATCAACAATTCGTCAACAAATTTCTATGAAGGCTAAAATTTGATGATTTGTCGATTGGGTGCAAATTTTGATAATTCTAGTTAGAGATATTAACGCTAGAATAGGAGAGAAACTTGGAGATTTTAACGTTTGCCCAAGCGATAAGCCCAAATATTACGAACTTTTAGTTCAGTATTTCTACGACCGCCCGAAATTCAAATTTGAATCATTTAGGCTCATCGCTGGTCATTCTAATAGTTCAAAGCGTAAGCAAAGAATCCACTTAAAATTGATTTTTACATAAAAATCGTAAACAATTCGTCAAAAAATTTCTATGAAGGCTAGAATTTGATAATTTGCCGATTTGATACGAATTTTGATTTTTCTAGTTGGAGATATCAACGCTAGAATAGAAGAGAAACTTGGAGATTTCAACGTTGGCACAGGCGGTAAGCCCAAAAATTACGAGTTTTAGTATAACGAAAACGTCGGTATTTCTACGACCGCCCAACATTCAAATTTGAACCATTTGGACACATCGCTGTTAATTATAATGCTTCAAAGCGTAAGCAAAGAATCCACTTAACATTGATTTTCACGTGAAAATCGTCAACAATTCGTCAACAAATTTCTATGAAGGCTAGAATTTGATAATTTGTCGATTTCGTACGAATTTTGATGATTCTAGTTGGAGATATCAACGCTAGAACAGGAGAGAAACTTGGAGATTTCAACGTTTGCACAAGCGATAAGCCCAAAAATTACGAATTTTGGTATAACGAAAACATCAGTATTTTCACGACCGCCCAAAATTCAAATTTGAACTATTTGGGCCCATTGCTCTTGATTCTAATGGCTCAGTGCGTAAGCAAAGAATCCACTTAAAATTGATTTTTACGTGAAAATCGTCAACAATTCGTCAACAAGTTTTTATGAAAGCTAGAATTTGATGATTTGTCGATTTCGTGCGAATTTTGATGATTCTAGTTGGAGATATCAACGCTAGAATAGGAGAGAAACTTGGAAAATTTAACGTTTGCACAAGCGATAAGCCCAAAAATTACGAACTTTTAGTATAACGAAAACCTCAGTGTTACTACCACCGCCCAAAATTCAAATTTGAACCATTTGGACTCATCGCTGTTATTTCTAATAGTTCAAAGCGTAAACAAAGAATCCAATAAAATTGAATTTTACGTAAAAATTGTCAACAATTCGTCAACAAATTTCTATGAAGGCTAGAATTTGATAATTTGTCGATTTCGTACCGATTTTGATGATTCTAGTTGGAGATATCAACGCTAGAATAGGAGAGAGCCTTGGAGATTTCAACGTTTGCACAAGCGATAAGCCCAAAAATTAGGAACTCTAGTATAACGAAAACGTCGGTATTTCTACGACCGCCCAAAATTCAAATTTGAATCATTTGGGCCCATCACTGTTGATTCTAATGGTTCAGAGCGTAAGCAAAGAATCCACTTAAAATTGATTTTTACATAAAAATTGTCAACAATTCGTCAACAAATTTCTATGAAGGCTAGAATATGATAATTTGTCGATTTCGCACGAATTTTGATGATTCTAGTTGGAGATATCAACGCTAGAACGGGAGAGAAACTTGGAGATTTCAACGTTTGCACAAGCGATAAGCCCAAAAATTACGAACTTTAGTATAACGAAAACGTCGGTATTTCTACGACCGCCCAAAATTCAAATTTGAACCATTTGGGCTCATCGCTGTTAATTCTAATGCCTCAGAGCGTAAGCAAAGAATCCATTTAAAATTGATTTTTACGTAAAGATCGTAAACAGTTCGTCAACAAGCCTCTGTGAAGGCTAATATATGATGATTTGTCAATTTCGTGCAAATTTTGATGATTTAAGTTGGAGATATCAACGCTAGAGCAGGAAAGTAACTTGGAGATTTTAACGTTTGCAGAGGCGATAAGCCCGAAAATGAAAACGTATTTCTACGACCGCCCAAACATCAAATTTGAATCATTTGGAATCATCGGTGTTAATTCGAATGGTTTAGAGCGTAAGCATACTTAAAATTATTATTTTTTTTTGCTTAAGCATTCAAATATCTGTTCAGGTATTAAAGTCTCTACGTTACACTTGAATATTGTCATCTCAGATTCAAATTAATAATATGGGGCATTTTTTGCTCCACAAGCTTGGAACAACATAAAAAAAATTTACATTTTCGTGAAAATTTCGATTGTAAGATTTCGAATTTTTAAAGAAAATTTAACGTTTTTTGAAAATTTCCACTTTTTCTCAATATTTTGAATTTTTTAAATATTTCATTACATTTTGTCCGAAAATATTAGTAACTTATTTTAAAAAATTTTACTTGTTTCCAAATTTTCAATAAAATTCGAATTCTTCAACAAAATGTTGAAATTTTCAAAAAATCTGTCTAATATAAAAATTTAAAACGATTTCTTGATATGGTTGAAATTTCCAAAAAAAAGTATAATTTTTTTTAAATTGATACGTTCAAAAAAATTGATTGAAATTGTTAAGGTCAAATTTTTAACAAAAGTGGAAATATTCAAGGAAATGTCAAGATTTTCAAAATAAAGTTTGATTTTAAAAAAAATATCGAGAAATGGACGAAATTCTGGAAAAAAGTCGACATTTTCATAAAGTTGTCAAAATTGTCAGCAAAAGTGGAAATTTTCACAAAAAGAAATCGATATTTCCAAAAAACAGTTGAATTACTGAAAAAATTTCGACAAGCAGTCGGAATCCAAAAAAAAAGCCTAAATTGTCAGTAAAAGTAAGAATGTTCAAAGAAAAGTCGAAATTTCCAAAAAACAGTTGAATAACTGAAAAAATTTCGACAAACCGTCGGAATTCTAAAAAAAAGTTCAAATTGTCAGTAAAAGTAAGAATGTTCAAAGAAAAGTCGAAAATTCCAAAAAACAGTTGAATAACTGAAAAAATTTCGACAAGCAGTCGGAATTCTAAAAAAAAGTCTAAATTGTCAGTAAAAATAAGAATGTTCAAAGAAAAGTCGAAATTTCCAAAAAACAGTTAAATTACTGAAAAAATTTCGACAAACCGTCGGAATTCTAAAAAAAAGTTCAAATTGTCAGTAAAAGTAAGAATGTTCAAAGAAAAGTCGAAAATTCCAAAAAACAGTTGAATAACTGAAAAAATTTCGACAAACCGTCGGAATTCTAAAAAAAAGTTCAAATTGTCAGTAAAAGTAAGAATGTTCAAAGAAAAGTCGAAATTTCCAAAAAACAGTTGAATAACTGAAAAAATTTCGACAAGCCGTCGGAATTCTAAAAAAAAATCTAAATTGTCAGTAAAAGTGAGAATGTTCAAAGAAAAGTCGAAATTTCCAAAAAACAGTTGAATTACTGAAAAAATTTCGACAAACCGTCGGAATTCTAAAAAAAAATCTAAATTGTCAGTAAAAGTGAGAATTTTCAAAGAAATGTCGAAATTTTCAAAAAAAAAGTTGAATTCTTAAAAAAATTCGAGTCGCAATTAAATTTCTAAAAAAAAACTTAAAATTTTCAGAAAAACGGCAAAATTTTTAGAAAAAAGGAGAATTTTTAAACAGAAGTCGAGATTTACAAAAAAAAGTTGAACAAATTCGAAAACCAGACGAAAATCTGCAAAAAAGTCGAAATTTTCGAAAATGTCAAAATTTTTAGTAAAAGTGGGAATTTTTACAAAAAAAGTGAAAGTTTTCAAAAAAACATTAAACTTTTGAAAAAAATTTGAGAAACAGTTCAAATTCTGAAAAAAAAGTCGAACTCTCAAAAAAAAAAGAAACAAAGTTAAAAGTTTGGAGAGAAGGTCAAAAATATCCACTTTGAATTAAAAATATTTTTGAAAAGGAATCGAATATTTAAAACTTTGAATTGAAAATATTTTTGAAAAGGAATCGAATATTTAAAACCCAAAATGTTAACAAAAAGTCGAAATTTTACTAAAAATATGAATTTCGCTTGTTAGCTTATTAAAGTTTCTTATTTTTTGTTTATACGTACGTTAAAATCTCCCAGTTTCTCGGTAATACGTACGTCAAAATCTCTTAGTTCTCGCTTGTGAGCTCGTTAAAATAACTGGGTTTCTTGTCTATGCGTACGTTAAAGTCTCTCAGTTTCTCGCTTGTATGAACGTTAAAATTTCTCAGCATTTCGCTTGTTCGTGCGTTAAAGTTTCTTAATTTCTTGTTTATACGTTGCATGCGTTTAAATTTTTCAGTTTCTCGCTTGTTAGCTCGTTAAGATCTCCTATTTTTTTGTTTATACTTACGTTAAAATATCCCAGTTTCTCGCTAATACGTGCGTCAAAATCTCTTAGTTCTTGCTTGTGAGATCATTAAATTTACTTAGCTTCTTGTTTATGCGTACATTAAAGTCTCTTAATTACTTGCTTGTACGCGTATTAAAATCTCTCAAAGTTTCTCGCTAATACGTGCATCAAAATCTCTCAGTTCTCGCTAGCGAGTTAAATTCTTATTTGTACGCGCGTTAAAGTCTCTCTGTTTTTCGCTAAAACGTGCGTCAAAATGTCTTACTTCTAGCTTAAGTTCGTTAAAATAACTCAGTTTCTTGTCTATGTGTACGTTAAAGTCTCTCGGTTTCTCGCTAATACTTGCGTTAAAATCACTCAGTTCTCGTTTGTGACCGCGTTAAAATAACTCAGTTTCTTGTTTATGCGTACGTTAAAGTCTCTCAGTTACTCGCTTGTACGCGTAGTAAAGTCTCTCAATTTCTTGTTTATACGTTAAAGTTTTGTTTGCTTCTAAATTTTTCAGTTTCTTGCTTATTAGTTGTTAAGGTCTCTTGTTAGTCTCTAAGTATTTCGCTTATACAAACGTTAGAATTTCTCAGTTTCTCGCTTGTTCTCACAATAAAGTCACTCAATTTTTTGTTTAAACGTTAGAGTCTCGCTTACGGTTAGATCTTCCAGCAGTTTCTGGCTTGTTAGCTCGTTAAAGTCTTTATGCTCGTTAATATTTCTTAGTTCTCATTTGTTGGCTCGTTAAAATAACTGGGTTTCTTGTCTATGCGTACGTTAAAGTCTCTCAGTTTCTCGCTTATACGAACGTTAAAATTTCTCAGCCTTTCGCTTGTTCGTGCGTTAAAGTTTCTTAATTTCTTGTTTATATGTTGCATGCGTTTAAATTTTTGAGTTTCTCGCTTGTTAGCTCGTTAAAGTCTCCTATTTTTTTGTTTATACTTACGTTAAAATATCCCAGTTTCTCGCGAATACGTGCGTCAAAATCTCTTAGTTCTTGCTTGTGAGATCATTAAATTTACTTAGCTTCTTGTTTATGCGTACATTAAAGTCTCTTAATTACTTGCTTGTACGCGTATTAAAATCTCTCAAAGTTTCTCGCTAATACGTGCATCAAAATCTCTCAGTTCTCGCTAGCGAGTTAAATTCTTATTTGTACGCGCGTTAAAGTCTCTCTGTTTTTCGCTAAAACGTGCGTCAAAATCTCTTACTTCTAGCTTGAGTTCGTTAAAATAACTCAGTTTCTTGTCTATGTGTACGTTAAAATCTCTCAGTTTCTCGCTAATACTTGCGTCAAAATCTGTCAATTTTCGTTTGTGAGCTCGTTAAAATAGCACAGTTTCTTGCCTATGCGTACGTTAAAGTCTCTCAGTTATTCGCTTGTATGCGCAGTAAAGTCTCTCAATTTCTTGTTCATACGTTAAAGTTTGGCTTGCTTTTAAATTTTTCAGTTTCTCACTTATTAGTTGTCAAATTCTCTTGTTATTTGGTTAAAGTGTCTTATTTTCTTGTTTATACTTACGTTAAAGTCTTTCAGTATCTCGCTTATACAAACGTTAAAATTTCTCAACTTCTCTCTTGTACGTGCGTTAAAGTCTCCCAATTTCTTGTTTAATATGACTCACGTGAAATTTTCAAAAGAACGTTGAGTTCTTGAAAACATTTCAGACAACTATTGAAATTTTGAAAAATTTTCAGAAACTGTCGAAATTTTTGAATAAAAATTCGGGAAATGGTCGAAATTCTGCAAAAAAGTCGAAATATTCAGAAGCAATCGATTGTTTGGGAAAAGTCGAAATTTTCGAAATAGAATTCGATAAAAGTTCGTAATCGAGAAAATTAATCGTTGAAACTTCCTAAGAAGAAAAAGTAAAATTTATCCGCGTTGCGCCTGAAAGTCTCCAAAGTCACCCGAAGCGGGCCAAAAACTGGTTTCCGTCGAGGTAGCATCGCATCGGTCGCGTAGCGCCGAAAACATTTAATCGAAAAAGCCAGAAGGTTGCGATCACGAAATCAATTTGGTATAATTGCTGTAAATCGTAAAACACGGACCGAACGCCTCTATAAATAAATGAAAGGAGACAGACTTGGATGTAAAATAAAGTTGATAATAACCTTCAACGGTAATAGTAGACATAAAATAACGTTTCAGGTTTTTAATGTTCAAATATTTCAGTTCTGTTATGGAAGTGAAAGAATGAAGAAGTTGTGCGTTAGATAATTTCGTTTAATTAGTGCGTTTAAGTGCAAAGTGGACGAGTTTTTGTCGGTGATTCGCGTTTTTTATTTCTTTCAATGTCGTGGACCCCTCTTTCAAGGATCAATGAAAGTGCTTGAACGGATTTCTTGAGAAGGTACGATTGTAATTCGTTGCTTTATTGTAATTCGTTGCTTGATTGTAATTCGCTGTTTGTAATTCGCTATTTGATTGTAATTAGCTGCTTGATTAGAATTCGTTGCTTCGAAATCGACCTTCGATAATTTCGAACGTTGCACTATTTGTTTGTATTATTCATTTAAATCCAAGTGTCAACAATTCCTTTTTCGCGCCTGCTGTCTTGAATGCATAATCGAGTCGACATGTGCGCACAGTTGTTTTTCTTGGCCGCGCCGATACGAAAATGGAATTCCGAACGGCCCCGATAGAAAGAATTAATTAGAATCATGACGCCCATAAATCTCGACGTAATTTCAGTTTAAGTAAACAATAAAGTGATTTATATGGTTCCAAAGACGCGGGTATTAATTACAGAACAATTTTTTTATGACAGATCGATAGACAGATCCGCCGCCTAAGAGCAAGCGGAATGGTAAATTGATGATTAAATTTAAATTAAAGAGCGGTAAATTTGTTTTTAAACGTAACAATCGAACTTTCGTAAAAAATCCTCTATGGTTAATCACTTTTCAATCACGCATCGTTAAAATCTAATAATATGGTGCGACAGCTGTGAGAATTCAATTAGAGGAAGCGTTATTCAACCCACATTCGAAAAAACCTTCTAAATTCGCGGAACCTGCCTTAAAGAAATCGTGAACTAACGACCTCACCACTGATTAGTACAATTACAAAATGAGTTGAAAGTCAAAATTTTGAAAAAGTAATCGTATATTTAAAAACTAAAATTTTGAGTAAAAGTCGAAATTAAAAAAAAGGTAAATTTGAAAAAAGTGAAAATTTCGGAATTTGCAAAAAAGTAACAATTTTGAGAAAAAGGTGAAATTATGAAACGTCGAAATTTAAAAAAAAATCAAATTTTTGAAAAGCCACGAAAATAGAATAGGTATGTGCAGGTGCGTTAAAGTCTGTTATGGTATCTCGCTTATACGAACGTTAAAGTCTCTCAGGTTCTCGCTCGTTACGCTCGTTAAAATCACTCAGTTTCTTGTTTATATAACATATGCGTTAAAGTCTCTTAAATTCTCATTTGTACGCGCGTTAAAGTCTCCCAGTTTCTCGCCAATACGTGCATCAAAATCTCTCAGTTCTCGCTAATGGGTTAAATTCTGATTTATACGCGCGTTAAATTCTCTCAGTTTCTCGCTAAGATTTGCGTCTAAATCTTAGTTGTCGCTTGTGCGCTTGTTAAAATAAATGGGTTTCTTGTCTATGCGTACGTTAAAATCTCTCAGTTTCTCGCTTGTACGAACGTTAAAATTTCTCATCTTTTCGCTTGTGCCTGCGTTAAAGTCTCTTAATTTCTTGTTTATACGTTGCGTGCGTTTAAACCTTTCAGTTTCTCGCTTGTTAGCTTATTAAAGTCTCCTATTTTTTGTTTATACCTACGTTAAAATCTCCCAGTTTCTCGCTAATACGTGCGTCGAAATCTCTTAGTTCTTGCTTGTGAGCTCGTTAAAATAACTGGGTTTCTTGTCTATGCCTACGTTAAAGTCTCTCAGTTTCTCGCTTGTACGAACGTTAAAATTTCTCAGCTTTTCGCTTGTACCTGCGTTAAAGTCTCTTAATTTCTTGTTTATACGTTGCGTGCGTTTAAATCTTTTAGTTTCTCGCTTGTTAGCTCATTAAAGTCTCTTATTTTTTTATTTATACTTACGTTAAAATCTCTCAGTTTCTCGCTAATACGTGCGTCAAAATCTCTTAGTTCTCGTTTGTGAGCTCGTTAAAATAACTGGGTTTCTTGTCTATGCGTACGTTAAAGTCTCTCAGTTTCTCGCTAATACGTGCATCAAAATCTCTTAGTTCTTGTTTGTGAGCTCTTTAAAATAACTGGGTTTCTTGTCTATGCCTACGTTAAAGTCTCTAAGTTTCTCGCTTGTACGAACGTTAAAATTTCTTAGCTTTTTGCCTGTACCTGTGTTAAAGTCTCTTAATTTCTTGTTTATACGTTGCGTGCGTTTAAATCTTTTAGTTTCTCGCTTGTTAGCTCATTAAAGTCTTCTATTTTTTGTTTATACTTACATTAAAATTTCCTAGTTTTTCGCTAATGCGTGCGTCAAAATCTCTTAGTTTTTGTTTGTGAGATCATTAAAATTACTTAATTTCTTATCTATGCTTACGTTAAATGCTCTCAGATTCTCTCTTGTACGCACGGTAAAGTCTCTTAATTTCCTGTTCATACGTTCAAGTCTCGCGTGCATTTAAATCATTCAGTTTCTCGCTTGTTCGCTCATTAAAATCTCTTATTTTCTTATTTATACTTACGTTAAAATCTCTTAGTTTCTCGCTAATACGTGCGTCAAAATCTCTTAGATCTGGCTTGTGAGCTCGTTAAAATAACTGGGTTTCTTGTCTATGCTTACGTTAAAGTCTCTCAGTTTTTCGCTTGTACGAACGTTAAAATTTCTCAGTTTTTCGCTTGTACCTGCGTTAAAGTCTCTTAATTTCTTGTTTATACGTTGCGTGCGTTTATACATTTTAGTTTCTCGCTTGTTAACTTATTAAAGTCTCCTATTTTTTGTTTATACCTACGTTAAAATCTCCTCGTTTCTCGGTAATGCATATCTCAAAATCTCTTAGTTCTCGCTTGTGAGCTGGTTAAATAACTGAGTTTCTTGTCTATGCGTACGTTAAAGTCTCTCAGTTTCTCCCTTGTACAACCGTTAAAATTTCTCAGCTTTTCGTTTCTACGTTCATTAAAGTCTCTCAATTTCTTGTTTATACGTGAAAGTCTTACGTGCGTTTAAATACTTTAGTTTCTCGATTGTTAGCTCGTTAAAGTCTCTTATTTTCTTATCTATACTTAAGTTAAAGTCTCTCAGTATCTCGCGTATACCAACGCTATACCAACGTCAGCTTCTCGCTTTTACGTGCGTTAAAGTCTCTCAATTTCTTGTTCTTGCGCTAAAGAATTGCGGGTCTTTAAATCCTTCAGTTTCTCGCTTATTTGCTCGTTAAAATCTCTTATTTTCTTGTGTATACTTACGTTGAAATCTCTCAGTTTCGAGCTAATGCGTACGTCAAAATCTTTCAGCTCTCGCTAGCGAGTTAAAATCTTATTTGTACGCGCGTTAAAGTCTCTCTGTTTCTGGCTAAGACCGAAAATTTATATTATTTAACTAGGGGACTTTTTCGAAAAATTTTGTTTCTTCAAAATTCATCTTTTACGTAAAAAATTTTTTTCGAAATTTTGACTATTTTCTAATTTCGTGTTTTTTTTACAGTATTTGCCTTTTTCTTTTGAAATTTCGCAATTATTTATAAACTTCGACTCCTTTTATGAATCGTGACTGTCAAAATTTCGATTATTTATTAAAAAGTTGGTCGTTTTTTTCTGAAACTTCTCTTCTCTTCTCTTCTCTTCTCTTCTCTTCTCTTCTCTTCTCTTCTCTTCTCTTCTCTTCTCTTCTCTTCTCTTCTCTTCTCTTCTCTTCTCTTCTCTTCTCTTCTCTTCTCTTCTCTTCTCTTCTCTTCTCTTCTCTTCTCTTCTCTTCTCTTCTCTTCTCTTCTCTTCTCTTCTCTTCTCTTCTCTTCTCTTCTCTTCTCTTCTCTTCTCTTCTCTTCTCTTCTCTTCTCTTCTCTTCTCTTCTCTTCTCTTCTCTTCTCTTCTCTTCTCTTCTCTTCTCTTCTCTTCTCTTCTCTCTTCTCTTCTCTTCTCTTCTCTTCTCTTCTCTTCTCTTCTCTTCTCTTCTCTTCTCTTCTCTTCTCTTCTCTTCTCTTCTCTTCTCTTCTCTTCTCTTCTCTTCTCTTCTCTTCTCTTCTCTTCTCTTCTCTTCTCTTCTCTTCTCTTCTCTTCTCTTCTCTTCTCTTCTCTTCTCTTCTCTTCTCTTCTCTTCTCTTCTCTTCTCTTCTCTTCTCTTCTCTCTTCTCTTCTCTTCTCTTCTCTTCTCTTCTCTTCTCTTCTCTTCTCTTCTCTTCTCTTCTCTTCTCTTCTCTTCTCTTCTCTTCTCTTCTCTTCTCTTCTCTTCTCTTCTCTTCTCTTCTCTTCTCTTCTCTTCTCTTCTCTTCTCTTCTCTTCTCTTCTCTTCTCTTCTCTTCTCTTCTCTTCTCTTCTCTTCTCTTCTCTTCTCTCAAAATCTCTCGGTTCTCGCTAAGGAGTTAAAATCTTACTTGTACGCGCGTTAAAGTCACTCTACTTCTCGCTAAGACGTGCATCAAAATCTCTTAGTTCTAGCTTAAATTCGTTGAAATAACTGGGTTTCTTGACTATGCGTATGTTAAAGTATCTCAGTTTCTCGCTTGTACAAACATTAAAGTTTCTCAGCTTTTCGTTTCTACGTTCGTTAAAGTCTCCCAATTTCTTGTTTATACGTTGCATGTGTTCTAAACTTTTCAGTTTCTCGCTTGCTAGCTCGTTAAAGTCTCTTATTTTTTTTGTTTATTTACGTTAAAATCTTCCAGTTTCTTGATAATACGTGCGTAAAATTTCTTAGTTCTTGCTTGTGAGCTCGTTAAAATAACTTAGTTTCTTGTTTATGCATACGTTAACGTATCTTAGCTTCTCTCTTGCACGCACAATAAGGTCTTTCAATTTTTTGCTTATACATTCAAGTCTTGCGAGCATTTAAATTAATCAGTTTCTCGCTTGCTAGCTCGTTAAAGTTTCTTATTTTCTTGCTTATGTTTGCGTTAAAGTCTCTCTGTATCTCGCTTATACCAATGTTAAAATTTCTTAGTTTCTCGCTTGTACGTGCGTTAAAGTCTCTCAAGTTTTTGTTTTTACGTTGAAGTATTGCAAGCGTTCAAATCTTTCAGTTTTTCGCTTGTTCGCTAATTAAAATCTCTTACTTTCTTGTTCATACTTACGTTAAGATCTCTTAGTTTCGAGCTAATGCGTGCGTCAAAATCTCATAGTTCTCGCTTGTGAGATGGTTGAAACGTCTCAGTTTCTTGTTTATTCAGTATCTCGCTTATACGAACGGTGAAATTTCTCTGCTTCTTGCTTGTACGCGCGTTAAAGTCTCTTAGTTTCCCGCTAATACGTGCATCAAAATCTCTCAGTTCTCGCTAGCGAGTTAAAATCTTATTTGCACGCGCGTTGAAGTCTCTCTGTTTCTCGCTAAGCCGTGCGTCAAAATCTCTTAGTTCTAGTTTGAGTTCGTTAAAATAACTCAGTTTCTTGTCTATGTGTACGTTAAAGTCTCTCAGTTTCTCGCTTATACGAACGTTAAAATTTCTCAGCTTTTCGTTTCTACGTTCGTTAAAGTCTCCCAATTTCTTGTTTATACGTTGCATGCGTTTAAATCTTTTAGTTTCTCGCTTGTTAGCTCGTTAAAGTCTCCTATTTTTTCCATATTTGCGTTAAAATCTCCCAATTTCTCGATAATACGTGCATCAAAATCTCTTAGTTCTTGCTTCTGAGCTTGTTAAAATAACTTAGTTTCTTGTTTATGCGTACGTTAACGTCTCTCAGCTTCTCATATCTTGCACGTGTAATAAAGTCTTTCAATTTCCTGTTTATACATTCAAGTCTCGCGAGCATTTAAATTAATCAGTTTCTCGCTTGCTAACTCGTTAAAGTCTCTTATTTTCTTGCTTATGTTTACGTTAAAGTCTCTCAGTATCTCGCTTATATCAATGTTAAAATTTCTTAGTTTCTCGCTTGTACGTGCGTTAAAGTCTCTCAAGTTTTTGTTTTTACGTTGAAGTATTGCATGCGTTAAAATCTTTCAGTTTTTCGCTTGTTCGCTAGTTAAAATCTCTTATTTTCTTGTTCATACTTAGGTTAAAATCTCTTAGTTTCGAGCTAATGCGTGCATTAAAATCTCGTAAATCTCGCTTGTGAGATCGTTAAAATAAATGGGTTTCTTGTCTGTGCCAACGTTAAAGTCTCTCAGTTTCTCGCTTACACGAACGTTAAAATTTCTCAGCTTTTCGCTTGTACCTGCGTTAAAATACCTCAATTTCTTTTATGTTTACTCAGTATCTCGCTTATACGAACGTTGAAATTTCTCAGCTTTTTGCTTGTACGCTCGTTAAAGTCTCTTAGTTTCTCGCTAATACGTGAGTCAGAATCTCTCAGTTCTCGCTAGCGAGTTAAATTCTTATTTGTACGCGCGTTAAAATCTCTCTGTTTCTCGCTAAGACGTGCGTCAAAATCCCTCAGTTCTAGCTTAAGTTCGTTAAAATAACTCAGTTTCTTGTCTAGGTGTACGTTAAAGTCTCTTAGTTTCTCGCTAATACGTGCGTCAAAATTTCTCAGTTCTTGCTAGCGAGTTAAATTCTTATTTGTACGCACGTTAAAATCTCTCTGTTTCTCGCTAAGACGTGCGTCAAAATCCCTCAGTTCTAGCTTGAGTTCGTTAAAATAACTCAGTTTCTTGTCTAGGTGTACGTTAAAGTCTCTCAGTTTCTCGCTTGTACAGACGTCAAAATTTCTCAGATTCTTGTATGTTAAAGTCTCTCAATTTCTCGTTTGTTCGTTAAAGTCTCACGTGCGTTTAAAGTTTTTCGCTTGTTAGCTCGTTAAAGTCTCTTATTTTCTTGTTTATACTTACTTTAAAGTCTCTTATTATCTCGCTTATATGAACGTTAAATTTTTCAGCTTATCGCTTGTTAAAATGTCGCGTGCGTTTAAATCTTTCAGTTTCTTGCTTGTTAATTTGTTAAAGTCTCTTATTATTTTTTTAATAAGTTGACTTTTACGAAAATTCGATTCTCAGACTTTCTGCTTTTATTTAAAGTTTTGACTTTTTTTTTCCTAAAATTACGCTTTTTTTAAAAAATTTCCTTTTTTGTGAATTTAAGTTTTAAAAAATTAAATATTCCGTTTTTTTTAAGTTTGACATTTTTTTGCAAACTTTCCCATTTAAATTGTGATTGTTTTTAAACCAGAAGTTTAAAAAAAAGCAAGCAACTGTTGTTGTTGTTGTGTTTTTTAATTGTGCTCGGTTTCGGGGAACAAGATTTGTATATCAATTTAAAAAAAAAGAGTCAAAACATCGAGAAATGTCAAAATTTTGAAAAAAATCAAAATTTGGAAAAATCAAAATTTTGGAATAAAGTCAAAACTTCGACAACTTCGTCAAAATTAAAAAAAAATCGATCATGGAAAAAAATTGCCCAACTGTAAAATAACGTTGAAATTCTCAAAAACAAACAAAATGGCGAGAAAAGTTGAAATTTTGAAAAGTCTCGAGATTTTCAAAAAAGTCAAAACTGTGCCAAATAGAGTCCAATTTACACTTTTTACGAAATGTTCCCTTCTTTTTGCGAAAAAGTAAGAGACTTTAAAGCAGGCACGAGCAAGAAACTGAGAGACAAATGCGCGTACAAGAAAAAGCTGAAAGACTCTAATGTTCGTATAAGCGATATGCTAATAGATTTTAACGTGCGCATAAGTAAGACATTGAGAGACTTTAATGCGCGTACAAGCGATAAACTGAGAGACTTTAATGAGCGAACAAGACAGAAACTATGAGACTTTAACGCACGTACAAGTGAGAAATTGACAGATTTTAACGTAAGAAACTGAAAGACAAATGCTCGTACAAGTAAGAAGCTAAACAATTTTAATGTTCGTATAAACTAGATACTGATAAACTTTGACATACACATAAGTAAGACATTGAGAGACTTTAATGCGCGTACAAGCGATAAACTGAGAGACTTTAATGAGCGAACAAGCCAGAAACTAAGAGACTTTAACGCACGTACAAGTGAAAAATTGAGAGATTTTAACGTAAGAAACTGAGAGACAAATGCGCGTACAAGTAAGAAGCTGAAAGATTTTTATGTTCGTATAAACGAGACACTGATAGACTTCAACATACACGTAAATAAAACATTGAGAGACTTTAATGCGCGTACAAGCGATAAACTGAGAGACTTTAATGAGCGAACAAGCTAGAAACTAAGAGACTTTAACGCACGCATAAGTGAGATATTCAGAGATTTTAACGTTAGAAACTAAGAGACAAATGCGCGTACAAGTAAGAAGCTGAAAGATTCTTATGTTCGTATAAACGAGACACTGATAGACTTTAACGTACACATAAATAAAACATTGAGAGACTTTAATGCGCGTACAAGCGATAAACTGAGAGACTTTAATGAGCGAACAAGCCAGAAACTAAGAGACTTTAACGCACGCATAAGTGAGAAATTGAGAGATTTTAACGTAAGAAACTGAGAGACAAATGCTCGTACAAGTAAGAAGCTGAAAGATGTTTATGTTCGTATAAACGAGACACTGATAGACTTTAACGTACACATAAATAAAACATTGAGAGACTTTAATGCGCGTACAAGCGATAAACTGAGAGACTTTAATGAGCGAACAAGCCAGAAACTAAGAGACTTTAACGCACGCATAAGTGAGAAATTGAGAGATTTTAACGTAAGAAACTGAGAGACAAATGCTCGTACAAGTAAGAAGCTGAAAGATGTTTATGTTCGTATAAACGAGACACTGATAGACTTTAACGTACACATAAATAAAACATTGAGAGACTTTAATGCGCGTACAAGCGATAAACTGAGAGACTTTAATGAGCGAACAAGCCAGAAACTAAGAGACTTTAACGCACGCATAAGTGAGAAATTGAGAGATTTTAACGTAAGAAACTGAAAGACAAATGCGCGTTCAAATAACATACGCATAAGTAAGACATTGAGAGACTTTAATGCGCGTACAAGCGAGAAACTGAGAGACTTTAATGAGCGAACAAAAGCGATTAACTGAGAGACTTTAATGGCCAAACAAGCCAGAATCGAAGAGACTTTAACGCACGTACAAGTGAGAAATTGACAGATTTTAACGTGAGAAACTGGAATACAAATGCGCGTACAAGTAAGAAACTGAAAGATCTTAATGCTCGTATAAACTAAATGCTGATAAACTTTAACATACGCATAAGTAAGACATAGAGAGACTTTAATGCGCGTACAAGCGATAAACTGAGAGACTTTAATGGCCGAACAAGCCAGAAACTAAGAGACTTTAACGCACGTACAAGTAAGAAATTGAGAGATTTTGTATAAGCAAGAAGCAAACATACTAGGAATTAATAAAAAGAGAGAGGGCGAAAAAAGACAAAGAGATAAAACGAAAAAAGAGAGAGTGGGCGAAGAAAGAGAGGAAAGGAACGAAAGAATGAGTAAAAGAAATCCAGAAAAAAGAGAAAGTTTTTCGTAAAAGCAGTGAAGGGAATTAACCATCAAGTCAAATCTCCACGTAAAGGAATTCAGCTGTTTTCTTTGAAGAATGTAACAATTTATTTTTGTTCTAAGCTACTGCGACAGCGCCCCATAAAAATTAAATATTCACAACATGTTTTCATGCAAAACAACTCCAAAGTTTGGCAAATTTGCATACGAATGTTATTTGGCATGAATGTTTTGTTTTATTGGAATATTTTAAATTTTTGCTTCGCCTTCGGGGCAATAAGACTCGAATTGACATTGTTTAAATAATAATTTCGTTTCCTTAGACACCTTCTTTTAAAACTTAAGTCACTCGGACATTTTATTCGTTTCACCTTGCAGTTTTCCGAAGTCCCAATAAATTATAAATCTGATCAAGTGCGCGCTGTTTACCGGCAAGGCAAAATTCCTTTTGTAATGTAATCCGTTTACCATATCGCCAACAATCTCCTAGTAGTTGCACGTGAGTTAGAAGGGCGAGCGCGTGTTAGCATAATTTTCTAGAACGAGCCGGATTTATATTTTGCCACCTTCCATCGAACAACAATCGACAATAACAAACGATTGCGAAAGCAGTCAACGATCCGAAATCAGGTGGGCGTACCACCAAATTTAATTGATCAATGACAGTAGAAAATAATTGTAATTATACCATTTGAGCAATCCCGCTAATCGACCGAGTAGCTTCGGCATTTCGCCACATTGTCGACATGTATTAGCTTCGATTTTGTCGTTTAACTTGAAATGTATTTGGAGAAATTCTATTTTTTATCAGTCTTTTGGTTTACATGCGCAGTTCCATGCTTTTGCGAGCATTGAAGTCTCTCGGTTTCTTGTTTTCACGTGCATTAAAGTCTCCAAGTTTCTTTCTTACGCAGGCGTTAAAATCTCTATTTCTTGCGCCAAAATCTTTTAGTTGTAGTTTTATACGTGCGTTAAAGTCTCTCGAATTCCAATTTGTTTTGTACGTTAAAATATGCCAATTTCCTAGCTTTATACACAATATTTCTTACTTATGCGTATCCTTGGTTTTTTGTTTTTTTGTACTCTAAATACTTTGAGCTTCGCGCTTATACGCGCAATAAACTCACCTAATTTCTTGTTTATCCATGCATTATAGTCTCTCAGATTCTTGCTTATACAAGCGTTAAAGTCTCCCAGACTCTCGCTTATCTAGCTTTAAAAACTGCCAGATTTTTGCTTATACAAGCATTAAAATCTCCCAAATTCTCACTTATACGAGCGTTAAAGTCTCTCAAATTCCCGCTTATATGGGCGTTAAAGTCTCCTAAATTCTCTCTCGCTTATACAGGCGTTAAAGTCTCCCCGACTCTCGCTTATGCAAGCGTTAAAGTCTCCCAGATTCACGCTTATACGAGCGTTAAAATCTCCCGGATTCTCGCTTATAGGAGCGTTAAAGTATATCGATTTCTCACTTATATGAGCATTAAAGTCTAACGGTTTTTCGCTTATACGTACATTAAAGTCTTCCAATATATTTCACCTATGCGTTCATTGAAGTCTCCCAATTTTTCGTTTATATTTCTTATTCTTTTAACTTTTTTCCCCTAAGATTAGCAGTTAAACTCAAAATGTCAACTCTTATCTTGGATTTTTGCTTCCAATTACTCAAAATCTTTCAGTTTCAGGCTTGATTATGTACATAAGTCTCATTTGTTGTAAATTTTATATTTATGTTTGAACTCTTAAACTAGATAACACATTCAAAATGTTTTTTTTAAACCTTCGACACCGAATTATGACTTTTTATATAAAATTTTAATTTTTTTAAATTTTGATTTTTTTACAATTAAAACTTTCAAAATTTCTATTTTTGTGGAAATTTCAGTTTTTTCTATTCGTCTAAACGAGCATTGAAATTTCCCTTGCAACTCGCCTTATACGAGCGTTAAAAATCTCCCGACAACTTGCTAATACGAGCGTTGAAAACTCCGGGCAGCTCGTCTATACAAATGTTGAAATCTCCGAGAAACTCGCTAATACGAGGTTTGAAATTTCCGGGCAACTCGTCTATACGAGCGTTAAAAATCTCCCGACAACTTGCTAATACGAGCGTTGAAATCTCCGGGCAGCTCGCCTATACAAACGTTGATATCTTCGGGCAACTCGCCTATACAAACGTTGAAATATCCGGGAAACTCGCTAATACGAGCGTTGAAATCTCCGAGCAACTTGCCTATACGAGCGTTGATATCTCCGGGCAACTCGTCTATACAATCATTGAAATCTCCTAGCAACTCGTTTATACGAGCCTTGAAATCTCCCAAATTTAATATCCATTGTTACATTCGCGTTGAAATCTCCGGGCAATTCGCCTATACGAGCTATTTTTTTGTTGTAAACTATAATATTTTGATGAAACACAGGTGCAAAAGCGAAATTCTTCTTTTTATTGAATTGATTAACTTCGAAACGAATCGAGGATTCTTTCAAATGTTGTTTTGAAAAAACCTAACAGAGAACTTAACCTAGAATAAAATTTGAATTTATAGTTAGGTATTTAGATTTAATTTTTCACGCTAGTGCTAGTTTAGAAACCTTTTAATTAACTTCAGGACTTTAAACGTTAATATTTGTTTGGGTTTCTCGTCTGCACAAACGTTCAAATCTCCACGTCCCTTTGATATTTTGGAGACTTTAACGTTTGTACAGACACAAAACCTAAAGGTTTGAAGTTTAAAGAAATATGTGCTCTTTACACAACCGATAGCTACTGAAATAATCCAATCAAAGGCTGAAATATCGACCTTTTGATTAAAACATATTTCAGCGAACAAAGAAATTTCCCAAACTTACTTTCACTATAGCGAGAAATTCTAACAAGTATTTTTAGTGCCCTGTCGTAACCACTAAGCAAAGCCTCAGAGTGAAATAGCGGCCGAATTGAACGGACAACTGACATTCTGCGGCTTTGCGAAAAACTCCATTGGAATGCAGATTTCTCGGCAGCAAAAATGGTAGCAGGTAGGCGTAAATGATACTTGCATATGACGTCGAAGGTATATCGTATGGAAACAAAAGATATACGATCGACCTAAATATAATCGGTTTTTGCACAATAGGCCGCGGAAGAATTAAGATTTCAGTACGAAACAACAAAAGAGCGTTTCTAAACGATTTTCGGCGCCGATACCGTCGAGATTTAGCAACGCCAATTAAAATGTATAACACGCAACTTTTTTTTTTCTTCTGGTTGTCGTCGGTTTGTAACGCCGTCAAAAGTGTCAAACGTAATTATACTTGAGCAACATTTCCGTCGCTGAATTACACACACACGATTTTAATATCGTTTCTTGCCCGGCCGTTTATGGTTAAGCAAGTTCTGATAATTGTGTCAGGTCACTTTCAAATTATCAATAAGGTAAAAGTCAGCAACATTTTCGCTCGAGCCCAGAAGCGTGATCCAGTCAAATTCGACCATCTGACGTAACATCGAAGCGATTTTGCCCGTTGGATCACCTGCGGCTTACTTCGGATAGACACACAAAATTGCGACTTTTATAAAATCTTGATTTTTTTGACAATTTTGCATATCTGTGTTACATTTTTGGTTTAATTTCGACTTTTTCGGAATTTCGAAACACTATTAAAGCTTTTCGATTTTATTGAAAATGTTGACTTTTTTTTGAAAACATTTTTCAGCATTTACACGCAAGAAAAATTTAAAAATGACAATTTATAACAAAGATAGTCTCAAAAAAACTCTTAGTTTCCAAAATAATTCATTTTTTCAGCCTGTAAATTCCAAAATATGTAATCTGCCCCCCTAAACGTATAAGATTTTTCGTAATTGTTGCGGGATATAAAATAATTCCAGCTTTTCGCGGAATGCCTATATATTAACTTTCCGTGGGATGTTAATATTCTGCACTGAAACCTGTTATTGCGGACAACTAATTGGAAAATTTTAACGCTCGTATGGGCAGGTTATCCGGAGATTTTAACGCTTGTATAGACGAATTGCCCGGTGATTTCAATGCTCGTATAGGCGAGTTTTCCGGAGATCTTAACGCTTGCGTAGGCGAGGTGCCCGGAGATTTCAACGCCCGTATAGGCGAGTTGCCCGGAGATGTTAATGCTCGTATAAGCAAGTTACCCGAAGATCTCGACGCTCGTATAGGCGAGTTACCCGGAGATTTCAACGCAAATGTAAGCAAGAAGCTCAAAGTTGAAATCTTTCAAGATGGCGCTTATTTTTGTGACAATGAATATTGAATTTGGGAGATTTCAACGCTCGTGTAAACAATTTGCACGGAGATTTCAACGCTTGTATAGACAAGTTGCCCGGAGATTTCAACGCTTGTATTAGCGAGTTTTCAGGAGATTTCAATGCTTATATAGACCAGTTGCCCGGAGATCTCAACGCTCGTATAGACGAGTTGCCCGGAGATTTCAACGCTTGTGTAGACGAGTTACCCGGAGACATCAACGCTCGTATAGGCGAGTTTTCCGGAGATCTCAACGCTTGTGTAAGCGAGTTGCCCGGAAATTTCAACGCTCGTATAGGCAAGTTGCCCTTAGATCTGAACCCTCCCATAGGCGAGTTTCCCGGAGATTTTAACGTTCGTATAAGCGAGTTACCCGGAGATTTCAACGCAAATATAAGCAAGAAGCTCAAAATTGAAATCTTTCAAGATGGCGCTTATTTTTGTGACAATGAATATTGAATTTGGGAGATTTCAACGCTCGTGTAAACAATTTGCACGGAGATTTCAACGCTTGTATAGACAAGTTGCCCGGAGATTTCAACGCTCATATTAGCGAGTTTTCAGGAGATTTCAATGCTTATATAGACCAGTTGCCCGGAGATCTCAACGCTCGTATAGACGAGTTACCCGGAGATATCAATGCTCGTATAGGCGAGTTTACCGGAGATCTCAATGCTTGTACAGGAGAGTTGCCCGGAAATTTCAACGCCTATATAAGCAAGTTTCTTTTAGATCTAAACCCTCCCATAGGCGAGTTTCCCGGAGATTTTAACGCTCGTATAAGCGAGTTACCCGGAGATTTCAACGCAAATGTAAGCAAGAAGCTCAAAGTTGAAATCTTTCAAGATGGCGCTTATTTTTGTGACAATGATATTGAATTTGCGAGATTTTAACGCTCGTATAGATGATTTGCACGGAGATTTCAACGCTTGTATAGACAAGTTGCCCGGAGATTTCAGTGCTCGTAATAGCGAGTTTCAGGAGATTTCAATGTTTATATAGATAAGTTGCCCGGAGAGCCCAACGCTTGTATAGACGAGTTGCCCGGAGATTTCAACGCTTGTGTAGACGAGTTACCTGGAGATATCAATGCTTGTATAGACGAGTTTACCGGAGATCTCAATGCTTGTATA
This sequence comes from Dastarcus helophoroides, assembly GCA_028583605.1. NCBI lineage: Eukaryota > Metazoa > Arthropoda > Insecta > Coleoptera > Bothrideridae > Dastarcus > Dastarcus helophoroides. The sequence goes on along the minus strand of CM053337.1, from coordinate 16,615,794 downwards.
GGCGAGTTGCCCGGAAATTTCAACGCTTGTATAGACAAGTTGCCCTTAGATCTGAACCCTCCCATAGGCGAGTTTCCCGGAGATATTAACGCTCGTATAAGCGAGTTACCCGGAACGCAAATGTAAGCAAGAAGCTCAAAGTTGAAATCTTTCAAGATGGCGCTTATTTTTGTGACAATGGATATTGAATTTGGGAGATTTCAACGCTCGTATAGACGATTTGCCCGGAGATTTCAACGCTTGTATAGACAAGTTGCCCGGAGATTTCAACGCTCGTATTAGCGAGTTTCCAGGAGATTTCAATGTTTATATAGACCAGTTGCCCGGAGATCTCAACGCTCGTATAGACGAGTTGCCCGGAGATTTCAACGTTCGTATAAGCGAGTTGCCCGGAGACGAGTTACCCGGAGACATTAACGCTCGTATAGGCTAGTTTCCCGGAGATCTCAACGCTTGTATAGGCAAGTTGCCCTTAGATTTCAACCCACCCATAGGCGAGTTTCCCGAAGATTTTAACGCTCGTATAGGCGAATTGCCCGGAGATTTCAACGCAAATGTAACAATGGATATTAAATTTGGGAGATTTCAACGCTCGTATTAACGAGTTGGTAGGAGATTTCAATAATTGTATAGACGAGTTGCCCGGAGATATCAACGCTCGTATAGGCGAGTTGCCCGGAGATTTCAACGCTCGTATTAGCGAGTTTCCCGGAGATTTCAACGTTTGTATAGGCGAGTTGCCCAAAGATATCAACGCTTGTATAGGCGAGCTGCCCGGAGATTTCAACGCTCGTATTAGCAAGTTGTCTGGAGATTTTTAACGCTCGTATAGGCGAGTTGCCCGGAAATTTCAACGCTCGTATTAGCAAGTTGTCGGGAAATTTTTAACGCTCGCATAGGCGAGTTTCAAGGAAAATTTCAATGCTCGTTTAGACGAATTGTCCGGAGACCTCAACGCTCGTATAGGTGAGTTGCCCGAAGATTTCAACGCTTGTATTAGCGAGTCGCATAGGCGAGTTGCAAGGAAAATTTCAATGCTCGTTTAGACGAATTGTCCGGAGACCTCAACGCTCGTATAGGTGAGTTGCCCGAAGATTTCAACGCTTGTATTAGCGAGTTGCCGGGAGATTTCAACGCTCATATAAGCGAGTTGCTCGGAGATTTCAACGCAAATGTAGGCAAGAAGCTCAAAATTAAAATCTTTCGTAAGATTATGCTTATTTTTGTGACAATGGATATTGAATGTGGTAGATTTCAATGCTCGTATAGAGTTGCCCGAAGATTTTAACGCCTGTATAGACAAGTTGCCCAAAGATTTGAACGCTCGCATAGGCGAGTTGCCCGGAGATTTCAACGCTCATATTAGCGAGTTGGCGGGAGATGTTAACGCTTGTATAGGCGAGTTGCCCGGAGATTTTAACGCAAATGTAAGCAAGAAGCTCAAAGTTGAAATCTTTCGTAAGATGGTACTTATTTTTGTGATAATCGATATTGAATTTGGTTTTTGAACTTGAACCTCGATTGTATCGGTTCGGCGCGTTACTTATATTAATTGGGAATATTGTAATTCGGTGGCCTCTAAGTAACTGATGTATTATGCATCTAAATATAAATTGTGTGTAATTAATTGTTATTAAAGAAAGTTAATAAACGAGGTTGTCATCGAACGGTAGCTTTGATAATGCGTCATCCGAATGTTTATTTATACACAATTTAACTAATTAACAAATAAATAATTAATTTTACTCATCGCTCGGGGGCATTAGATGTAATTAAGCTCGAAACTCGTACAACACTGTAACATTTAAGTATTCTTCTGTCATTCGAACGCACAATTACATGAGAAATAAAACGCGGTCGCACGAATTTTTTACAGATATAACAAGCCACCGAGTAAATCGTTTACATCATCAATATAAATAATGTTAAAGTATAAAACGAGAAATCTCTCCATCGTTTGACAGCTATGACAGGTGTGTCGCAAAATGCGAAAACCGGACAAGTTAAAGTGCCGATTACAGAATCTTAGTAGGCGAAGTTACTTCGATTCCGAGCTTATTTATATATCATTTAAATGTCACGATCTTTTGCGCACCGACTCATTTGAGCACCTACACGGTTTTCCTTGAATGAAGAAGTGTCATACGATAACATACACGGTTGGAGAGAGACGGGAGGTGGAACCTTGTAGCGTTATGCAAATTGTTTGACGAAAAAAAAATGTAAGCGAAGCGATCGCCGTCCCCGTGCGCGAAACTCTGACTTTTTAGTATTTCTCGGGTAATTGTCGCGGACGTTGCGAATTTTACGACGATTCGGTGTATAAAGTTGGCGATGATGTCAACCGAGCGAAGTTTTCTTAGGAATAAGTTCGATTAAAGTGAGTGTAAGTTGGTTTTTTATTTATTTGGGTTTTTTGACGTATAGTTGATGAATCAGGTACCATCTTTTTTAATTTTTTAATTAATCTGTGGCTAAAACTTGTAACGATTGAATAGTGGATGAAGGTGTCAAAGTTATTTGAAGTAAAATGACGTTTACCGCTCTCAAATATTTACCTTATTATTATGTCTTTAGGATGTCGATTCTCCGCCGCATTAGCGGGCGCATTTATGGCTTTCGAGTCCTTGACGGCCGATTCAATATTTAAAGTATCATCCTTCGAACATTCTTCGAATATGGCTACTAAAAAGAAGAACATTGTGTTACAAAAACGTCCATAAAGGAGCCGCCTATGTGCGGAGGTCTTAATGGCACAAATTACGCTCGATTGGATTGAATATTGGCATAATAATGTCGGTATTTTAATAAAATATCTGTTTATCCTATCAAGGTTAATATCCGAGTTATTAAAAGCTTCTACTTTTTAGACATTCTTCTGTGCTCAAACTCCCAATTAGAGCGAAGCGGAAAAAATCGCGATGCGCGCTGAAAATAATTATATGAATTTCCAGCTCGAAGACGTGAGATTAATTCGCATGAAAAATGTAATTTGTTTGCACCTTTTTAGCTCCCGTGATCCCGTGAAACTTTTACCCAAATTATTAGGGCGCAGTAAACAATCGCTGACCAATAAATCGTTCTAGCGTGTACGCAGAATCTACTTTTCCCCCTATTATGCAGAGGGGTAGAATCCGGCAATTTCTAGTGCACATTCGACCCAAAAACTCAGAGACTTTAACGCAAGATAAGCGAGAAACTGGGAGACTTCAATGGGCGTACAGGCGAGAAATTGAGAGACTTTAACGCACTTACGAGCTAAAAGTAAGTGATTTTAAAGCACATACGAAGAAAACATTGTAATTTAAAGTTGGCACTGTCAGACAAGGGGCAATTCAAAAATTTGAACTTTATTATTTCCGAAAAAAGTCAAACTATCGATGTTAGAATTAAAATTTTGAGGTCAAAGTTGAAATTCGGCAAAGGTCGAACAATTATGTGAAATATTTTTTAAAAACGTGGATTCTGGAAAGAATCCAGTAAATTCTAAAGTGTCGATTTTTAAAAAACCGACATTTATTAAAAAATCAAAATTTTAAGAAAAAGACCGAAATTTTGAAATGAATAATTTTAAAAAATGATGCGAAATTTAGAAACAGCAAAAAATTTGAAATGTGCAAATTTTCAAAATATCGAAATTTTCAATAAGGTTGAATTCTTCAAAACAAAAAGCCAAAACAATTTTTTTTGAAAATTGAAAAGTTGAATTTCGGTTGAAATTTACAATTAATTAATTTTTCAACTAAATGAAAAGAAAACGAAATTTCTAACGGTCAAATCATTCAAGTAATAATTGTTAAAATTATCAAAAAAAAATTAAAACACAAGAGTGAGAAACTAAGGCACTTAATTGCTCATATAAGTAAGAAATTGGGAGACTTTAACGTTCGAATAAGGAAGAAACTAGACGATTAACGCTCGTATGAATTGGAAACCGAGAGACTTTAACGCTCGTATAAATAAGAAATTAAGAGACCTTTTTGCTCGTGTAAGCAAGAAGCTGGAGTACCTAAATGCACATAAAAACGAAACTTTGTACAAGCAAGAAACTGAAAAATGTCAACGCTTGCAAAAGTGAGAAACTGAGAAACTTTAACGCTCGTATAAGCGAAAAACTGAAAGACTTTGATTCTTTTATGAGCGAGAAACTGGGAGACTTTCATGCTCCTACAAAGAAGAATATGAGCAAGAAACTGAAAGACTTCAATTTTCGCATAAGGGAGAAACTAAGAGACTTTAACATTCGCGTAAGCAAGACTCTGGAAAACCTTTACGTATATAAAAACGAGGAAGTGGGACACCATAGTGCTCGTACAAGCAAATACTGAAAGATTTTAAACACTTAAATATATCAGAGAGAAATTGAAAGACTTTAAAATTCATATAAAGTAATAAACTGAGAGAGTTTAACGCTCGAATAAGCGGGAAACTGAGAGAGTTTAACGCTCGTATAAACGGGAAACTGGGATACTTCAAAGCACATAAAAGCGAAAAATTTTGTTTTTAGTTAAGTTTTTAACTTTTGAAAATAATTGAAATTTCTAACCATCGAATCCTTCAAATAATGTAAAAATTTCTAAAAAAAAACTTTTAAACACAAAGGCGAGAAACTAAGGCATTTAATTGCTCGTATAAGCAAAAAATTGGGAGACTTTAACGCTCGAATAAGGAAGAAACTAGGAGACATTAACGCTCGTTTAAGCGAGAAACTAAGAGACTTTAACGCTTGTGTAAGCGAGTAACTCAACGACTTTGTTTTTCCTATAAGCGAGACACTGGGAGACTTTAACGCTCGTTTAAACGAGAAACTAAGAGACTTTAATGCTTGTGTAAGCGAGAAACTGAACAACTTTGTTTTTCCTATAAGCGAGACACTGGGTGACTTTAACGCTCGTTTAAGCGAGAAACTGAGAGACTTTAACGCTTGTATAAACGAGAAACTGAACGACTTTGTTTTTCCTATAAGCGAGACACTGGGAGACTTTAACGCTCGTTTAAGCGAGAAACTGAGAGACTTTAACGCTTGTATAAGCGAGAAACTGAACGACTTTGTTTTTTCCATAAACGAGACACTGGGAGACTTTAACGTTCGTATAAATAATAAACTAGGAGACTTTACAGCTCTCACTGCGAGACTTTAACGCTTGTGTAAGCAAGAAACTGAACGACTTTGTTTTTCCTATAAGCGAGACACTGGGAGACTTTAACGCTCGTTTAAGCGAGAAACTGAGAGACTTTAACGCTTGTGTAAGCGAGAAACTGAACAACTTTGTTTTTTCTATAAACGAGACACTGGGAGACTTTAACGCTCGTATAAATAATAAACTAGGAGACTTTATAGCTCTCACTGCAAGCGAGAATCTAGGATACCTAAACGCACATAAAAACGAGAAACTTTGTATAAACAACAAACTCAAAATTTTCAACGCTTGCAAAAGTGAGAAACTAAGAAACTGTAACGCTCGAATAAGCTAGAAACTGAAAGACTTTGATCCTCGTATAAGCGAGAAACTGAGAGACTTTAACGCTTGAGTAAGCAAAAAACTGAACGACATTGATTCTCCTATAAACGAGGCACTGGGAGACATTAACGCTCGCATAGGCGAGAAACTGAAAGACTTTAATTCTCGTATAAGCGAGAAACTGAGAGACTTTAACGATCGTGTAAGCAAGAAACTAAAGGACTTTGATTCTCGAATAAACGAGAAACCGAGAGACTTTAACGCTCATGTAAACGAGACTCTGGGAAGATTAATCGCATATAAAAACGGGAAACTTAATGCGTATATAAGCAAAAAATCTGAAAGATCTTAACACCTACATATATGATCGAGAAATTTAGAGACTTTAACGTTCATATAAAGTAGTAAACTGAGAGAGTTTAACGCTCGTATAAGCGAGAAACTGGGAGACTAACGTTCGTATAAGCGAGAATCTGGGAGTCTTTAACGCTCGTATAAGCGAGAGTCTGGGAGACTTTAACGCCTGTATAAGCGAGAGAGGATCTGGGAGACTTAAACGCTCGCATAAGCGAGAATTTGAGAAACTTTAACGCTCGTATAAGCGAGAATCTGGGAGACTTTAACGCTTGTATAAACGAGAATCTGGGAGCTTTTAACGCTAGTATAAGCGAGGGTCTGGGAGACTTTAATGCTTGTATAAACGAGAATCTGGGGGACTTTAACGCTCGTATAAGCGAGAATTTGAGAGACTAACGCTCGTATAAGCGAGGGTCTGGGAGACTTTAATGCTTGTATAAGCGAGAATCTGGGAGACTTTAACGCTCGTATAAGCGAGAATTTGAGAGACTTTAACGTTCGTATAAGCGAGAATCTGGGAGACTTTAACGCTTGTATAAGCATGAGTCTGGGAAACATTAACGCTCGTATAAGTGAGAATTTAAGAGACTTTAACGCTTCTATAAGCGAGAATCTGGAAGACTTTAACGCTCGTATAAGCGAGAATTTGAGAGACTTTAACGCTCGTATAAGCGAGAATCTGGGAGCTTTTAACGCTAGTATAAGCGAGGGTCTGGGAGACTTTAACGCTTCTATAAGCGAGAATCTGGGAGACTTTAACGCTCGTATAAGCGATAATTTGAGAGACTTTAACGCTCGTATAAGTGAGAATTTAAGAGACTTTAACGTTCGTATAGGCGAGAGTCTGGGAAACTTTAACGCTCGTATAAGCGAGAATCTGGGAGCTTTTAACGCAAGTATAAGCGAGGGTCTGGGAGACTTTAACGCTTCTATAAGCGAGAATCTGGGAGACTTTAACGCTCGTATAAGCGAGAATTTGAGAGACTTTAACGCTCGTATAAGCAAGAATCTGGGAGACTTTAACTCTTGTATAAGCGAGAGTCTGGGAGACTTTAACGCTCGTATAAGTGAGAATTTAAGAGACTAACGTTCGTATAAGCGAGAATCTGGGAGACTTTAACGCTCGTATAAGCGATAATTTGAGAGACTTTAACACTCGTATAAGCAAGAATCAGGGAGACTTTAACTCTTGTATAAGCGAGAGTCTGGGAGACTTTAACGCTCGTATAAGTGAGAATTTAAGAGACTTTAACGTTCGTATAAGCAAGAGTCTGGGAAACTTTAACGCTCGTATAAGCGAGAATCTGGGAGCTTTTAACGCTAGTATAAGCGAGAGTCTGGGAGACTTTAACGCTTCTATAAGCGAGAATCTGGGAGACTTTAACGCTCGTATAAGCAAGAATTTGAGAGACTTTAACGCTCGTATAAGCAAGAATCTGGGAGACTTTAACTCTTGTATAAGCGAGAGTCTGGGAGACTTTAACGCTCGTATAAGTGAGAATTTAAGAGACTAACGTTCGTATAAGCGAGAATCTGGGAGACTTTAACGCTCGTATAAGCGAGAGTCTGGGAAACTTTAACGCTCGTATAAGCGAGAATTTGAGAGACTTTAACGCTCGTATAAGCGAAAATCTGGGAGACTTTAATGCTTGTATAAGCAAGAGTCTGGGAGACATTAACGCTCGTATAAGTGAGAATTTAAGAGACTTTAACGTTCGTATAAGCGAGAATCTGGGAGACTTTAACGCTCATATAAGCGAGAGTCTGGGAAACTTTAATGCTCGTATAAGCGAGAATCTGGGAGCTTTTAACGCTAGTATAAGCGAGGGTCTGGGAGACTTTAACGTTCGTATAAGCGAGAATCTGGGAGACTTTAACTCTTGTACAAGCGAGAGTCTGGGAGACTTTAACGCTCGTATAAGCGAGAAACTGGGAGACTTTAAGGCATATAAAAGCAAGAATTTTTGTTTTTAGTAAAAATAAGGAATTAACCATTTTAACGCCCGTACATAAGCGAAAAACTGTGAGATTTTAATGCTCGCATAAGAGAACAACTGTTTCTTAAAATTTAGAATCAAATTCCAACTGACCTAAAAACAGAAATTTCTAGATTTGATTACTCGATACCTAAAGTTTTCTAATTTTTTCGGTTGTTTTTTTTTGACCCAGAACCCCAAATTGCCGGAAAAATATTTCGGTTCTTTGACGAAGTGACGTTTGTTTCAGTGCCGCGAGAGGGATCTCGCATCTCGGGGGCTGTAAGCGGAGACGGAGCGGGTCACCTGGTGGTCGCCTCGCCGGTCAGAAAGGAGAAACTCAAGAGAACCAAACAGGAATTGGCGGAAGAAGCGGCACGAGTCATCCACGAGGCCGACAAATTGAACTGCGTCACGCAAGATTCGGGTAAGCGCCAACTCGATCTTAACGCCCAATTAAAAACACTCGGATATATCTAAAAAAATCACCTTCGGCACCATCTAAGGTGACATTCAGATGACCAGGCGATAAAGCGCGGCGCGCGGATCTCATTAACCGACGATACCGAGCCGGTATCTAACGCGCCACCAAACACCGAAGAATGCCCATTATTTTTAATTTAGGCGGCGCTGAAACGGGTTTATTTTGGGTTGCCGAAATCGCTCCGTGCTTATGCAGCCGTTGAAATCTCTTAGTTTTCCGCCTATGATTAAAGTCTCTTATACGTGCGTTAAAGTCTCCAGGTTTCGCGCTTATTTGGACGTTAAAGTCTCTCAATTTCTCACTGAAGTGTGACGGTAAAATCTCCCAGTTTTATACTCGCACGTTAAAGTCTCTCAATTTTTGTTTATTTGGAGTCATTAATCATTGTTTGTAAAACAATTTTGACGCTTTAGTTAGTAATAATATTATCAAACTAAAGAATATGAAAAAATAATTAAAAGTGTTGAGGCGTCATAATTATATTATTTTCAATTTCGTACACCTCGTTTCGGCAACCACAGCTTCCACTTGGCCTTAATTTAATCTGTTATCTGTTATAAACTATTTAATAAACCGAGTGATCATAAATATCACTGAAATCGTAACTATGATTAATTAAAGCTTTAATTGGTGAACGAGCGCGAGCAGAATAATTTCTAAGGTCTGCGACACTGGCGGCTTCCGCAAGTCGAGAATGTCGGTGCAATCACGCCCGGGTTTTTTTTTCTGTTTTTTCCAGCGATATCCCGATCGGCGTGAGTCACATTTTAATAGAAAAAACGGCGCTTATATGTGCACTGTTTCTGCAAATCTAGAAACTTGTTAAGAAAGTTGCAAAACGGCAAAGTAAATCAATGTAATCTCGCCTACGCGTCTCTTTAATTTTCAAGATTCGCCCACATTCCCTTCGATTTATGGCGTCGTCTTTGGGTAAGAGCGCAAGTTGGTATGCGGGGTAGATCTGCTAGAACGGTAGGCAAGGGGGCGTTTTAGAAAAAAAAGCGCTCAAATTTGAATTTTATGAACGCAGCTTCTGTCTTGTACAAGCGTTAAAATCTTTCAGTTTCTCGCGTGTGTTAACGTTAAAATCTCTTAGTTTTTTCGCTTCTGCTTACGTGGTTTTAAATTTTTTGGTACTTCGTTTCTACGTATAGTCACCATTGAACGTGGCTTCAAATGTTTTAGTTTCTCATTCATACGCACATTCCTCGAAGTCTTTCAATTTCTCGTTTGGGCGTGCGTTAAACTTTTTCATTTTCTTGCTTGTAGGCGCGCGCCCAATAAACCGTCTCACTTAACTTGCGCTCAAAGCTCCTAGTTTTTCATTTGCATAAGCGTTAACATATTTTAATTCCTCGCTTATGCGAACGTTAAAATCTCTCAGTTTTCTGCTTAAGTGATTTAAATTTTTTTGGTTTTCCGTTCGTGTATATGTTTCAATATATCAATTTCTTTCTTGTACTTGATTTGAAATGTTCCAGCGTCCCATCTGTTCGATAAAGTCTTTCGAGGAAAGTAGTTTCAAAGAATTATAAGAATATAAAAAGTTGAACCTTTATTGTTTGATAGGTGAGTTTTGAGAACATAATTTATATAAAAAATTTGTGACATTTCGAAAAAAGGTCAACATCCAAGATGACAGTTGACATTTCGAGTTTAACTGCTAATCTTAGGGGGAAAAAGTTGAAAGAATAAGAAATATGAACGAAAAATTGGGAGACTTTAATAACCGTATAGGTGGAATATATTGGAAGACTTTAACGTACGTATAAGCAAGAAACCGTTAGACTTTAATGCTTATATAAGCGAGAAATCGATAGACTTTAACGCTTGTATAAGCGAGAATCTAGGAGACTTTAACGCTCGTATAAGCGAAAGCCTGGGAGACTTTAACGCTTGTATAAGCGAGAATCTGGGAGACTTTAACGCTCGTAAAAGCGAGAATTTGAGAGACTTTAACGCTCGTATAAGCGAGAATCTGGGAGACTTTAACGCTTGTATAAGCGAAAATCTGGGAGACTTTAACGCTCATATAATCAAGAGTCTGGGAGACTTTAATGCTCGTATAAGCGACAATCTGGGAGACTTTAACGCTTGTATAAGCAAGAATTTGGAAGACCTTAACGCTCGCATAGGCGAGAGTCTGGGAGACTTTAACGCTCGTAAAAGCAAGAATTTAAGAAACTTTAACGTTCGTATAAGTAAGATTCTGGGAGACTTTAATGCTCGTATAAGCGGGAATCTGGGAGACTTTAACGCTCGTATAAGCGAGAGTCTGGGAGACTTTAACGCCTGTATAAGCGAGAGAGGATCTGGGAGACTTAAACGCTCGTATAAGCGAGAATTTGAGAGACTTTAACGCTTGTATAAGTAAGAATCTGGGAGTTTTTAACGTTTGGATGAGCGAGAATCTGGGAGACTTTAACGCTCGTAAAAGCGAGAATTTAAGAAATTTTGATGCTCGTATAAGCGAGAATTTGGGAGACTTTAACGCTTGTATAAGCAAGAATTTGGGAGATCTTAACGCTCGCATAAGCGAGAGTCTGGGAGACTTTAACGCTCGTATAAGCGAGAATTTAAGAGACTAACGTTCGTATAAGCGAGAGTCTGGGAGACTTTAAGGCCTGTATAAGCGAGAGAGGATCTGGGAGACTCAAACGCTCGTATAAGCGAGAATTTGAGATACTTTAACTCTCGTATAAGCGAGAATCTGGGAGACTTTAACGCTCGTAAAAGCGAGAATTTGGGAGACTTTAACGCTCGTATAAGCGAGAATTTGGGAGACTTAAACGCTTGTATAAGCGAGAATGTGAGAGACTTTAATGCTCGTATAATCGAGAATCTGGGAGACTTTAATGCTTGTATAAGCGAGATTCTGGGAGTTTTTAACGCTCATATAAGCAAGAGTCTGGGAGACTTTAACGCTCGTATAAGCGAGAATCAGGAGACTTTAACGCTTGCATAAGCAAGAATTTGGGAGACCTTAACGCTCGCTTAAACGAGAGTCTGGGAGACTTTAACGCTCGTATAAGCGAGAATTTAAGAGACTTTAACGTTCGTATAAGCGAGAATCTGGGAGACTTTAACGCTCGTATAAGCGAGAATCTGGGAGACTTTAACGCTTGTATAAGCGAGAGTCTGGGAGACTTTAACGCCTGTATAAGCGAGAGAGGATCTGGGAGACTTAAACGCTCGTATAAGCGAGAATTTGAGAGACTTTAACGCTCGTATAAGCGAGAATCTGGGAGACTTTAACGCTTGTATAAGTGAGAATCTGGGAGTTTTTAAGGCTTGTATAAGCGAGAGTCTGGGAGACTTTAACGCTTGGATAAGCGAGAATCTGGGAGACTTTAACGCTCATATAAGCAAGAGTCTGGGAGACTTTAACGCTCGCATAAGCGAGAATTTGGAAGATTTTAACGCTTGTGTAAGCAAGAATTTGGGAGATCTTAACGCTCGCATAAGCGAAAGTCTGGGAGACTTTAACGCTCGTATAAGCGAAAAAGGATCTAGGAGACTTAAACGCTCGTATACGCGAGAATTTGAGAGACTTTAACGCTTGGATAAGCGAGAATCTGGGAGACTTTAACGCTCGTAAAAGCGAGAATTTGAGAAGCTTTAACGCTCGTATAAGCGAGAATTTGGGAGATTTTAACGCTTGTATAAGTGAAAATCTGGGAGACTTTAACGCTCATATAAGCGAGAGTCTGGGAGACTTTAACGCTCGTATAAGCGAGAGTCTGGGAGACTTTAACGCCTGTATAAGCGAGAGAGGATCTAGGAGACTTAAACGCTCGTATAAGCGAGAATTTGAGAGACTTTAACGCTCGTATAAGCGAGAATCTGGGAGACTTTAACGCTTGGATAAGCGAGAATCTGGGAGACTTTAACGCTCGTAAAAGCGAGAATTTGAGAAACTTTAACACTCGTATAAGCGAGAATTTTGGAGATTTTAACGCTTGTATAAGCGAAAATCTGGGAGACTTTAACGCTCATATAAGCGAGAGTCTGGGAGACTTTAACGTTGTATAAGCGAGAATTTGGGAGACTTTAACGCTGGTATAAGCGATAATCTGGGAGACTTTAACGCTTGTATAAGCAAGAATCTGGGAAAATCTAACGCTTGTATAAGTGAAAATCTGGGAGACCTTAACGCTCATATAAGCGAGAGTCTGGGAGACCTTAACGCTCGTATAAGCGAAAGTCTGGGAGACTTTAACGCTCGTATAAGCGATAATCTGGGAGACTTTAACGTTTGTATAAGCGAGAATCTGGGAAACTTTAACGCCTGTATAAGCGAGAGAGAATATGGGAGACTTAAACGCTCGCCTAAGCTAAAATCTGGGAGATTTTAACGCTCTATAAGCGAGAATCTGGGAGACTTTAACGCTTGTACAAGCGAGAATCTGGGAGACTTTAACGCTCGTAAAAGCGAGAATTTGAGAAACTTTAACGCTCGTATAAGCGAGAATTTGGGAGATTTTAACGCTTGTATAAGCGAAAATCTGGGAGACTTTAACGCTCATATAAGCGAGAGTCTGGGAGACTTTAACGTTGTATAAGCGAGAATTTGGGAGACTTTAACGCTCGTATAAGCGATAATCTGGGAGACTTTAACGCTTGCATAAGCAAGAATCTGGAAGACTTTAACGCTCGTATAAGCGAGAATCTGGGAAACTTTAACGCTTGCGTAAGCGAAAATCTGGGAGACTTTACAGCTCATATAAGCGTGAGTCTGGGAGTCTTTAACGCTCGTATAAGCGAAAGTCTGGGAGACTTTAACGCTCGTATACGAGAATCTGGGAGACTTTAACGCCTGTATAAGCGAGAGAGGATCTGGGAGTTTTTAACGCTAGTATAAGCGAGGGTCTGGGAGATTTTAACGCTTGTATAAGCGAGAATCTGGGAGACTTTAACGCTCGTATAAGCGAGAGAGGATCTGGGAGGTTTTAACGCTTGTATAAGCGAGGGTCTGGGAGATTTTAACGCTTGTATAAGCGAGAATCTGGGAGACTTTAACGCTTATATAAGCGAGAGTCTGGGAGATTTTAACGTTGTATAAGCGAGAATTTGGGAGACTTTAACGCTCTCATAAGCGATAATCTGGGAGACTTTAACGCTTGTATAAGCAAGAATTTGGGAGACTTTAACGCTCGTATAAGCGAGAGTCTGGGAGACTTTAACGCTCGTATAAGCGAGAATTTGGGAGACTTTAACGTTCGTTTAAGCGAGAATCTGAGAGACTTTGACACACAATCAAGCGGGAAACTGGGAGACTTTAAGACACGTTTACGCGAGAAACTAAAACAATTTGAAGCATAAGGCGAAAACAAATATATTCTGTATTTTCAAGGATAATCATAATCTCTAACTTCTAAAACTTACAAATTTGCATTAATTTTGGTGTGTTGTTAGGAAACGGAGCTGTCGTAAGTTTTAAAGTTTAAAAAAACTGGTTGGTCGGATGACTTTTATCTTCGGTAGACAACACAAATAACACTGATTCAGCATCAAATGTGACTACTTTTTATGACTGCGCGAACCAGTCTTGTAAAATTGTAAACTGAGAACAAAAATTGAAAACATTCCACGGCAGGATGACCCGCGGGTTTGATTTCAATAATTAATTAAACTGTGGACGTCAATCCGCTGGGGGGTTTCCCTCGTTTTACTGTAGTCAATTCTTAAAATTATGCGATTCTAATGCATTAGGTACATTTTTTGTTTTTATTTTTTTCTTCATCATTACGTGGCTTGTGTGAGTTAATCGTTGGTTAATTACGCGTTTAGTTACGATTTTTATCTATGAATTCGCCGAGAAATAGGCAATAAAACTGAAACAATTAACTTCAAACGGACACGCTTGTATAATTCTATGTGACCTCGCGTAATTATTTAATTATGTATAATTGAAACGAGATTGACTGTCAACTCGGAGGGGGTCATTACGTCCGTTTTTTTTTTATGGGAAAGGAATAAGTAGCGGTCGTTCGGATTGCTTAATGGTTCGCATAATTTTGTACATCGTCCTTCGCGGTACATCCTAAATTGTTTATTCTCTAAGCGAGCCGTGGATTTTTGCCTCTGAGACGCTCGATTGTTTTATAGGCGTTTTGTCCTTTTGATTTCTTGCTGATAGCCACGTTTTATGTCACGCTCGTGCATTTTTTATTCACCTTGCTATAATGCTCGTACATTGTCCATGTCTTATTACTGTGTACTATTAATAGTACTCGTGTTTTATAGTCTTTTGTGACTTAACGTCTCATTGAAATCTCTAGGTTGTTTAAATTATGTTTTTATGATAAATAATCTGACCGCAGAGGCTGAGAAACTGAGATTAGTGTTGGTATTCACGGTGTTGCGCCATTCTTAGATTTCTGGCATCATTTGATAATGATTTTGTGTTTTTTTCTAATCAAAATTCGACTTTTTGTGAAGGTGACTTAAAATTGACTGTAAAAATTTTACTTTTTACAAGGATTTTAACGCAGCTAACGTTTTCTTAATAATTTCCACTATATTTCATATTGTCTTTAATAACTTTAATTTCGATTTTTAGATTTTAAATTTTCGATTTTTTTGATGATTTTGACGTTTTTAAAACTTATCACTTTTTTGAAATTCCATCTTTGCTCATAATTTCGAATTTTTTGAAGCTTTTGATCTTCTGAAAATTTTCTCTTCTTATTTCTCTATCTCGTTCCTTTTCTCTTTCTCTCTTTCTCCTTCTGTTTCTCTTTTTCTTCCTCTTCCTCTTTAGTGTCCTCTTTACCTTCCTGTATCGCTTATTTTTCCACTATATCTTTTTCGTCATCCTGCTTGTTTTCTTTTTCGTTTTTTTCATCTTCGTTTTCTTCTACCTAATCTTTATTTTTCTTCTTTATCTTCTTCTTCCTCTTTGTCCTTACTTTTCTCCTCCTGTTCATTCTCTTCCTCTTCTTTCTCTTTCATTTCCTTTTCGTCTTTCTTTTCCTACTCTTCGTCTTCCACGTCGTCTTCCTGTTCCTATTCTTTCTCTTCTTCCCCTTCTTCGTCCTCTTTCTTTTTCTCTTTTTCTTTCTCTTTTTTCTTTTTCTCTTTTTCTTTCTCTTTTTTCTTTTTATCTTTTTCTTTCTTTTTTCTTTCTCTTTTTTTCTTTCTCTTCTTCCTCTTCTTCCTTTTCTGTATTTCTTTTCCTATTATTTTTCTTTCTTTTCCTATTCTTGTTCTTCCCCTTCCTCTTTCTCTTTTTCTTCCTTTTTCTCTTCCTCTTTCTTTTCTTCTTCCTCTTTCTTTTCTTCTTCCTCTTCCTTTTCTTCTTCCTCTTTCTTTTCCTCTTTCTTTTTCTTTTCTTCTTCCTCTTCCTTTTTCTTCCTCTTTCTCTTCTTCCTCTTTCTCTTCTTCCTCTTTCTCTTCCTATTCTTTCTCTTTCACTTCCTTTTTCTCTTCTTCCTCTTCATTTTCCTTTTCATCTTCTTCCTCTTTCTCGTTCTGTTCTTTTTTCTCGTTCTCTTCCTATTTTTCCTCTTCCCCTTTTTCTTTCTTTTCCTTTTTCTCCTCATCTTTCTTTTTTCTTTGGCTTTCTTTTCCTTTTATTATTCCTTTTCCTCTTTTTTCTGCTTCCTCTTTCTATTTCTCTTCTTTTTCCTTCTTTTTTTTTCTCTTCCCCCTTTTTTCTTCTTTCTTTTCCTCTTCCTTTTTCTCTTTCCCTTTCTTTTTCTCTTTATCCTTCTCTTTATTTTCCTTTTTCTTTTTCCCTTTCTCTTTCTCTTTATTCTTCTCTTTCTTTTCCTTTTTCTTTTTCTCTTTCTTTCTTTTTTTTCTTTCTCTTTCTTTTTCTCTTCCCCTTTCTTTTTCTCTTTTTTCTTCTCCTTCTCTTTCTCTTTCTCTTGCTTTTCCTCTTCCCCTTTCCCCTTCTCTCCTTCCATTTTCTTTTATTCTTCTCTTTCTTTCCTTTTTTTTTCTCTTTCCCTTTTTCTTCTTTTTCTTTCTTCCTTCTCTTCTCTTTTCCTTTCTTTTTTTTTCTTTTTCTTTTCTTTTCTTTCTTTTTCTTTTTCTTTTCCTCTTTTTCTTTCTTTTCTTTCTTCTCCTTTTCTTTCTTCTTTCTTTTTCTTTTTCTTTTTTTCTTTTTCTTTTTCTTTTTCTTTTTCTTTTTTCTTTTTCTTTTTCTTTTTTCTTTTTTTCTTTTTCTTTTTCTCTTTCTCCTTTTCTTTTCTTTCTTTCCTTTTCTTTTCTTTTTCTTTTCCTTTCTTCTCTTTTCTTTTCTCTTCTTTTCTTTTTCTTTTTCTTTTTTCTTTTTCTTTTTCTTTTTCTTTTTCTTTTCTTTTTCTTTTTCTTTTTCTTTTTCTTTCTCTTTCCTCTTTCTCTTTCTCTTTCTCTTTCTCTTTCTCTTCTCTTTCTCTTTTTTTTTTCCTCTTCTCTCTTTCCTTTCCTCTTTTTCTTTCTCTTTCTCTTCTTTCTTTTTGTCTTCCTCTTCCTATTCCTCTTCCTCTTCCTATTCCTATTCTTATTCCTCTTTCTATTCCTCTTCCTCTTCCCCTTCCTCTTCCTCTTCCTCTTCCTCTTCCTCTTCCTCTTTTTCTTCCTCTTCCTCTTCCTATTCCTCTTCCTTTTTCTATTCCTCTTCCTCTTCCTCTTCCTTTTTCTCTTTATCTTCTCTTTTTCTTTCTCTTTCTCTTCCTCCTTCTCTTCCTCCTTCTCTTCTTACTCTTCCTCTTCCTTTTTCTCTTTATCTTCTCTTTTTCTTTCTCTTTCTCTTCCTCCTTCTCTTCCTCCTTCTCTTCTTACTCTTCCTCTTCCTCTTCCTCTTCCTCTTCCTCTTCCTCTTCCTCTTCCTCTTCCTCTTCCTCTTCCTCTTCCTCTTTTTCTTCCTCTTCCTCTTTCTCTTTCTCTTTCTCTTCCTCTTCCTCTTCCTCTTCCTTTTTCTCTTCTTCTTCTTCCTCTTCCTCTTCCTCTTCCTCTTTTTCTTTCTCTTCTCCTTCCTCTTCTTCTTTCACTTCCTCCTCACCTTCCTCTTCCTTTTCTCTGTCTCTTTCTTTTCCTCTTCTTTTTTCTCTTTCTCTTCTCTTTTTCTTTCTCTTCCTCCTTCTCTTCCTCTTCCTCTTTCTCTTTCTATTTCTCTTCTTCTTCCTCTTCCTTTTCCTCTTTCTCTTCCTTTTCTTCTTTTTCTTTCTCTGTTTCTTTCTTTTCCACTTCCTTTTTCTCTTTCTCTTTTTCTTTTTCTCTTTTTCTTTTTCTTTCTCTTTCTTTATCTTCATAGCTGTTGCAATATTTTTTTCTAACTTGTGACTTTCTGTTGTAGGTATCCTTCCAGAAAAATTCTACACGCTACCCTCTCGCAAAAAGGAACGAATCGACTATGGTTTGTCGTTAGATCGTAAGCTGCGCCGACGTCGCAGCAGCTTAGATTCGGGGGTACCGCCGAAAAAACCTCCTCGTACCTTCGCAGCTTCACCACACCAACAAAAACCCCCCAAACGCTCCATACTCGATCTATTCATTCCGTCGAAAAAACACAAACCGAAAAAATCGAATTTACGACGGAGCGTCAGCGACGTTACGGGCGTAAAAACCCGTCCTCTGCAGACGACGCACAAAAGATCGGGAAGCGACAATGACGAGATCGGCGGCGTCGCCAAGACGCCAAAGAAACAGCTGTCGCCTATAATCGAGGTGACCCAGCGAGAGGACTACTTTTCGGAACCTGGGGAGGAATTTTCTAAAACCAGAGAGGACTTTTCTAAATCCAGAGAGGACTTTTCTAAATCCAGAGAGAACTTTTCTAAATCCAGAGAAGACTTTTCTAAATCCATAGAAGAATTTTCTAAATCTAGGGAAGACGTTTCTAAATCTAGGGAGGACTTTTCGACA